>CM055093.1:74564645-74917000 GCA_029204225.1 Diphasiastrum complanatum | reverse complement strand
TGCTCATTACCGCCTTCTTCGAGGTTGGATTGTAGAGTCGGTAGATTTGTGAGCCGTTCAAATATCCGACCACTACTGTTTGCTCTGACTCTTCGTCGAGCTTGCTTCTTTTTTCCTTTGGTATGTGCATGTATGCTGCACATCCGAACACTCGTACATACGATAGATCGGGCTTCACACTCGTCCACATTTCTTACGGTGTCTTGTCTTCCAGTGTTGTCGTTGTCGATCTGTTCTGCAGGTGTACAATAGCTGCAATTGCCTCGGCCCAAAACTGACTCGGCAATTGTGCTTGTGCCATCATGCATTTAGCTCCTTCGACAAGCGTTTTGTTTCTTCTTTCTACTGCACCATTATATTGTGGTGTATAGGCAGGTGTGAACTGATGCTCGATTCCTTTGTCCTGGCAGAAGCCTGAAAACTCCTTGCTCGAATACTCGCCTCCATTGTCGGACCTGATTGTCTGCAACTTCTTGGAAGTGTGTCTTTCCGCAAATGCCACGAACTTCTTGAAAGCATCGAACACTTCGGATTTTTTCTTTAAGTAGTATATTGTAGTCATCCTACTGTAATCATCAATGAAAGTGAGGAAGTATTGTGATCCAGAGAGAGAGTCGACTTTCATCGGCCCACAGACATTTGAGTGAACAAGCTCAAGGATGTCCTTGGCTCTTCTTCCTTCATGTACAAATGGACTTCGATGTTGCTTGCCTTTCTGACAGGCTTCACAAAAGTCGGAATCTGGTCTTGTTACCTTTAGACCAGTAACAATCTCTTTTCTGCTCATGTCGTAGAGACTCCTGATATTCAGATGATACATTCTTTTATGCCAGAGATGATTTTCATTTTCAGATGCATTCAATATGCTATCATAGCTGCTAATAATTTTGGCTTGGTACAGTTACCTCGTTTGGACCCGACAGTCAGCAGCTTGTTTGATTTTTGCTCGATTATCCGGCATACATTCCCATCAAATAGGACTCGTATTCCAGGATCGGCTATTCTCGACACAGAGAGTAGGTCTCTCTTTAGTGTAGGCACGTACAGTGATCCTTGAAGCTCTGCATGTCCCGACAGTGTACTTAGTTGTAGAGTTCCGATGCCTTCGACATCGTGTCTGCTTCCATCACCTACTATCATTGTTCTTGCATTGTCGAGTGTCTTGTAGTTGATCAAGACCTTCTCCTTCATCTCTTATCAGTCTTTCATCTGCAACAAGGCTGATCGCTCTTTCGAATGTCATCTCAGGTAAGCTCAGGATGAGCATTCTCAGAGGCTGATAGGATAAGGGTAGAGATTTCATGAAGTACATCAGCTGCTGCGGTGCTGGGACTTGGTGCTGCAGAAAGTTGAGCGAAGATTGTTTTGATCTTAACAACATGTTGATCCAAATCGTGGCTTTGTAGCTGATTGTGTAGGTGCATCATTGATGTAGATGTCCTCACTTCGTACTTTTGCTTTAGTTTCTCCCACACTTCATAGCTGCTTTCGCAATCTTCGATCTGCATGAGGATTTCTTCATTTATGGAGGATACGATGATCGGTATTGCGCGCTCATCCTTCCTAATCCATTATGCTCTCCTTGGGTCTTCCTCTAGAGACTTTTGTTTTGTGAGATCGGTCATGACCATATCCCTTCACCCTTTAAGAGTGTTTTGATCTTGAACTTCCATACGCGATAATTTGTGCCATCAAGATTGATTGCAATCCTAGTCTGAATCGTAGTAGCCATAGTGTATCTAATGAATATGCTCTGGTACCATGTCCGGGAATTGGATTTGTGCTTTGTGTGTGAGGTGCTCAGTTGTGCTTTGATGCTCAACAGATTGTGTGCAGAAGTGCGCTACACTATGCATTCGATTGCAACACCTAGATACGCGACTATCAATCACAAACATTGCAGCAATCAATCAGACAAACATATGTAGCGCAAGAATCAATGGAAGAATAGAATGTATTTTGTATTAGTTTTGCTTGAGAGTGAGTCGGCAGTGTCTCGCTCGTTGGCGGCCTGACGCTCCTCTTACAATGTTGTATCTGCTTCTCTGCAGATCTATGCCTTTGCTCGCATTGCATGCATAGCATTGCATTGTATTGTATTGCACTACATTGCATTCTTTGCATTGTATTGCATTTCATTCTAGATTTTAACCTATACTTATGTCTCACGACGTGAGATTACAAGATAGATTAACTAATCATTACAAGAGAGGTTTAATCTAAACTGTTAGTTGATTGTCCCTATGGAACGTTACTTTGGTGGCTGAGTGTGACAGCTTGATAGCTTCACGCCCGACGAGCTAGAGGCCCCGATAGTTCGACTTGCCCGACTATTCGTTCTGCTCGACTTGCCCGACTATTCGTTCTGCCTTCAGCTTTTGGTTGGGGGTCCGATGACTTCGGTATCGATGACTTCGATCCATGACTTCGGTGTCAATGACTTCCGATATGTCGGCCCCTTCAGAGAATGGCGGAGAATGGTTGCATAAGTTCACTATCTCCAACAGACATAACTCCAACTATGTCCCATTACTTAAGGACTAGGGCGCACTACATACTTATAGACTTTGGCATCAAGTTTCTATGCCAATAATCAAAAAGTAGCTTTAAAGCAATTTTTGAAATGATGTCTTTAAATCTTGTAAAAGCACCCAACACCTATCTATAGCAAAACTTGTGCTTTACTAGAATCTCAAACTTGAGTCTAGCTAAAGTCTATTTTGACTTTACTAAATATAGGTAGAGGCCCCTAGTAATAGCACACAAGCATGGCCCAATTATCCTAATTAATCCTAGATAACATTAAGGGTAACAATGTGAACATTAATTCTAACACCCTACACCTCACCTCTTCACTCTACTTACCCCTACCTTTCCCCCACACGTCACACGCTTAAAGTTGACACCTCATCCCCTTTGGCAAGCTTTCCCCTTCTCTATAAAGGGGAGAGTCTGCCCTTCTACCATGGCTATTATTCCCCATGATGCCTAGTTTGCTTGCCTTTTGGTTGGTTTTGTGTGTAGGTGCCTTGCAGAAGGAGGTTGGAATTATGGCATATAGAGACCATGTCAAATTGATTGGAGGCTCTTGGAGATCTATTCTCTCTCTCTCTCTCTCTCTCTCTCTCTCTCTCTCTCTCTCTCTCTCTCTCTCTCTCTCCCCCCCCCCCCCCCCCTACACATTCGATATTTTAATAAATTTCAATTACCACGTTTCTAAAACTTAAATCAAGTGTCTATTGCCCTTTCTAGAATCTGGCCCTGCTTAAACTAACCTAGTTTTCTCATACAATAGAGCAAACGAAAGTACTGAAACCAATCACCATTGGTGGTAACATTGTACAAGAGTTGTGTTTCTATCAAGTACAAGAATGCTGTATGAGATTAGGGCTAGTCACACATATACAACTAGCCCTAATTTGAGTCCTCTTATGTGATTAATAGGCCATTAGATATAGGAGAGCTCTACATTGATTCAATGAAGGTTTGAATTTTTCTATCAACCTAGTCTCTAGAACATATTTAGGAGAAGTTTTTGCATTGATTCAGTGAAGATGTCTAAAAAAAACTTAGAATTTTGCAAGAACAACATTTTGAGTAAAAGAAGACAAAAAGGTTTGCCCCTAAATGTTTTTCATGTTCGAATCAGGCTGGTTCGGACAGTGCTTCAAGGAAACGACCAAAGGTGCCATTCAAATTGTTCACTAAATGATCTATTGTTGCAGAAAAGAAAGTTATGTCCCTGAAGGGGCATAACAAGATTATAACAATGGCGACTGGAGCGGAGGAGGTGAGGGGCATATGTACGTGCATGAGTGACAAGATGAGCGATATTCCACATCATAGCAAGGGGGGGTGTAGTGAACAAGAAGGAGAAGGTTGAGAGAGAGATAGTGGTATTCTGAGCCAAACATAATGATGTTAGATTTTGTACCAAAATTATTGTAATAAATGTGAAACTTTTTTGACAAAGCCATTTGTTATGTACCTGCAAGGGCACGCACCAACTAACCTAACGTGACGATCTTGTTATATGGGATGGAACTTTGGTCTGGAGCTAGAGATAGACTTTGTGCCATGTGTCATTGTGTTATTGGTGTGGGGCAGTTCTTGTTTGGTGACCCATGTCAGTATGCATAACTGACACATGTCAATGTTGGTGGAGGTGACCCCACCTGTACTATTATGTATATAGTTGGATCTCCATGAAATTTGTAATTCATTCTACTAGAGGGTTGATGGTTCATTCACATGCTTATGGTAGGATGTTTTCTATGCTAGCGTCAAGATGTAGGTATGTGATGGTTGAAGGCGGGTTGCAGTGGTATGGGACACCGTGATTGACTAGAGATTAAGCTTTCTTGGTTTAGTGTCTATAGCTCCAGTGCATGAGGATGGGATGATAATGTCTATGGATGGGCGGTAATTGAGTGTTTGTCACTGATTGTGTACTAATCTATATTTGTTATGGTTGTTCCATGTTAAGATAATTTGGCTTTTAAGTGGGCTGGGGAGTGCACAAGAGGCCTAAATTCTCAGGCGTAGCAAAGTGTAAAACTGATTCAATAACCTCGGTAAGCATTCATTCCAGTTTCTATGTCAATCATCTCAAACCAAGAATTTTTGGATTTATTTTTAAAGCTCTTTGTTATGTTTTTTGAATGCCAGGATCATTTTGGCTCTTGTTTGGGCTATATGGTTCAAGAAACTTGGAATTAGGACTCAATTATTCACGTCTATTTGAAGCCAACTCTTTATTGGTGAAGGAAATACAGGTTCATCTTCCTCTTTCAAGACTCTTTAGTGTTATTTCACAACTTTGCATTGCAAGTTTTTTTTTAATCTATTTTATTTAGAGCACAATTTCTACCTCAATGTAAAGATAGTAATATGTGGCAAAGTAGTTTCATGACATGAAAGATCCTTATGAACATTAATCCTTTATGCGTATGGGTTATCTTAGTATTGATAGAGCATTATTGAATTTAATAAGAACTTGAAATTATACGTCAACGTCATTCTATGAAGTATGATTCTCTTCATAATAATGAGGACTTGATATCCTTTATTGGCACCATAGAACCAACGGTTCTTGGAACCGTGGGTCCCAAGAACTGTTGGGTGAACATGAACCGGGGTACGGTTCTTGTAATTAATTAATTAATTTATTTATTTTTGGACCCTTTTTGCCCCAAAACCCATTTCACTGTTTTTGGCCCTCATTTCACTGTTTCTGGTCCTCATTTCACTGTTTCTGGTCCTCATTTCACTGTTTTTGGCCCTCATTCTGGTTTTTTTTGGCTTTTTTTTGGCCTTTTTTTGGGCTGTTTTTGGGGGTGGGAACTAAAAAAAAAATTAATTATTTAATTAGTACGGTTCACCATTAAAATCTTTGTGAACCGTACGGTTCACTGTACGGTTCTGAGAACCGTGTTCTCAGATTCTATGATTGGCACCAATAGCAATAAGATTTTGTTTATGTTTATTGTGTCAAAAATCATATAGGTTACTCTCATACCTTTGTTTCATAGTTGCAACAAAAATATGCCCAAAAGAGGTTCCAAACGTTTTTCAAAACACAATCCATGAGTTTTTTTTTCTTTAAATTTTTAAGGGAATAGTAGGTCCCAAAACCTTCCAAAAAAGAGGGGCCCATGCCATATTTTTGGTCCCCATAAGTTGCCAAAGTAGTTCATGCTCCAGATATGTTTAAGAAATTTGATAATATATCGAACAATCAGAGAAATTTCGCAGCTAATGTATCATCTTGTATAATTACAATCTAGTTATTAGCTAATTCACAAATTTTAGTATCAGTGAAGCATAAATTACATGAGACATTCAAAAGAGCATCACATGTCATTAGTGGCTAAAGCCCTACAAGCATTAACAAAGCCAAAATTTTCTCATGAAGAGCCCAACCAATACCAATTCAATAAGCTGAAAACTGAGTGTACATAAAAGCCTATTTATACTCCCTTGAGGAATATCTCTTTGGGAACGTAAGAGAGTATGTCTCCAAGTTAGTTAACTGGTTTTAGATATTATTCCCATCGGAAAATCCAGAATACGTGGAAAGCCTGAGCAATGAGAATCTTTGGACCGAAAGGCGGACAATTGGTGATGCTACTGCTGACGAAGAAATGACAGGAGCATGAGATGGAACCCCAAGACTAGCCTGATCTTTAACGGTCACTAGTTGAGTTTTAAGCTCATCTTGTGAAATGCACAAAGCATCAAGCTGTGGTTGTAAGGTTGGAAATACCTTTGACTAATTTCATGGAGGTGATCACCACTAGGGGCACCACGAACGGTCCTTGAAGACTATAAGTGGAAAGAGTAATCAAAGAGCAAAATACTTGAGGGAGAGGACTCTTGTTCTCACCGCAACGATGCTCAAGGAAAACCAACCACACAAATAGAGAGAAGAGAAACCATGTGGAAAAAATCAGCAAGGTGAAAGTTTACCAACCAAAGTAGGTGCAGAAATTACCTCCAATGTGTCCAAAAAAAATCCAGCGAGTGTCGGAAAAATTAACCATAATAGAGGGCATGAATGCTGCCCAAATGTAACAAAAATCTATCAAGTGTAAGGCAGTGAGGAAGCTGCCAAACTGTCCACCAACTATTAGCAAGGAAGAATGGTACCCAAGTGTGGCAGAAAAATCCAGCAAGAGAGAGGTGGTGGAGATGCTACCAAAAAGTGTTGTAACCACCTCAAAAGTGGTGCTAGAAATAAGTGTATATGCGGCCCCTAAAAAATCAGCAAACTGGCTTCATATATGGCAAGAAGTAGGGTGATGCAACTGCCAAAAGGTGCCCTAAAAATCAGCAAGTGTGTGGTAGGCAAAAATATCTCAATATCTAATGGGTGCTGAAGGTAAGTATAGATGTTGTCAAAATGCCAGCAAGCAGCTCCAAATATAAGCGCCAAATGGCTAGATCTAAAACAAGGACAGGCACCAGAAATGTGCTAAAAAGTCTTACAGATGTAGCGGAAGAAGAGCAGCCAGAAATCTGCTCTAAATCTTTTTTTTTTTGTTTTTGCAGCAGAAAAATAGCTGCTGACTGTTCGCTAGTGCTGCTGCCAAAGATAGGGGAAAGCAGCTGCCAAAATTGGTGTTGATCATCACTGCCAAATATAGCGTGAAATTGGTGATGGGAAGGTTTCCCAGGCACTAGAGGTAAAGAGCTGCTGAAAAATGCATGTAGATCAGCCAAAGACCTGCAGACAACAGCCAGCCAAATGTGGAAAAGATTCGCCGAGTGTGGAGAGAAGTGGGCTGCTAATAATTTGTTGGAAATGTGGCCTCCCGGAGAAAACAAACTAGATCAGAAAGTAGTACTCCCACCAAGGCAGGAAAGTGCCATGATACCAGCTGAACTAACTAATTCACCCAATAAGCATAAATTGACAATACATGAGACGTTCTAGCAAAAGAGCATCACATGTCATCATTGGCTAAGGCCCTACAAGCATAAGCAAAGGCAAGAGTTCTTCCATGAAGAGCCCAATTCAATAAGCTGAAAAATGAATTTACAGAAGCCCTATTCATAAAGTAGAACCCAAAAATCAAAGGAGGTAGGATTTGGAGGGAAAATAGTGTACCTGTAGTCTTTTCTCAAAAAATTTCATGCTTAGTACTTCTTAATCTTCAATTTCCTGCCATAACAAATTCACAGGTGGAGTCTGACCAAATGCCCAGAGAGTAATTACAATGGCAGCTCAATGGCCAACTGGTTGAAGTGATACATTGCCTTTTTTATGCACTTAAATTTAGGACTGGCCACCAAAGGCCCTATTTTTATTGATTGAGTATTTGAATGAGGGCATTTAACCAAAAGTATGCAATAAAGACAGAAAATTGTGTGCTGGAAAGGACCTGTCAAAGATCCATGAAAGTAGTGAATTTCAACTTAATGGCTTGAAAATTTTTTAGGGCAGTATTAAGGTATTTTTTGAATAATTCAGCAGCATTACTTTCCGACCACATTTGGTAGGAATGGGTTTCTGAGCTTCCAAGTAACATGCCCTGTATGCTTATGCTCATTGTTATGATGTAAGGACAGATACAGAACTCTGATGGTGTTGGGGGACCTACCTTTTATGGTTTTTCTAAACATCCGGCTTTAAATAAAGTGACAACATGGTCCAACGATTATGATGTCACTGTGGAAGGACAACATCACCAGGTGCCTCTTTTCTACAGTACAATGACATTTCGCTGATGTGTTGTAATCTTTTTTTATAGTGTTTTTTAGAAAGACAAAAGTATCCTTGGCAGCATCTGGTCTAGTGGCAGTTCGTTGTAGCTTGATTTATTTCATTTGCTGTTAATTTTGTGCCAAGTATTCAACACTGATGGCATGTTTAGGAATGGGCATTTTGGCTCAATAGGGGATCAATAGTGAAGCTGGAATACCATGTGGATGCTGCTGCCTCTTATATGCTTGTTGCTATACTGAAAGGTATAGCTATAAATTTGTGAGTTTCCCCAATGATATTGTGCCATATGTAGCCAGTTGGTTATCTGATTCTTTATGTTGGCTCTGTAAGAGGAGCAAGATAATACTCTGGTCTGCCATTAGTCATGAACACAAAGCTATAACAAGGGTTTTTGTGCACAAGCCTGAACATTTGGAAAGCTTGAAGGATTGCGCTTAGCAACTACAAGTAGTCACGGAGAAGAAAGTTCAACTAGTGATGCAAAACACCCTGAGGTTACGTTGACTGACTTTCTCAGGTTGTTATCATGCAGGAGAGGACAATCTCAATGAATGGCTTAAGAATCCAAGGGATTCGGGTCCTACTGTATCCTGGCATAACATCCATGGTAGGTTGCGGTCACATTCCAGAAGGTAGCTCTACACCTTGTAATGATATGAACACATGTAAGCTTACGACTGCTATGTATTACTTGATTGATATTTATGAGTCTTACAATGCTCTCATCTGCAGGAAAGGGACGCATAGATTATGGAGTGGATAAAGATGATGATTATTATTTTGCTCTTGGCAATCTTCATGATCAGAGTGTTCAGGTGCTTTATGCTTTTAAGTTGTCTTTTGTTAATACTCAACTTCAAATTTGGAGCAACATAGCTAATTTTGTGTTTTGTTATAATGAAAATAGATGCACCTACAGATTCATTTTGATGCCAAGTTGTACAACACCGAAACTGCCGATTTTCGATGCTCTTTCTTGAGTGACACCTGCAGAAAGGAGGTCTCACTTGTTGGCTCCAGTTTTGCCCTTCTGATAACGCCGGCAAGAGTCTTGGTAAGGCTTTGGATATTTTGAAAATAAAATGGTTTCTGATAGTGGACAGAAATCTAAAAGGCTCCATTTTGGGAATCAATCTGCTCATCATTTTTATCATTCTTTTATTGTGTCATTGGAGAGAATAGAAGAAAGCTTAGAATTTTAAAATGTGAAGTCCTTACATTCCAAATTCCAATACAGACTCCAGTTTTACATGCATGGAATTGAATTCCATCAATTGTGCACAAATTGCCAGTATCAGAATAATGTATCAATTGCCAAATGACAGTAGTTGAAATAACCTGGGATGCTAGTAGTAAAAGTGCAAGTCCTTTTTGAGGGTTTTCCTCTTTTTATCTTGTCCATAAGAGCTTCCTAATTTAAGAGCTTGTTTTTATGGCTTCCTCTTTTTTTGTGGTTACCTCTATTCCTTTATTATGAAAGTTACAAGCCATTGTAATCTGACGAACATTCATGAAATTTTTGGTTTGAAAGGTTTTGCCTTGAAACTAAAAATTCCATTTGAAATTACACTGGAGTATCCGATCCCAAGCTTGTTCAAGATTTCAATTTTCATTCAGTCCAGACTCCATACCAGTTTGTGACCTTCATATTCTTAACTTTATGCAATCAAATCCCTTGGTGCTTGGAATGTACTCAGAAGAAAAGTTTCTATCCTTTGTTATGTTGACTAGAGATGGAGCCGATGTGTGGTATATTAATGTACGTATGCTAGATGATTTTAAGATTACAGGATTGATAAAATTTGAATGTCATGCAGGATGGTGTGGATGTATGGCATGTGAAAGTTACTTATGGAGCACGATGGGCTACCTACATATCCACAGTTGGTATGTCCTCCATTTCATTTGCTCAATAAACAAGTCAAGAATGTCACTTTAGGGACCTCTAAGTAAAGTGTGCCGAGATAAGCATCTTGAAACAGATTGAAAAGGTAGAGATAACTGAAATTTCTGTAATCAACTTCAGTGAACTGACAAATTCTGAATGCTGATAATAAATCAAGAAAAAGCTGAAGGTTATCTTTGGGCATCATTAGCAAGCGTTTGACTGCTCTTAACTTTGTCTCAGCCATAGACGTGCCAGCAGGTCTGAACGCTGTCAAAATTGTTCTTTTGTGAAGGCTTCCAGGAAGTAGTTTGATGAAGTTTGCTGTTTCCATGGTGGGTGTTTGAATCCTGATAATAAATCAAGAAAAAGCTGAAGGTTATCTTTGGGCATCATTAGCAAGCGTTTGACTGCTCTTAACTTTGTCTCAGCCATAGACGTGCCAGCAGGTCTGAACGCTGTCAAAATTGTTCTTTTGTGAAGGCTTCCAGGAAATAGTTTGATGAAGTTTGCTGTTTCCATGATGGGTGTTTGCCTGCTTAACTTGGGCACGCCTGGTGCAGTGTTTTGGTTATCTGGCCACTCCCGACATCTTTGAAATTCATGCAGCCTTTGTACAGCCATTTTTATCATATCCGTGGTGGAAAAGACTGCCGTTCCCACAGCCCACCAGTAAAGGAAAAAAAAAAACGATAAGAAATGGAAACGAAAATTGACTTATGCATGAATGGAAGGTGTAGGACTAGACAGCAAATTATCTCTAACAATGAGAGAGCTATGACAGCAAGAATTTGAAAAATGGGCCACTAAAACCTGCTAATTTACACCAGAACCAAACTCATGGAAAGAATCAAACAAAGGGTCAGATGTGTCCCCTAGGGTTTACACAGATCTAGCCATCAATGCTCCTGGTTGTTGCAGAGGCTATTCCTCTGTATTGTGTGGCACAAAAATTCTTGAAAAGTGAACCTGCAGAGATAGTGGATCCCATTCAGCTGTATCAGAGTCAGTTTCTGCTCTCCTTTTTTTACAAAGTGAACAATATTCTAGCAGTTGGATGTTTAATGTTTGAAAAGAATGTCTATTTTCACAGAAGAGGCATCCAATTTGCATGTAGTCCTATTGAGTAGAATCAGGGCTGTCAACTAATAAATAAACATGTAGTATTACAGGGCTCAAAAAACCAATGAATGCACATGTCTGCTACAGAAAGTAGATACAGCAGAAATAAAAGAGAAATGAGTAACTACATATTTTTGCTACAGAATGGGCATACAAGAGAAATAAACAAGAAAGCAATGACTCCATATGAGAAGCTAGACAGAAATTTTAGCATCTTGAACAAATGATACAATGTGCTTTGGCTTTGGTGTTAATGGTGAGTTTTAGTGTATGACTCATGTGGAGCGTCTATCATTCGTTAAGACAGGAAACTTATGTGCGTCCATTTGTAGAAAGCTTTTTGGCTGGTTAGCATACAATATGCTGCATTCCATGCATCCAAGGAAACCCCAAACCAACGTCTTTAAGTATCCAGTGTTTCTTCTGAGATTTGCTATTATAAACTATGATGGTTGTGACCTTATTGCAGAAGATGACTGAGGGACTTGGTAGTGATTGCACATTGTGTTTTTTCTGTTACACCCAAATCCCAATCAAACTGAAACTCATCAAACATAGAGTATGGAGCCCCTTGGTGAAGGGTCATTCAGGAGTTAGCCGGCACAGTCACTCATTAACATTTGAATTTGATTAGTTTTTAACCAGCCTTCTGAGCAAAATCGGAAGCTTATCAACATCTAGATAATCACTGAAACTCATCAAACATAGAGTATGGAGCAGTGGGGTCCCTTGGTGGAGGGTCATTCAGGAGTTAGCCGGCACAGTCACTCATTAACATGTGAATTTGATTAATCTTTAACCAGCCTCTGAGCAAAATCGGAAGCTTATCAAGATCTAGATAATGACTTACGAGTTTCATGAGTACCTACTTTGCGGAATAGCAATAAGCATAGGTCAGGCTTATGAGTGGACTCAGCTGGACATATCTTAATGAATATGGTCCATAGTAGTAGGGTAGTTATGATTGATTAGGGGTGTCTTAGCATTCTGCCATGCTCAGCATCATGATTTATTTTTCTATCTAATAGTGCAATCACCCTTGGGGATGACATTCATGGAGTAGAATTGTAGGCCACTGCTTTGCTCCTGTTGCATTCTGCCAAGCAGATGCTTTGGTATGCTAGATTTTGGAATGGCCATTTCTTTTAAATCCAAGCACACAAGGTGTCTTTTTTCCTTTTTGGTCACCTATCTCCCATCTGTACATTGTACCACGTGGTTATTCTTTGTTGTTGACAAAGCTTAAAGTAGATGAGGCATCATCTATTGCAGTCGGTCAAGGAAGAGATTCTTGATCAAGGACAAATTGAGGCATGAATGAAGTTCTTGTAAATTTGAAATCTATTGTTGTAAATTTGATTTGTAATTGTTGTTCCAGGATTAGTAGGAGCAATCTCCGCAGCATTCTTCATCAGGAGAAAGAAGAACAGTAAGAGGAGGCAAGACACAGAAGATGACCCTCTTATTGGCACTACAACCACTGATTCACATGGAGATTATAAATCTTCTGGCACTTCAAGTACTGAAGGAACTGAACCTTCTGCTCCTGTGCAGCCAAGCTCATATTCTGGTACTACCAGTAGCAATACTCAAATACTTGGCAAGGGCGAGATTCCAGAGGAGCAGCTTTGTGCTATATGCTTGGATTCCAAGAAAGATAGCTTTTTTGACCCTTGTGGTCACTGTGCCACCTGCTATAACTGTGGTTTAAGGTAGTTATATTGATTGTTGTGCAATTCATTTTTTGGGACGTTTTAGAACTTCTCCTTGATGTTGTTAAGTATATGTAGTAATATCTAGCTATTGAGCTAAGCCCTATTGGTGAAAAGGTCAAGCTTTGATACCAGCATGGAGTATTGACATTTTTTGGGCTTGCATATTTCACATAATCGGAAATGCTTACAAATCTAAGATATTGTATTGTTTTTCCAGGATTATGGAAGATGAAACATCAAGTTGTCCTATTTGCAGGCAAAAGGTTGAAAAGGTACGAAGGCTATACAATGCCTAGGATTGTCAAACTTCTGCATTGGCCTTCCATTGTACAGACATAGTCCAACTCTGCTGGAATGACCTAGGATCTAAGGATCATACTTCGTTGGCGACCAATTATGTGTTTCGACCAATTATGTGTTTACAATAATCACCATCCTCGAGATCTGAACATCTATTTTCTAAGTTGTCTAGCATTGTCGGGTTGTAAACATGTTGGCCATACCAAGTGAGACGTACATGCGGTGTCCAAAGATTTGTAAGGGTTTGATGTCATATATCAGAAGTTCCTTTCAATTCAATCCTTCGACAATAGATCCGGCAAGTCTAAGATTCAAATAACTAGAAGGGTTGATCTAGTTGGAGAATTGTTCTCTTAATGAAATTGAGAAATGAATATGATCATGACTTCATTGCAAGGTTTTCTATTTCAAATTATCAAACAACTAAACTATCATACATTACGCAATTTCTTAGTTGTTGAAATTTATAATTGTAACAAAGTTAGGAGAACACATTTTTATATAAGGATAAATCATCAAGATCAAGGCAAAGTATTGTTAAGCAATTGTCTTCATATCTAAGTTGGGCTATAAAATTGTGGGTTTGACTACCAAATACTAAATTTTCTACTATAAAAATGAGGGCATAGCCAAAAAACAAAAAAAAAAAAAAAAACAAAAAGCCCAAATCAATGTTTTTGGTTCATTGTAGCTTCTACAAATTAATTCCCCATGGATTGAGAATGAGATGAAATTAGTCATGAAAATTAGATCTCACAAAATTGAGTAAATGTCAATTTTCAATAAAAATGTCATCCAAGGATACTAGTTGGAGCAATTATGGCCAAATGTAGAGACCATCGTAGTGAGGCTCAAGTGGTTGTGAATTAGGCAAGTCAATTGTTTAATTAAAATTCCATTGGGAACTTGATTTGAGATGGGGCTCTATAGAAACAATGGTAGATGCATATTCTACAACATCGAGGAGTAAGAGGCCACCCATACCAATTTGGTCCTATCAACTTGTGGGATCACAAAGAATTGAACTTGGGTTGGTGAGCCCACTCAAACACGATATGCCAACTCACTACGTGTGAAAAATACCATCTAGCAAATGGGAGAAGAATCACATCAAAAGAAGGTGAGAAACATGTGAGACAATAATTGGAAATAATATGAGATTTTAAAACAAGACTTGAACTAGCATGATGATAAGTGGAAAGGAGTCAAAGAGGTTAACTAGTTTCATGGTCAGCTTTAGTGAAGATAGTGAGGAAAAAGTTGAGCCAATTCACATGAGCAACATATTTAACAAATGAAACAAGTGCTAGTTCACAAGAGGTAGTCTTCAAATTGTCATTGAAGGGTTTTGAAAGCGTGTCACCTAGATCATAACAAATAATATTCCTCTCCATAGAAGGAACTAAGTCTGTTTGACTTCCTCTTGGATATAAAACCAATCTTGAGCAGCTCCAGTAAGGCCATAGGGAATAACTAAAGTTTATCTTGTGTGTGTAGGAACTTGATGTCGTCTTTGCTTAGAAAAAGATTCATGGAGGACTTTTTCTTAACCCTCACAAACTAGATAAGGTCAAAAGTATGCATGACAAACTGCTACATTAGACAATAAGTAAGATCATACACCCCATTATGTATAGGAGAAGGTAATCATTAAACATGAAAAAACCTGAATAATTCAATCGATGAGTTTTTGGTAATCTTTTGTTGTAAGAAATTTTTAGAAAAAATCTATTCTAGGCTAAGGTGATCATCTACATTGTCCTTCCAATAGCAATGGAATGATAACCAAGACAAACCCAATGATGAGTGTGGTTAAGTGGCTCATGTTATTGATTACGAAGTTGCAATTGGAGGAAGCAAAACTACACGACCTGATGTGGAGCATGTGCAAACTCATGAACATGCAATTATTGATAGATTGGGTTGTCCAAACATTACAATTCATAGCTCAAGAAAGAAAACAAAAAATACAAATCAGATAGATGAAATGAAAATAATCATAAGACAAATATATTACAAGAAAAAATTGATCATGAATAGACAAATCTCTTCTTGATAAGAACCAAATCCAATTTTTGTGTTGATATGAATGCATCCACCATTAAGTATAAACATTAAGAATGTTTGATGATTATAACTGAAGCCCAATTATAAATGGTATTTGGGTCGTGATCCATCACGGTCACCATGACTACAATGAGTTTAGACACACGGAGGGGGTGATGGGAGATCACGATGAGGGTTGTAGACAAAAAGTCCATCGCCTCTCAAAGGTTGGGGTTTATGATATGAGAGATCAGGTACCCATCATTGGTTTTCATCTTGGCATCGGCTCGATCGAGGTAGAACGTCGTACTTGGCCAGAGCACGAGTTTGCGGCAAGGAGGAGTGGGAAATGCTGAGGGCCATGGCCACCAGCTCAGGATCAAGGGGGGCATCGTGGTCCTGACCCTTGTGTGTGACCTTGAAATGGTCGGTATCGAAGGTGGCAAAGACCTTCTAGACTACTAAAATGTCCTGGGTAAGGGGAATCTCCATGGATGTGAGGCCTGCGACAAATAAAATAACAACATAGTGGTCGGTGCGAAGCACCCAGATCTCTTACTCGATTAACATCGGCAAGATGATGGATTAGTGGATAGGGAGACTTATAATAATGGTTGTAAGGCCCAATAGTCATTTTTGAGCTCTATGTGCTCTTGAAACTTCTCTTTGAGAGCTTTCTTGATGTATTTTGTGGGTCATGTCCCTAATTTCACCTAAGAGCTTGATCATGCTCTAGATTAAGGCTTGATGTGCTAAATGATCAATAATAATTATAAACGTTATTTTTTTGTACCAAATTTGATGAAGGTTTTTCTATTTTGTCTAGTTTTTCAATTTTTAATTAGTTTATTGATTTCATGCTTTTACTATACTAATTTGATGTTTAAGAATGGATCAGATGTTTGGACGCTAATATTGGCACATGACAACCATAGCCATGATGTCAAGCAATACAAACATGTTTAGACCATATAATGTAGCCCCCAACTAATGTCAGAAGATTAGATCGGTTTTTACTTGCCCTTTTTGCAAAAACATTGTGAATGCAAACCACGACGTCACGTTAGTTAAAAAAACAATTGGATGGATGAAAATATCTGTTTAGAAAAGTAAAAGTAGCATATAATGTTCAATTCAGCAAAAGGAGAATACAAAGAGTGCCAAGACGTATAATGTTAGCGCAAGTATCTCCTTGTCTCTACTGATATGCTAGCACCTCTTCTTCCTCTATTTGCAGCGATTCTGGCCTTGTGTCTGTTATTCTTCTGACAAAGAGTCTGCTAAGCAACGATTTTGTCTGGTAACGGGTCTGCTATGTAGTATAGCAGTTGTCTCTGTTAGTATGATGGTAGTGTGTCCCGCCTGTCAGTGGCACACCTATGACCTGATTCGATCTTTAATTGGCAATGGTAGCTCATCTTGGATAGAGATATATCTGGACTCGATTTCCTACTTTCTACAATTCTGTTTCAGATTGATTCTTGATTGTTTACAGACTACAGATTATCAATAATCTAATCTACATAAACATCAGAGAATTAAACTAAGCCTACTCCTACTGAAATCCCAGAACATCAACACAACTTATTTTAAACTAAAATCACAGAACCTACAAAGTGCTTCTTACAACTATCACTCAACAATTGTAAGAAGAACTCCTCAGGGAGCCAGAAACCGGAAAACATCAGAAATCAGTGGAATGGTGGATCAATCTCCAAGTCTTGCACATCTACCTGATGCTAACACAAATGGGAATCCTACAAAGTGCTTGTTACAACTGTCACTCAACAGTTGTAATAAGAACTCTGCAGTGAGCCGATAACTAAGAAGCATCTGAATTGAGTAGAATGACGGATCAACTTCCAAGCCCTACACATCTACCTGATACTAATCCCAAACCAATCCTTAAGACAGAATTTACAACAACAGACACATTCATACATCAGTACCCAAACTATATGCATGAAGATGGAGCATGGAAGGAAATGCAAGTAGTAGAATCTTCAATTCAAGGAGCAACAACATTTAAGTACATAACACATACTATGAAACTCATGGTAGAGGCCTCTATCTATACCCACGAGCTATAGAACTCAATTGTATCTTATTTTGGAGTCCATCTCTTGGAACTAAGTGAACCCCAGTCTATAATGATTTGAGTTCCACCTCTTACTTGATAATAGGAGGCCTCTTAATTAAAAACATAACTCAAGTTGAGAGAGTCTAAATTACTAGCTCCCACATGGCTATCCATCTTCCGTGAAATACCATGGGGCTCATAGAATATTCATTTAGCCTAGTACTAATGATTCTCGTGTTCTCAGACTCGGCTCTCAAGTTCATCTCTACTGGAAACCCTTTTTGGGTAATGAGACACTGCATCGACACGTCAGGGGCATGACATCAGCTAACATTATTCTCCCCCTATAGTGTTGCAGGTCCCACTGCAATGCCTCAGCTTTGACGCTTGATTCCAAGCAGCCTATCTACTTTTCGATGGCTTCGAATGTGATGAATCTCATTTTTATGCCCAATGGAATCGGTCTCAGATAAGGCCTAACCACTAATATAAGCTTGTATGTATACCAGCTCTCGATCATCTGAACATATTGTCCTCTGAAAATTGCCTTTGAATCTTTTCTCTGGATTTCTCGGACAACTTCCTTGTAGATCTTGCCAAATAATCATGGCACTCTTTGTATTCTCCTTCTACTTCAAGGTGTTTCCTCAGTTCTTCTTCCAGTCGAAGTTCTAGCCTCATTGACACTCTTGTCTCGACGAGAAGTGGAGAACCTTCAATTGGTAGGTCACACAAACCTTGGGTTATCAGTCTTCAAGGAGGTTATGAAATGGTGGTAGAAATAGGTTGGATAGATGGGTTGATGATGGTAGAGAAACACGATGAGGGGTTTGGTGGAAGGTGAAAGAATTGACAATATTACAGTTGCAGCTTTAGATCTTTGTAGTATTTGTTGAGACTCGACCAAGATCTTTGTCTGCTTCTCGATCTTTTCTTTTGTATTGGCCTTTTCAGCTGGATCTCTTTGATTCTTTTTTTTTAATTTTGTACTGTCTTTTCTTGCAGCTTCACATGCTTTCTTAAATATTGTTTCTAGCTGACCAACCAATGTAGGTGGTAGTTGGTTTCCGCAAGACACTATAATGACCTTTTAGCTGCCTCGGTACAAGGTCTGAAAAGAGATGAATAGTGAGATGGTGGAATAACAGAAAGATGTACGACAAGGTGGTGGTGGTGGTATTTTGATGATGGAAGTTGCGATAGATGGCGTGGATGATATAACAGACATGAAAGTAGATATAGATGTTGTGGCAAGAGAACTGGATGATGGAATGTGGATGATGTGGATGTAAGTGTGACTGAAGGAGAAGACTAATTTCTCAATACTTGTACTTCCCCCTCCTTAAGGATCTTCATCTTTCCGGTGCTCAAAACATGAGGTTTATGACTGGGGTGCTCTTCCTAGTTAAGTCCCGTTGAATTGCCCGTCTGTCTTTTTTAGTGGGATCAACTACAAGTGTAACTTTTGCTTATGTGGTTTCAGACAGTTCCCTTTCTCCCTCTCTTGAATCTGTTGCCTATGGTGGCTGTTGAAATGCTACCACAGAACCAACTGCTTGTTGGATGCGAGGGAATGATGTCAGCAGTGTGAATGTCCCGGTTGGTGATTGGGACCTGGATCTTGTAGTAGCAGGTGATTACATGTGTGGTGATTGTGGCTGCTGAGTATCCATCAACTGTAGCTGTTTGAGGAAGTGGCAGGTGATGTTCGTTTGGTCCTGCTCAGCTTGTCTACAATCTGCGTTCCTCTTCATGAACATTGTCTCACTGTTGCTCATTTGGTGATATAGGCACATGCAGCTGCTAGCTTTGGATCATCGATAGTATCCAAGCTGGACTTTCACTGAATGAAGGACTCATTTGGCTGGTCAGTCGGTTGATGCCATCGGTTGAGTCTTTGGTAATTGCTTTGGCAAGAATCCCTTGGTTGAAAGATGTTGTTGAAGCTTAATCAAAAGATTCGGTAGAAGTTGAGGTGATTGTAGCACTTTATGAGAGCACTTGGTCATGGCACTCAGGTAGAACATTTGGTGGAGCGCTCAATTAGAACAGTTAATCGAAGCACATTGGACCAAATTTTCACAATGTCTCTGTAGTTGACTCCAAGACCAATATCTCAATTATATGCAGGATCAACTAATTTGAAATGACATGGATCTCTCAAAACTTGGATATGCATAAATATCCTAAACTTTCTACAAGGTAATCTGGAGATGGATACATAAATAAAAATTCATGTTTGAGCTATTCTACAAGTATGACTTGTCATTTACAGAGAGTGGATAAACAAAAATTTCATTCATCAAAGAGTGGATGCCAAATAGTGCCTATGGTGGAAAACTTCAGTTGAACTTCTCGGTCGAGGAGACTCGGTTTGAGTTCCTTAGTGAAGATTCGGTTGAAGAGTTTGGTGGGGGAGAGTCGATTCAAAACACTAGGATGGTAGATAGGAAGATGGTCATCAGATGTATTTCGAGCAATATGAAGTAGTCAAGCATCGGACATAAAATCGGATGTGACGAGGGATTGAGGAGTCGGATAGAAAATATGGTGACTCTCGGATGTGCTTGTCGAATGTAACTTTAGTAACAATTTAGAGGCTTTTGAGATCTGCTGCTGGTTACAGCCTCTGATGTACGTGTCATGAATGGATATGTCTCATACTGGTTTGTCTTTGACTGAATTTTATACCAGAATCAGATTAGCAATATGGGATTCTGTATTGATTTTTTCTCAGATATGATTGAACTGAGAGGATATGATTTAGATGGCAATCGAAAAAATAAAACTCGAAAAAATAAACTCGGAAAACGAAACTCTAGAAAATGAAACTCGAAAAATAAATTTGAAAAAATAAAACTCAAAAAACTCAAAAAATAAACTCAAAAAACTCGAAAAATAAACTCAAAAAATAAACTCAAAAAATAAACTCAAAAAATAAACTCGAGAAAACGAAACTTGAAAAATAAGACTAAAAAAATAGACTCGAAAAAATAAAACTCAAAAAACGAAACTCGAAAAACAAATTCAAAAAATCAGGACTCGAAAAAACTATTATCGAAAAATAATGGATCGCAAAAATCTAGGCTCGAAAAATTAATATATCGAGAAATTAATGACTCGTAAAACAGAGGCTCAAAGAAATAAGCGCTCAAAAAAATCTAGGATCGAAAAAATAATGAATCGAAAAATACGAAGTATCGAAAAAATTTACATTGACTCGAGAAAAAACTTGAAAATATCGAGTCGATACAGTATCGAAAAAAAATTGTTCGAGTCGTTAAGTATTGAATTTTTTTGGAAAACATCGAGTCGCGTATCGAAAAAACTCAAGTATGGAAAAAATGATAAGGGACTAGAAAATGTCAAGTATTGAAAATAAAAAAACCACAAAGATATAAAAAAAATCGAAAAACCGAAAAAACCTAGAAAAAACTCGAAAAACGGAAAATTGAAAAACTCGAAAATAACTCGCAGATGGCGAAAATTTGAAAAAACCAAAAAAGAACTCGAAAAATTTGAAAATTTTAAAACCACGAAAAAAAAAGCCTCGAAAAACTAGAAAATATGAAAAAGTCGAAAAAAAATCTCGGAAAAGTCGAAAATTTAAAATCCGAAAAAACTTAAAGAAAAAACTTGAAAAACGTGAAAGAAACTCGGAAAGAACTTGAAAAACTTGAAAATTTGAGTTGAGTATCGAAAAATTGAAAAGTATGAAAAAATTACAAGAAATCGAAAAATGGAAAGTATCGAAAATGAAACTCAAAAAATAAATTCGAAAAAATAAAACTCAAAAAATAAGACTCAAAAAATAAACTCGAAAAATAAGACGTGAAAAATAAACTCGAAAAAATAAAACTCGAAAAATAAATTCGAAAAATCAGGACTTGAAAAATCTATTATTGAAAAATAATGGATCGCAAAAATCTAAATTTGAAAAATTAATGGATCAAAAAATTAATGACTCAAAAAACAGAGACTTGAAAAAATAAGGGCTCAAAAAAATCTAGGATTAAAACTCGGAAAAAACTCAAAAATATCAAGTCGATACAGTAAAAAAAAAAAATTGTTCGAGTCGATACAGTATCGAAAATTTTAAAAAACATCGAGTCGCGTATCGAAAAAACTCAAGTATGGAAAAAATAATAAGGGACTAGAAAATGTCAAGTATCGAAAAAAAAAAACCATAAAGGTATTGAAAAAACTGAAAAACCGAAAAAACCTGAAAAAAATCAGAAAAACCAAAAACCAAAAAACTCGAAAGAAAAACTCGACCTAATTTTTGCATCTAACGCCTTTCCAGTTCTATCTTACATATTTTCAATTTTGTTGAGTTTTTCAAAATTTTGTAATCTTTAAGGTTTTCCAATTATTCTAGATGTTATAGTTTTTTTTGAATTTTTCGAGTCCTTTCGAATTTTATAAATATTATAAATTTTTCCAAGTTTTGAAGTTTTTCCGAGTTTTTTTCAAGTTTTTCGAGGTTTTTCTCAATTTTACCACGTTTTTCGAGTTTCTTTCGATTTTTTGATGTTTTTGATTTTCCGATACCTTATGGTTTTTCGATACTTGGCATTTTTTCAGTCCCTTGTCATTTTTTCCATACTTAAGATTTTTTCGATATGCGACTCGATGTTTTCCAAAATTTTCCGATACTGTATTGACTCGAATAATCCGAAATTTTTTCGATATCTGCAATCAGATTTTTCGAGACTGTATCGACTCGATTTTTTCGAGTTTGTGTAGATTTTTTGATACTTTTTCAAATTTTTCGATCCTTTGTACATTTTTAGATTCTTTTGTAAGTTTTCGATCCCAGAATTTTTTGAGCTTATATTTTTTCCAATTCTTATTTTTCGAGCCTCTGTTTTTTTTCGAGTCATTGATTTTTCAAGCTTAGATTTTTCGAGTCTAGATTTTTTGATCTATTAATTTTTTAAGTCTATTTTTCCTCCGATGCCCTCCACCTTCATTTGCATCCAACACCCTTCCTCATCAGTTTCATTCGACGTGCTCCATTTCAATTCCATCCGACGCCATGTCTCGCCAGTTCCATGCGATGCCCATTGCATCCGCCAACCATTTGCACCCGCTAACGGCAAGGTGTATGTGATATCATTGCAATGCTTCATATGTTAGTGACTCCAATACTTTCAAGTAGAAGACCAAAACTCAAAATCTATCTTAGAAACTTGTACCTATTAGATATATCCCAAAGGTGACCAATGACCATATTTAATAAATATTTGTAATTGATTATTTATTTTATTTGTTTTGGTTTAGGGTTATTTATTAATGTGTGACAACATTGTTGTGATCTGTTGAGTTGGTGGCTACCGGGTATGGGAGGTGGGAGATGACGTGGCCGATGTGGATTGGGCCATTTGAAAGGTATAGTACTTGTGTAATCGACATGATGGGTTTCTGTGAGGTGTGGCTTTTTGCAATGGCCCATTTGAATGGCACAATACTTGCTTTACAAATGAAAACTAGGAAGCTAAAAGAGAGAAACACAAGGAGGAGGAGAATGTGAAGGATGAGGAATTGGATGTGGTTTCAATCATCAATGATCGTATTGCTACTATGATCCATTTGTGTTTGTGTTTCTGAGCTTTATGATTCTCTGTAGCATTCACCTTGTAGAGAGTTTAGGATATTTATGCATATCCAAGTTTTTGAGAGATCCATGTCATTTCAAAGTTGATTCCTACATATGATTGAAATATTGGTCTTGGATTCAACTACAGAGACATTGTGAAAATTTGGTCCAAAGTACTTCGACCAACTGTTCTACCTGAGTGCCACGACCAAGTGCTCTCACAGAGCGCTACAATCACCTCGACTTCTGCCGAATCTCTTGATTAAGCTTCAGCAACATCTTTTAACCAAGGGATTCTTGCCGAAGCAATTACCAAAGACTCAACCGATGACATCAACCGACAGACCAGCCAAGTGAGTCCTTCATTCAATGAAAGTCTAGCTTGGATACTATCGACGATCCAAAGCTAGCAGATGCATGTGCCTATATCACCAAATGTGCAGCATTGAGACAATTTTCATTAAGAGGAACGTAGATTGCAGACCAGTTGATAATTTGATGTCAATAAGTGATATATGAACTGTTGGTAAATCAATGGCATATATCCAATTTACATCACTATTTTTTATAAAACTGTAGAGTGATGGTTGAAGCAAAAAACATTATGCTTTGGTGTCGAAAAGAACATTATGTTTTCTGTTTTAGTTGGAAAACCTACAACTAAACTGTCTATAAATATTCAGACATTATTTCAGATTTTCTTCTATAAGTTTATACTTTTGAATCTTGGTATAACACCAGTGCATAGCTACAAAACAATTGTGAAAAAATTAAGAAGCAGCTTGTGGTTGTCTTCCCACGGATATGATAAACCTATAGAAACTTTTTCAAGCTTTGAGCCTTGTAAAATCTTTTTTTTTCTAGAATATATGGAATCTGGGGGGGAAGGGGGGCACTGCAATGCGCAGGTGCCCATCCCCTCATGTCGCACCTACCCTGCAATCCAGCGTGCACACACACACACACACTCTCTCTCTCTCTCTCTCATGGATGGTATTACATTTTACGACATTTATCAGTATTTGCTACGTTGGCTTGCATTTAAGTCTCTTGAGAAACAATGGTCTCGCACTTAACATTGGTGATATACAATACTCCTTCAAACTTCACTTTTGTTGTGGACAATCAAGATCTATCCTAAAATATCCTACAACTAAAAACAATTAGTTATTCCACAAGTTATGTGCTGGTTAGGTTTGCTTAACCTCATCTCTTATGAGAAGATAAAGGATGAAACCTATATAAGAGTGACTTATGTCTACACTCCCACCACTCTTCTTCCTCTTCTTCTCTCCTTTCCTTGATCAGTGCCGCCCATCTACTTGCAGGAATTCAACTACCTAGTACACAGTAAGAGATCTTTTTCTATGGTCCTCATGCTTATTGTTGCTTTGTAGTTCACCATATCTATAGCAGGTTAAGAGGTTTTTTTTTGCTACAATTGTGGAAAGATACTAGCATTGGAGCGCAACCCACAGATGTATACAATCTGCTATTTTTTAGCTACACTTTGGAATGCTAAATTAGTATGCTAATTTCCAGATTGATTGATGCTTTTGAAGTGCGACCCATAGAAAGAGTTGATAGGATATTTTTTAGCAATACTTTGAATGGCTTTATTGGCATAAAACTTTCCAGTTTGGTTGATGATTCTACAACGCTGGGACAATGTTGGTAGCGCACTCCAAATGTGATAAGACCGCACAATATGTGCACATATTTTTGGTTGAGATTGTTTGCATCCATTTAGCACACATAATAAAGCATAGACAACTATGGAATGCCTCTTTAGAAATGCATTGGAATGGTTGTTTGCAAGAACTTGTTTTCTTATGGTGTAATTTGTAACACTATCCTGCGGCTTGTTGAAACTCATTTCAATACATAGACCCGGATTTGTCAAAACCCACTTTTCAAAGGAGACGTCCTTGAACAATCATGAATTCCTCACATGACTCCTTTACGACGACTATTCAAGCTGGTGCTTTAAACGTAATTTGGTTGCATTATCGCAAACAGTAATGTGCTTACAAGCTATATGAATGGAATTGGTAATGTAATGGAAGAGATACGATGCTACAAAGCATGGTATTAGGTCTACCTTGCTTACATTTGAAAAAAGTAAATCGAACCAATTCTAACAATTGCTCATGCTTCATAGAATAATGCCTTAACATATAGGTTTGTTTTTTGCCTTTGTTCCATTGAAACCCAATAATATGTTGGGTAATATTTAGTACAATAAAGGTTGATGCTCTTAAAGGCACATGGATTTGTGTAAGAGCTATCACATTTGTAGAGATTGGAACGACATGGAGTTGCCCTAATCCTATTGTGAATGTTGAGGTTAAAACTCTTTACTAGTTATGTATGCACACAGATATTGTTCTGCTTTTAAATTAAACACGATTAAGTTGTAAAATGTATAAAACATGAAGATAGCTGGGATGCTCTTAGAAAGCATGGATATGCTCAAGTACGAAAACTGTGCATAACCTGTTTTTCGTACGACATGTAAAAGTATCGGTATGGCATAAATTTGCCCCTGTACTTTATGTACTAATTCATGCTACCCCTTGTTTGTGATTTGCAATCTATTTAGTATAGCTAGATTTCAATACATAATGAATGATTTAGTATAAAGATAAGGACCAATACCAACATACTGATCAGAATGGCAGAAGCCCTGCTACGGTGAGGACATGGTTTGGCCTATCGCTATAAGCAATATTTTGTAGGGAGGACTGAACTATATAATTTCATTGTTATTGCATGTTGTCAAGTTGGTGAACTTATTTTGTACATGGATAACAACTGACATTCAGCATTGACACATGTCTTCCTTACTGTGCTACCTTGCGTGGTTTTGTGTGGTGAGATGGTGGTAGGTACTAGTTGGATGTCTTGAAATAGGTTTTGCTCTCTCTCTCTCTCTCTCTATATATATATATATATATATATATATATATATATATATATATATATCTATATATATATATATATATATATATATATATATATATATATATATATATATATATATATATATATATATATATATATATATATATATCTGCTTTCATGCATGCATTTATACCCAAAATAAGCTTGTAATTAATGGAAATCTTTAACGTCACTACCTCCAATCTAGATCTCATAAAAGTAAAAAACATCTCCAATGTTAATTGAAATACTATAGACCTATGAAGATCCACCAATGGCTCTCAACACATCTGAGAGACCAAATGAGCAAACCCAATCATGCATTGGAGAGAAACATTGGTTTTCAGCACATAGAATAATGTTGAAGAGCACAACCACCTATCCAAAAGAATCTCCCATCCATGGAAACTCACAAAATAAGACAATAACAACAAAGATGTGCTCAACATTGCTACCACGACAACCTTACTCATTCTGTTGATGTTGATCATGTTATTGATGCTAGCTTGAATCAATCTGCTCAGTATTCATCTTCTTGTCCTTCGAATTTTTCTTCTTCTTGGACTGTTGTTTATTCGAATATAAGATGAATGCCTTGTTATTCGAAGAAGATAAAGTCTTCCTTCTTACTTCTTCCTACGACAAACTTGATGTCAATTTCTCGAGTAATAGCTCATGAGTATTGCTCAATTCAAAGACAATAGGATCTTCCTTTTTGCTTTTTCATGTAACAAACTTGATGTCAACTTCTAGAGTGATAGCTCACGAGTATTGCTCAAAAGCAACACTAAATTTTTGTAAGAGGGAGGAAGACTAGATAGAAGTGACATATTGGCATCTTCATCCGATATTGGAGTACCTATTGTAGCTAGCTGATTAATCATCTGTTTGAAATTATTAAGATGATCACTTATTGAAGTTCCTTCAATCATATTAAGGGATAGGAATTTCTTTCTCAGAAAGAGATGAGTGTTGACATTTCTGGTTTCATATAAAGTAGTTAGAATGTCCCATGCTTCTTTGGTAGTAAAACAATTAGCCACATGGGCTATTTGTGAATCTTTTACATTCAAGGATATGATGGCTAAGGCTTTGCCATCCTCCACATTCCAAGGCGATTTTGGTTTAGTCAGTTTGGTTATCAAACTGTTAATGTATTCCCACGGTTCTTTTTCAATTAGAATTATCCTCATTTGAACTTCCACATGTGGAAGTCATCATTGTTGACTTGTTGATCAAATAGATCTTATTGGTTGAACCTTCCATGATTATAGAATGATATTAAGAGTACAAATTAGCAATAATTATGAACTCGATATATAACTAGAGCCCGCTCTGATACCTCTTGTAGGAGATATTCGATTACGAAGCCTAATTTCAAAACAATAGGTGTAGTAGTTGATCATAATTTGATACCATATTTTCAAGTTTGCCAATATTGATAGTTTTAATCTTTTGTTTCATTTTTTTTTTTTCAAAAGTGCACTTTTTCCAATATCTATAAAATGTCAATGATTTCAAGCTTGGTTGTTGTAATACATGATCATTCATAGGGTGCGCACATAATATATTGACTGACTCCATTTTTACAATGAACATTTGGAGGCAAAAAACTGTTGCTTTTGATAGAGACTCGTTTTCTTTGTATTGATGACATGATAACTCTCAACATGCTAGGATCGACATGATCTAAACTAATACTTTTTGCATCTTTTATATTGTCAAGATTCATATGGCCCATTGGTTCTAATTTCATGGGTTATTTGACAAGATACTATGACCAATTTATGTTCTAATTCTTTGTGAAGTTGAGTGCGCCTTCCACAATAGTAAATTAGTCAGGTGATATGGAACAACATTCCTATCTTGGTACCATGGATGATAGTATGTTCACTTTGATTATACGAATTTATTTATTTGAGTCTCATACTTTGTTGAAGAGGAAAAATGTAAGCCAAAATTTGCAACTATGTTTCATGGTCTTTAACAGATTTAAGGTGCACAATTTTCTATAGAAATATAATTGTTCTCATTAGACAAGGTGATAAAATTCTTTTCTATGGGTCTCAATTGGTTTTATAAATCCTTTTGAGGTTTCATCAAATAGCTAGTACATATGTGACCATCTCATTAAGTGACTTCTCATCTTCATTTTCTTTTATCCAAAAAACAATTTGTGCACATAGCCTCAATTTTGAAACTCATACCTAATCATGTAATGGTGGACATGCTCAAGAAGTGGTTTGGATGATACTTTATACTTTATCATAAAGTGGTCTAATCTTGTTACAAACAACATTAGGCATTCTACTAGACAATTTTTTCAATTATAGTCATCGTTAATTTTTTTTAAAAAGTTTTCAATGTGTTCAATTTCATGCCATCACATGTTGGTGTTTCATTCGATGCCACAGTTACAAAATAAATGTGGAAGTCCCCAATATTTCACCTAGCAAAAGTAAATCAGTGAAGTTTTGTCAATGCGAAGATGGAGTCCTTGGTATGTTTGGTACATGACTATGCTTTTAAACATGTTTGTATATGTCTCGCTCATTTTCTCTTCAATTTTGTACATATATTCAATAATGTCTTTCTCAAGAACTATAAAATGTGTGTTGGAGGATGTATAAAAAAATCACTTCTATAATTTGGTAACAATTAATAGCTATGGAGGGTACAATGTGAAAACTGAAAGAAAGAGCTCACTCTCATTGTAACATAATCCAAAAAGCTTATTTTACCATTATAAAAACGGGTTGAAAAAAAAGAAACAAGGTTGTTTCGAGAGTGATTGTCATTGATCTAGTTTGTTGGTAAAAGCAGCAGTTTTGCTATTCTCGACTTCAGTGAGGCCATTGGGTTTAGATTAATCAACCTTTGCAAAGGCCATGCTTTATCCAATCAATTTGGGTTAGCCGGCCATTAAAAATAATTCTATTTGTGATGTATTATTCTGTGCATTATTTTCCGTTATTTGGGTTCACTTAAAAAACCACGTGAACATCACTTCTTGTTCACATTCATTTGAATTGACCCTTGACTCAAATTTCAAATGTTAGGTAATTGAATGTTTGAATACTTGCATATGTTAGTTTCCTAGTGTTTCGGGCCAGATGTCGGTGGTGTGACTTGCAATGTAATTGGAGGTTTGAATACTCATATACTTTAGTTCTTTTACATTTTTGGCTAGATGTTGGTGGGACTTGCAATGTAATTGGAGGTTTGAATACTCATATACGTTGGTTCTCTAGCGTTTTTGGCTAGATGTTGGTGGTGTGACTAGGATGTAATTGGAGGTTTGAATACTCGTTAGTTTTTTAGCGTTTTTGGCTAGACGTTGGTGATGTGACTAGGATCTAATTTGAGGAATGAATATTGGTATATGCTAGTTTTTTTTAGAGTTTTTGGCTAGATGTTGGTATTGTGATATGTATTCCAAAAATTCAAATCACATGGGTTGTGGATCATTGGATCTGTTAATTGCACTGTTTCCAAAGTTGATTCACATCCTTGGGAATTAAGAATATCTTTCATCGATATCAAGGAAATAGTTGAGAAAATCTTTCATGGAGTAACAAGGAAGTTGTTGAGAATATGTGGCTGAGAGAACCCATTGCCCAGTCTTGGAAATCTGAAGACTGAACATGTCACTGGAGCCTCAGCTCAGCTCTAGAAATTAGTAATCTTTAAGGGCGCCTGGGGTAAAACGCCCTCATCCTAGTGACAGGACACTTGAACTGCAGTACTGTTCAGATTCCTGCATTAACTCACAACAATATTAAAGTGATGGTAAGGACTCAGGAGTGAGGAGGATCATTGACTCCATTCGTCTTAACTGCAGGACATCTTACACGTTTCATGAATGCTGGGTATATTTGACTGATGATTGATTGATTGCTTCATCCTTTGGGATTACTTGCGGACGTGCAATACAACTTGCCAACGTGCATTACAGCGAAATGGAGCTAAATTTCTAGCCCAGCTGCTTTGCTCAGATGATTATCGAATCCTCAAGCCAGTGTCTCGTTTCTGAGCTCATAAGAAGACGATTGTGCCTACGGTCAGTTTGTCCCATGGCAGATGCACTCTTGGGATCAAGGATGAGCTACTCTTTCTTTTTGTTGGCGTGCTTATTTCTACATGGTGTACTCATTATGAACGTGGACTGTGGAAATGACACCGGACCGCTCAGTAGATGCAGTTTTCCAGCTGGTTTTGTGTTTGGCACTGCCTCGTCTGCGTATCAGGTACTTGCATGATATCTCCCTTAGAAGGTTGGCCGTACTAACTTCTTATCGTATTCGGGCATATGATAATTCATTGCATTAGAATCAATTGAGGATGATTCTCATAAACATTTGGGCAATGTATGAATCGATTTGAAAAAATTTGATTTTCGGCCTTCTCTGAGGTATGATTCAAGTTTCAACTAAGTATCTTGTCGAAAAATACTATCCTTAGCTGGATTAGTTTCAGAAAATAGAGGCGCGCACTTCCAAACGCACTGCGGAGGAAGTACATGCAATCAGGAATACGTTTTATCTTTTAGTCTGCGTGACAACGTTGTGTACTGTTAATATCTGGGTGACCGAGCAGCTCTCGAGCTAAATTGTGTTGTACGTTTTTTCCAGAATATCACAACACACCCAATGTACTATGCTATCCTATACATAAATTTAACAGTCTAGCTACTTCCTGCGATTGTCGTCTAAGTGATAAATATTAGGATCATGAATGCTGAAAAGCATCAACACTCTTTCGCTGTAAATAGCTCAGTTTCCTTCAAAGTTCACACTATTTATGAGCTCTGGAAGAGCACATTCTAGATCTTTATGAGGAAACGGTAGCCTTTGGTCAGTTTTCTTCATTCTACAGCAATTGTTAGCATTAACTTCGTAGCGTTGCTACACACTTTGATCTTCATGGATAATGAGCACGCTCAACTTGGAATGGAAGGTTTCACTATATCGTTGTGCTCCCGATTTTGGTCAAATAAGTGGCTAAAATTTTTGCTGACAGAAATCCGGGATTCACACCAATTCTGAGATCTTCAAAATGATGTATTGTTTATTTTTTTTTGGGCTTTTTTTGCATACATGGCTATTATATAATACATATATACAACCTGGCAATGCCCTTTACGGAGCTAAGCTCCTTAGTTGTCACTACACAGTGGTCTGGATTAGAGCCAGCACCTTTCCAATGGCAGTCAACAACTCTACCCATACACGCCATTGCGATGGACATTTTATGACCCCTGATTTTCACCTACATATTATAGAAGCATGCAGCTAATATTTCATGGAAATGGCTGTAATCTCGAGCCTCAAGATGAGCCCTCCCTCGTCTCTTAGTGACATGGAACACTTGACTCTATCCACATTTTGACATGTGTATAGCGACCGCCTTAACCCGTGAAATAGCTCATGACATGTGACATGGTGTACCTAGGCAAATTATCCCATGATAAGCTCTTGTAAGTGACTCTTGCATTATATTTTCAAAACCTTCACAACATCTTTGAACATGCATGTGCATGCCTAAGAGTTTTTGGTTCCTAGCTAGTTTGGGAGGCCTCAGTCGGGCGTGTGAAACGGGCAAATCTTGTTTCTCAAGTGCATTTTTGACAAGCGAAACCCTGTTCCTGAAGATGCACAACAGTCATGAGAGGACCTCGAGAGCCGCATCTTCAGGCTTGAGGAGCATCAAGAGGCACTTAAGAGGACACAAGAAGGTGCATCTTTAGGCTCCTCTTCACTTCTCAAGAGGAGCCTCAAGAGGTCAACCACAAGATATTGACCGAGTGGTGGAGTCTAACTCAATAAGCCTCAAGAATTTGGATGCTTCACAATGGTTCTAGTGCCATGTGGAATGGTTAGTTTACCAATAATTTTTTGCAGCACACATTATGCTCGATAATTTGTGATTGGAGGAACATTGAACAAATACTTTGGCTAGTCCTGAAGAAACATGAAGTTTCTACCCACAAAGCACTGCCAGCTTATGAACCAAAACTTGCAGAAATACACATAAAGAGCCAGCAGGCCTTACCTGCAGAAATACCTGGGAACTGCCCACAGGCAAAACCGTAAGCCAAATGCAAACGCAACCGCAACGCACCGCAAGGGTCAACCTTACGGTTACAAGCAAAGGCCGATGAAGCCAAGGGAAACCGCCAGGGAACCGCAAGGCTCCAGTATGCGGTCCATTACGAAGCCAAGGCAAAGCGAAGGAAACCGCAAGTACCCACTTGCGGTCAACTAGTGAAGACCAAGGCAACCGCAAAACAAAGCAAGTGAAGACCAACGAAAGGATTCAACGCCGGGAACTGCAAGGCACCGACCTACGGTCTAATGCGAAGCAGACCGAAGGAAACCGCCAAGCTGAAGCTTGCGGTCACATACGACTCACAGATGGCTGCAAAAGCGGCGGATCTTCACAACCCAAGTACCAGGGAAGATCAACAAGGTACTAGCCACGGACAACGATGACTCACAACTGGAAGCCGTTAGAACATGCTTAAACATGTTCTTGTAATCAAATGATTAGTATAAACCCACCTTTTTCTCTGTTCCTATATAAACGGGATGAACAAGAGAGATAGTTGGCTGTTTTGATGCAACAGTGTTAGTCATGCAGTAGCAGACACACATCGTCACACAATCAGACATAGAATTAGCAGTAGCTAGTTCCTTGTAAGAGAGAATACCTCTCTTGCGTCGACGCGCTGATCTGGGAAACAGACAATGCTGGAAAAATTGTTGTTGTAAACTTGTTTATGAAAAATTGAGTCGCGACATTTGGCCTATGATGTTTAATATATGTGAATTATTTTGATGCTTGCTTACAATAGATATACTTCTGTTGTTATTAACATCATCTACTGTTCATGAACTTCAAAACAGATCTGCAGTGTCAGTCTGTAGCTTGGAAGAGGATAGATCTTAGTGCGTAGCAGTAGTTTGACTCTATCTAGGCAGATTAGGAATCAGAATTACGATCCAGATCACAGGTTCCAATAGTGGTATCAGAGCCTGCTCGATTGGTATCAGGTTCCAACAGTGGTATCAAAGTTTGCTCGATCAGAGTATCAGAGCACTAAGGTTTTATTAGACCAAGGTCATTCAGAACAAAAGAAGCCGGCATCATAACCTTTTATGCTGTAAATACTCATGAATCTGGTGTGCTTGTTCAGTTGGAACTCGTAATTTTAAATGGTATAGGTTGCCTCTGCGCTTTCCTTGTGTGATGTGTGAGTGTTGTTCGCTTCAGTCACTTCACATAAGTCATTTGCAAAGGTAACGTTCATGCCTGCATCAACCAACTTCTGTCGCTGGCGCCAGAAGTTCTGACTAACATCTTATGGCACAGAAGATTATGTCATATGAATACGATGGCTCTATACAAGGCCAGTCAGAACAAAGTATTTACCGGCGCAAGCATCAAAGATGCAAAAAGTCTGAAATCATGTGAAGCATGTAACAAAGTCAAGATGTCAAGAGCGCCCTTCACAAGAGACTCGTTCAAGACAACAGAGAGGACTTGGAAATGATACATTCTGACATCTGTGAACCTTTCGACGTAATCTCACTTGGAGGTTCGAAATACATCACATTTATTGACGACTTTAGCAAGTTTGTTGTCGTATACTTCATTCAAAACAAATCAGAGGCACTTGACAAGTTTACAGAGTTTGTAAACTGGGCCAAGAAATGGACTGAGGAGAAGGTGAAGCAGCTAAGAACCGACAGAGGCGGAGAATACATCTCCAACCAATTCACCAAGTTCTGCAGCGAGCGCGGAATCTTACACTTGAAGACTGCAGCTTACACATCGCAACACAACGGTGTGGCCGAGAGAAGGAACCGCACACTAATGGAAGCCGCAAGATCCATGGTGGCTTACTCCAAAGCGTCAAAAATTGTATGGGCTCAAGCAGTAGCTACAACCAACTACTTTCAAAACCAAATAGGCAAATTTGGTATTCCAAATACCACACCACACCACATGAAGTCTGGTGGAAGAACAAGCCGAGTCTAGCTCATGTTCGGATCTTTGGATGTGTAGCATATGCACACATTTCTGATAAGAAGAGAAAGAAGCTAGATGAAAAGGTGGAGCAAGGTTTCTTGGTAGGCTACGATGTAAATTCTTCATGCTACAGAATCTACATGCCTCAGACCAATGAAGTGAAAAAGACTGTGAGCGACGTCAAATTTGACGAAACTAAAACGATGGCTGACGGTGATCCAGTCGGCTACGAGATTCTCAACAAGCAGTACTACGATGTGCCCACACCGACAAAGGGAGCAGACCTTGAACATTTTCATCAAGATGTTCAAACTGTTAATGAACTGAGTGACAATTCAGACGACGAGTAGCAAGACTTGTAGCCCCCTGTACCCAGAACACCTGCAACGCACAGTGGTTCTGCTGTCAATAGGAAGGACAAAGGCAAAGCATGATGATCCTGCACGATCTCCAAGGAGATCTAGCAGAGAAAGAAGGCAATCTGTTAGGTACATACCAGACAGCTCAGCTTCTATATCAGAAGAGTTTTGTGGATTCGGAGGTGAACCATAAACCTATGAGGAAGTTGTTCACTGTCCAGAAAAGGACAAATGGATAAAGGCCATGGAAGACGAGATGTACTCCAAGAAGAAGAACAAAGTCTGGACTCTTGAACCAGTGCCAGTAGACAGGAAGACAGTTATGAACGTAGCCACGGCCGATCTAGATTTAGTCTATGAAAGCATCACATAAGCAAGGCTTAACCCTAGAAAGCAGGAGAGAGAAAGCTTAAAGAGACTAAAGAAGGAGATCATATCATAAGCCAAGTAACAAATGACACAGAATCCCTACTTATAGCCAAGAGGAAGCCCTAAAAGGAAGCTTCCAGTGGCTAGGGCCAAACTGAGAGGGAAAATAGTGCGCCCTCCAAGAAGGCCCCCACTCTCCGTAATATGACCAAATAACCAATATAGTGAATCATAGGGCCCAAGGCCAATAATATGGTCTAAATGTCAATAATAGGGCCCAAGGCCAACCATATAGTCTAAATGTCAAATAATGAATAAAAAAGGGCCCAAAGCCTGCTTATGCATAAAGTAAAGTAAATGTAAATGGACATGGCGAATGTAATGAGCCGAGTCCATAACTCTCCCTGACACAAAAATAAGACCCAACTGCCATAAAGGACTGGATCAAGTAACAACAAGCCCTGGAGGATCAACTGGAACAACATCTGGTGTAGTAACAACTGGAGCAACAGCTGATGTAGAGGAATCAACAAGTGCGGCAAGAGCACGAGCCTGATCCGCAAGTGACGGTGTATGATAAAAGACATCAATAGGCTCCTATGTGGCCTCCTCAACAGGACGACCATCCCACTGGACTAGGAACTGAATCTGCCGGCGGCGTCGACTATGATGCAAACGCACCTGAAGGATAGCAGCAGGTAATAAAGGAAAAAGATCCGGTGCAGTAGGAAACTCAGCATCACGAGGAGCATCATCCTCAATAGGAGCACGTAATAAACTAACATGGAATATATCACAGGCACGTGTGGAAGCAGGAAGCTAAAGACGATATGTAACTGGACTAAGAACCTCCAATATACAATAAGGCCCATAATAACGTGGTGCAAGCTTCTCAGTAGAAGCATGGCCCTGAATAAAATGATGACGTGCAAACCGTAGGCGTAGATATACCATATCACCAACATGAAACTCAACATGACGTCGATGACGATCAACTGAAGCCTGATAACGCTGCTGGACCTGCTGCAAATGGGAACTGGCCTGGAGAATAAGCTTGCGAGCACCTGATAGAAATGAAGACAGTGTCACAGGTGTATCCTCGGGAGGAAGAGGAATACCAGGTAAAAGAGGTGCATAACCATGAGATAATAAAAATGGTGCAATGCCGGTGCTGGTACTAACAGAGCTGTTATAGCTATACTCTGCCAAACATAAGTGCTGATCCCAATCCTTCCCTGAAGGAGTAACAAAATGGCGCAAATAATCCTCAAGGATCCTGTTAAGGACCTCAGACTGCCCATCAGAAGTAGAATGATAAGCAGACCCCATAAAAAGCTGTACATCCAATATACGCATAAGCTCTGTCCAGAACAATGATGTAAACTTGCTATCCCGATCAGAAAGGATAGTACGAGGAAACCCATGTAGGTGAAATATCTTTGAAAGGAACAAGCGTGCACACTGCTCTGCTGTGATAGTACTATGGACGGGTAGGAAATGTGCCTGTTTCGAGAACCTGTCAACTACCACCATACATGAATCGTGACCACGACGGGTGCGGGGAAGGCCAATGATGAAGTCCATAGAAATATCAGTCCACTGGCGGTGAGGAATAGGCCAACTCTGAAGCAAACCAACGGACTTAGCATGAGAGTACTTATTACGTAAGCAGAAAGGACAGGTACGAATAAGTACAACAAGCTCTTTCCTAAGGGATGGCCAATAGAAATGATCCTTCAGACGAGCATAAGACATCTGAAAACCAAAATGACCCCCAACTGGGGACGAATGAGCATCCGACAACAACTGAGAACGGATACCCAAAGAACTAGGAATACAAAGAGAACCATAATGATAAAGACGGTGGTCAACAATGGAATAAGCCTGATGAGGTGAAGACGACATAGGTGGAGCAGAACTATAAACATCATGAAAATCAGAACATGTAAGATAAGCAGATGGAAGATCATCAAACCAGGAAGGGATCGTGGCAACAAGGGTATTCAATAAAGCAGGAAGTCTAGACAATGCGTCAGCAGCAGTGTAAGCACGACCAGGACGATACAAAATAGAAAAATCAAAAGATTGTAAAAACTGCAACCAACGAAACTGACGATCACTAAGATCACGCTGGGAGAAGAGATAACGTAAGGACTGAAAATCAGTAACGATATCAGAAAGAACACGGTACAGGTAATGGCGCCACTTCTTAAGAGCATAGATAATGGCAAGAAGCTCTTTCTCATGGACAGAATAACGTTGCTCATAAGAGCGTAAACGACGTGACTCATAAGCAATAATACACTGAGACTGACGAAGCAAGGCACCCAAACCAACATTACTAGCATCGGTCTCAACAATAAATTTTTGATCAAACTGTGGCAAACACAGGACAGAGGCCTCCACAACAGCACGACGAAGAGTGTCAAAGGCGAACTGACAATCAGAAGTCCAAACAAAAGCACTAGACTTCTTCAAAAGGGCATGAAGAGGGGCAGCCCCAGTGGCAAATTGAGGAACAGGACGACGAAGGTGAGTAGCGAGACCAAGAAACATACGAACATGGTGGACATCTGTGGGAACAGGCCAATCAGCGATTGCCCGAACCTTATGAGGGTCCAAACGAATACGACCATCACAAATGAGAAATCCTAAAAACTCAATCTCAACAACAGCAAAGGAACACTTAGAAAGTTTAGCAAACAACTGGTGATGAACAAGCAATTGAAAAACAGATGAAAGATGTAACACATGCTCATCAAGAGTCTTACTGAAAACAAGAATATCATCAAAATAAACTAAAACACAACGACCAAGGAGAGGACGCATGATGTTATTCATCACATTCTGGAACGTAGGTGGACCATTAGTAACACCAAAAGGAAGAACACGAAACTCATACAAACCAAGATGGGTACGAAACGCAGTCTTGTGTTCGTCCGAAGGATGCATCCTAATCTGGTGATAGCCGGAACGTAAGTCTATCTTAGAGAAAAGATGAGAGGTGCCTAACTGGTCAAAGAGATCATCCATGTGAGGAATAGGATACTGGTTACGGATGGTCAACTTATTGAGGGCACGATAATCAATGCAGAGGCGTTTGAAACCATCTTTCTTACTGACAAGGAGAACAGGGGCACCAAAAGGACTGTGACTAGGAACAATAAGGCCCTGATCTAGTAAAGCAGTAATCTGAAGCTCAACCTCATCACGCTCAGACTTAGACATACGGTAAGGAGGCCGGGAGGGAGGAGCAGAACCAAGACGCAAATCAATATGGTGGTTCACATCATGTAATGGTGGTAGCGTCATAGGTTCTGAAAAGACAAATGCATACTGATGTAATAAGTTAGAGATCACCTGAGGAACAGTTGCTGGAGGAGAGGTAGTCACTAGAGAATCTGCTGCAGCACGCTGAACACATAATAAAGCTGCACAATGAGCCTTAGGTAGGCTGCGGATAAACTGCTTCCCGCTGATCAGCTGGAAATCTGCCTGAGAATCAATACCAGCAAGTGAGTGGGTCACTGCATCATGAACAAATGTCAATGTCTGCTGAGCCAGGTCCAAAGTAACTACTCCCAATGAAGCAAACCAATCAGCACCACGGATAAGGTCATAGCGCTCCAGAGGAATGATATAAAGATCTGCCTGTCCAGAAAAATCACCAATGCGGTAGGATAATCCCTGAAACATCTGAGAACTAGGAAATGAGTGAGAACTGGCAACCTCAACTGTGAGAGGCTGTGGAGCAAGAATAGGTGAAGCGCGTATCCGGCTGAGAACATAACTACTGATAAAGGAATGTGTGCTGCTGGTATCAACTAAAGCAATATACTCACGACCAGTAATGCGCACACGTAGCCGAATGGAGCGAGGACCGGGGCACCCTGTCCAGGTAGCATAAGCAAGTTGAGCATGGCAAGTAGCAGGAAGTAAATCAGTAGAAGGCTTAGGAGATAGATCAGGCTCATCAGATATATGAATGTAAATATCGGACTCATCTGGGGTAGTGCCCTCATGGTAGAAAACAGCAGTAGAAGTAGGCAGGGGCTGGCGGCAATCACGGGCAATGTGGTCAGGACCCTTACAACGAAAGCAAAGACGCTTCTGCTGAATGTCAGCGAACTTTGCAGACGTGCAACGTCGGACAAAAGCAGGACGAGGAGGCGGAGGGCGAGGAGCGGGAGAAGTAAGAGAAGAGGTCGGGACGACAGTGGATGGGGCAGATGGGGCCGGAGATGGTAGAGGTGAAAGAGATGGACGGGGTCGGGAAAAGCGAAAGGGAGCAGGATCAGGGTACTTATGCTGTAAAGTACTAGCAAGGGACATGGCCTCAACAAGTGTGGGTGGACGGAAAGAAGAGACATCGTATCGTAGAGCACCACGAAGTCCAGCAATGTAGCGAGAAATAAGCTCGGTGGGCTGAAGATCTGTAAAGAGGTAGTAAAGGTCCATAAACTGATATGTATAGGAAGAAAGATCACCAGTCTGAGTAAGACTACGGAATATATCACGCTGGCGGCTCAGCCACTGAGGGTCAATCATAGCATGACGAAGATCACTGCGAAAGGTAGGCCATAACTGGAGACCGTCCCGATCAGGGTCAAGTTGGTAGACCCGCCACCAAGTGGCAGCACGTCCATCTAAATGTAAGGCGGCTAACTGGATCTTCTGAGGATCAGTCTTAGGGTAAATCTGAAAATAAGTATCAAGCTTTGCAAACCAATTCTCTAACAAGTTCCCGTCAGAGGAACCAGAATAGGTGGCAAGCTGTACCCGATCACGACAATCTCGAGCAAAATGTGGCTCAAGAGCTAGATGTCGTGGAAAATGTGACTCAGGAGCTGTAGGACGTGGAAAACCGGGTGGTGGGTTAGGTGAAAAATGAGGCCCACCGCCAAAGGAAGTAGACGAGGATGGAAGTCCAAATGGAGACCCAAATGATGAATGAACAGGGGCTTTGCCAGGTCCATGTGGCTGTAAGGAATCAATCTGTGACTGCATTGGCAAAGCCGGTCTGTAGAGTGGTAAAACCGGTCATCATTTGGTCGAAACGACTACTGAGGAGAGTAAGAGAGTCACGCATATCAGCAAATTGTTCATCTAAAGGTCCGGAATGACTCGCAGGTGTAGTGGGTGAGCTAGCCATGAGGAAGAAAAAGTAAGCGAGAAAAGAAATGTGCTAAACAATTGGACGAACTGAAGGAGAGGACATAAGTCGTCACAACAGGCACGCCAATGAAAAGACACAATAAAACTCGTGATGTAAGATGAACGGAAAGGACAACTAAGTAAGAAATACCTCGTAGCCGCAACCGGAAGTGAGCTGAAAAATAGCGGCGATATGTTGAGGTACCGGGCAGCCTCCAAAAAAATGCTAAGGGCCCGACAACGTGGAGTAAACGGTGGGTAAAAGTATGGGAAACAATAATGGACTATGGGGCTGGAAAGGGAGCAGCCAAGGAAAGGAAGTGATAACAAAAAGGAGGTATGGGCAGCGAGGAAACAAGGCTGAAAAATCAGAGATCGCCCTTCAAGGGTAAAAAAAAAAAGTTTGCGATAAAGATGGGGAGCAATCCTGATGCGCGATGAAGTTGGGTGGGAGTGGCTTTCTAAGCATCTAGGCGTATTTGTATTGTCCGGGGTAGGGTTGCGAACACAGACAACAGTGTAGGATTTAGGGTGAGCTGAAATTGAGGCGGATGTAGGGTGCCAGCTATGGTGGAGTGTGGGCGTCCAAGAGAGGTAGTAAACGGCAAAAAAAAATTGGATCAAAAAGATGGGTTGGTAGGGCGCTAGGAGTGGCTGATGGAAGGTGGCGAATAGGGGCGGCAAAAAGCGGAAATTTTCAGCAAAGGAAGGAGCAGTAGGGCGCTAGTCAGCAAGCTTGAGGGCGCTCAATAGGGCAGCAAATAGGAGGCAGTAGGGCGCCCAAAATAGGGGAGAAAAAAGGCTGAAAATGCAGCAGTAGGCAGCCAGCAAGAGGGCGCTAGAAATGGGCAGCAAGTGGGCGCCTGTCCTCCTCCGATCCGTCGTGAAAATCTGCAAGACAAGTGTGGAGAAATGCTGAAGATCCGGCTGAAAAATGGTGAAGATCCAAGCTGAAGATGGGCGCCCTCCTGTGAGAGAAAAATCTGCTCAATGGAGATGCTCAGGAAAGTGCTCTGATACCAAGTTATGAACGTAGCCACGGCTGATCTAGATTTAGTCTATGAAAGCATCACATAAGCAAGACTTAACCCTAGAAAGCAGGAGAGAGAAAGCTTAAAGAGACTAAAGAAGGAGATCATATCATAAGCCAAGTAACAAATGACACAGAATCCCTACTTATAGCCAAGAGGAAGCCCTAAAAGGAAGCTTCCAGTGGCTAGGGCCAAACTGAGAGGGAAAATAGTGCGCCCTCCAAGAAGGCCCCCACTCTCCGTAATATGACCAAATAACCAATATAGTGAATCATAGGGCCCAAGGCCAATAATATGGTCTAAATGTCAATAATAGGGCCCAAGGCCAACCATATAGTCTAAATGTCAAATAATGAATTAAAAAGGGCCCAAAGCCTGCTTATGCATAAAGTAAAGTAAATGTAAATGGACATGGCGAATGTAATGAGCCGAGTCCATAACTAAGACTGTCAAGTGCAAGTGGGTCTACAAGTACAAATATGGACCAGACGACAATATATTAAAATACAAAGCCAAGCTAGTTGCGAAAGGTTTCTCACAGAAGTCTGGTATTGACTATACTGAAACCTTTTCTCCCGTTGTCAAGCACACATCTATTCATTTGTTGTTTGCATGCGCAGCAGCCTACAATATGAAGATCCATATTGTAGACAAGAAGACGGTGTTTCTACATGGAGATCTCAATGAAGAAGTCTACATGGACCAGCCACCAAGTTTTACCTGTAAGTCATTTGCTGACTATGCTTACAAAATGCACAGAAGCATCTACGGACTGAAATAGTCCGCCAGGCAGTGGTACAAGAAGAAGGGATCATGCACTCAGATCCTTAGGATTCCAGCCTTTAATGGCAAATTACAACATCTATATAAAGATCGATAAGGGTGGAAGCATGCGGGGTGGGCCTGACGCTTATAAGGCCCTTACCCTAGAACCATTGTTGTAAAGCCCCACTCTAAGGCTTTTACCCAGCATACAAATCTTGACTAATGTAACTTGTTAATTCTTTTCAAGAGCCATCTATGAGCTGGTCCACTTTGACAGCCCATGAACCTTATGGTCATAATGAGGTTTACGACCGTAATGAGCTTAATTCTCCAAAACCCATGAACATGATGACCATTTGCATCTTGTATGCTGGACAGACAAAGCACAATGTCCTTTATGTTCCAAAATTCATAGGCTGTTCTTGTTTCATAAAAGAGGACAATTCTGCCATATAATGCATTAAAAATGAAATAATTAAAAAAATCAGTGACCTGTTTTTACATATGATGCAAGTAGTTTCTTTCTTGTTTTCAGGAAAAAGAAAAAAGGGTTCACTTTCATGTAATTATTTAATTGCCCATTAAATCATGTATCTAGTTTGTCTTTCGGACTCGTTCTAGGTTCACTTCAACAAAGAGTATATGGCTAAAAAAAGTTGTAGTCTTTAAAGGCCAACTTTATCTCCTCTAGGCTCTACATATAGTACAAACTATTCTTCTCTACAACATGCAAAGACTACAAGCATAATGCCATTTACATCCTTTTATCTCCTCTACATAAGAGTAAATACTATTTTCATGGGCAGGTGCATAGATTATAGCGTAATGCCTTTTACATAAATTTGAAGAAAAAATCAGGAATATAAAACAAATTATCCTATTTAGTATCCTAAAATATCAACTAGAAATATCAAACTTATGGCATGCTAAGCCACTATGTGGGTGTGATGGTGTGTTTAGCACCCACGAGCTGAATACTTTATGATTTATCATTCATATAGATCAAGTGAGGTTCGAATCAAGCTTTCTGGATCAATAAAACATGAGGACTAGCTAATACACTTTAGTAGTAGATAACTGCAAGGAATCATTTAGAATGCATCAAATGAGCTAATTTGAACCAATCATTGACTGATGATGAATCACACAACACATCATTCGGATTTTTGAAGTTCCCCTTTCTCCTCCCCATTCAACCTTTGGCATTTTTTGGATGAAAGGTTGAAATCTCTAAAGCCAAAAGGAGGTGGAGTCTACTTACAAGATCTTTTTGAATATATAAGTTATGGTTGAGAGTTGACAACTTGCATAAGTTTTGAAGCTTCTCTAATGATAGGTGTTCCTCTAATCCTTTCTTGATTGCTTTCCCATTTCTCCAAATTTTTAACAACAGGGTGGCTTAGACTAGTTTGTGTATTTTTATCATGCCATCCTCTAGTTTTATTTCATTTAGAAAGATGTAGGGCAGGGTAAAAATTTTAAGTCTAGCACAAATTTCTTCTGAAAGGCTTGGACTTGAGCTATGTATTAAGATTTGGGACCAGATAAGAAGCAGTTGCTTTAGAATGTTTGACCAATCTTGACAAGTTAGTGTTTTTCATAATTGGTCAGGCTTACTCCGAAAGTTTGAAATGCCCTAAAAAATAAATCAATTCACTCCTTTAACGTTATATGTCTCATACAAGATTTTTGTAAAGGCCTTGGCAAGCATTTGTATAAATTACTTCCTTCAATATCTATCCTCTAAGCAATGGGATTTGATAGGGGTCACAATATATTTGACTTTGCCATTGATTCTTGGATTTTCACATACTTATCTTTGTTCAGTAGTTCTGAGCTATCCTTTGCCTTGAAAAACCTATTCAGCAAACTAGTTGAGACTATCTATTTGCCTATTTTGAAAGTGTTGATTTCTCTCCCTATTTTATGAAAGTGTCTTGATCTTGATTGTGGTCATCTTAGAAGGCTTCAAGATCAAGGATACTTTCATTCGTGGCTGTATATATCATCTCGATGCATTTAGTTTAATACAAGCTTGGTCAAGCTCCTCTTAAGGGAATACTTTTGTGTTATCAACTTCTAGACTAGTTCCAAGAGAAAATTTGCAGATCTTCCTAAAAAATTTTCCACCCTTGCAATTTATGTTCTCCAACAACTGCAAACACCAACTCTTTGGATTAAACAAAATAGGATTCGTTCATCATAAATTAAAAAATATGCTTCCATTAAATAGAATTGGGAAAACCCATCATAGCACAAAATAGTGTGTCTGGAAAGTAAGGCTAGAAGGCAAAATTGAGATGCTATAATGTAGCTAGGGCAAAGCAAAAAGCCAACCATGGGGCTACTCAAAGCCTACTACTTTATGTAAATCACTGGCTAGAATAGTTGTAGTTTTAGGTAGTGAAGGAAGCTGTGAAGCAGCAATTTCTGCAACCATGGCACATTGAAGTATTGAAAGTGCTTGACTAGATAGTAAAGTGGTAGAAATCCATTGATGATGGTATGATGTAATGAAGGTACAACTGTCTTACAACCACCACGTGTAGCACAAAACCAAACTGATGGGGAATGAGGTGCGTAAGAAAATTGTCATGGTGTTGATATTCAAGGATCAAGAAACCAATCTGTATAAAACTTCTCCAATTGCAATAAGATGTACACCACTGACAAGCTTATCCAAGGTTACTAACTGAGTGGAATCAAGAATGTGAGCAATAGTAGCTGGAATATGCCCGCATGCTTGGAAAGAGCAAACTTGAAGAGTAAATCAAACCCACTAGCTGAATTATCAAGTGAGAAACAATTATGGAGATGCTCAACAACCATTCTTGAAGGACCTCCAGCTAATAGATGAGCACTATAAACAGATGCAATAAGAAAATGAGATTATGTATGCTAGAGGCTAGAATCCAATTCAAAATCCTTGATAAAAGAGGAGAGACTATCATTTGTCCACAGACAAAGTTCCAATGCCGGAGCAGATGAAGGAACTGTTAGAATCATTGGAGCGAGGGCATGCGTCGCACGAGAATATTATCCCACTTGCCCAAGAAAATGACAACAATGTAATCGATGATGAACAAGTGGAAAAGATTTACAATCTGGTACAAAATCTCATTGAGCAATAAGTGCATGACATCGAAGGAAATGATCCTCTTGCAAGTTTTCTCGATCACCTGACATAAAGCATCGAATTTATTACGTGATTCATGGTAATAGCATCACCATCTCGAGAAGGTTAAGGCGAACACCAAAGAGCACAAAGCAAAAAAGGCATGCTAGGCTATAATATTAGAAGGATTGGAAGCCACATGAGACAAATGTAAAGACAAAGCTCTCTGAACATCCAAGCAAAAAGCAAAAGGGATGTGTGCATAAACACAAGGACTAGGATGAGGCAAACCCAAATGAGAGGTACATGTTCTAGACTGCAAGAGAGGTATTCTCTCTTACGAGGAACTAGCTACTACTAATTCTATGGTGATGATGTGTGTCTGCTACTGCATGACTAACACTGTCGCATCAAAACAACCAACTATCTCTCTCGTTCATCCCGTTTATATAGGAACAGAGAAAAGAGGGTTTATACTAATAATTTGATTACAAGAACATGTTTAAGCCTGTTCTAACGGCTTCCAGTTGTGCGTCATCGATATCCGTGGAGTCCGTTCTCCATGCTGGTACCTCGTTGATCTTCCCTGGTACTTGGGTCATGAAGATCCGTCACTTTTGCGGCCGTCTGTGAGTCGTATGTGACCGCAAGCTTCAGCTTGCTGGTTTCCTTCGGTCTGCTTCACATTGGACAGTAGGTCGGTGCCTTGCGGTTCCCGGCATTGATTCCTTTTGTTGGTCTTTGCTTGCTTTGTTTTGCGGTTGCCTTCGATGGCCTTCGGTCTTTGCTAGTTGACCGCAAGTGGGTACTTGAGGTTTCCTTCGCTTTGCCTTGGCTTCGTAATGGACCGCATACTGGAGCCTTGCGGTTCCCTGGCGGTTTCCCTTGGCTTCGTCGGCCTTCACTTGTAACCGTAAGGTTGACCCTTGTGGTGTGTTGCAGTTGCGTTTGGCTTACGGTGTCTACCTATGGGTAGTTCCCGTGTATTTCTGCAGGTAAGGCCTGTTGGCTCTTTACGTGTATTTCTGCAGGTTTTGGTTCATAAGCTAGTAGTGCTTTGTGGGTAGAAACTTCGTGTTTCTTCAGCTCCCTCTCAAAGCGTGGTAGTCTTATGATTCCCAAACTGGCTCTTTGCCTTTCAAAAAGACCCTTATCTAAGGGTTTTGTGAATATGTCAACAACCATCAGCGTCCTTCTCAACCATGTCTCTGATCAAATGATACTTGATCGCAATGTGCTTCGTTCTTGAATGAAACACAGGATCCTTTGTCAGATGTATAGCAGAAGTGTTGTCCATGTACAGCGTCAACAGTTCGTTGGTGCTCTCTCCCAGTCCATCTAGGAACCGTTTGAGCCATGTCAACTCATTAGCCATCTTGGCTGCAGCAACATACTCTACTTCACAAGAAGATTGGGTGTTTATTGTCTGCTTCTTGCTGACAGCTACATCTGCTGCACACAGCCTCCTGAGAAGCTCTTGGAGTCGTCTTTGATTGATGCCCAGCTCGCATCACTGTGGGACTTCACCTGAAATCCCGCATCACGACAATAGCAAAGCCCATAGTCCTTTGTATGCTGCAGGTATTGCAGGACCCTCTTGGCAATTTTCTAGTGTATAGGTCCTGGATTTATGTTAAACTGGCTCAATGTGAACACCTGCGTAAGCAATGTCTGGCCGCATATTGTCTGCCAAGTACATCAAAGAACCAATAAGCCTTCTATAAGGCTTATCTGGAAATTTCCAGGAACGCATTCCCGAACCCGTTCCAGAATGGGGGTACATCTCTGGGTGATCTTAAGATAATAGTTCTAATACCAAACTATAAGGCCTTTAATGTTAGTGAACTTAACGTAAAGTATCTCTATTATCTTTTTGCAGCTACGAAATCTAGCTTTACATAGACTGAACTTCCAAGTCCTTACTTGTACAAGACTAGGAATATAATAACAAGAGTTGTATTTTGATTTACAAAATGAATAGCATAAGAACTTATTAGCTTTCAATGACTATGATTGTTGATGTTTTCAGTTCGAGGGTGCAGTGAAGGAAGACGGACGAGGACAAAGCATATGGGACACATTTTCTCACGAATTTGGTGAGTGATGGACCTCTCACAAGTAGAACTTTGTGCACTTTAGTATAACTTGTTTCATATTCAAATTGTGCTATGAATCGATGAGAGCTTGGACTATATGAAGTATCTGTCAAAGCCATACATTAAAATTTTTATAGTAGCCCTAGATACTTGCAAAATCTCTAAACTCTTTGAGTGATTATTAGTAGTAGTAGAGCTAGGCTATGTGACATTGCTAGCTCAATAATGCTTTCTTTTGGTCTTTTTGGATCATAGAAAGTTGAAAATTTTATTCTCTTTTATTATTTCATTGTTCATTTGTGTGTACACAGGCAAAATTATGGATTTTAGCAACGGAGATGTCACAGTTGATCAACGCCATCGATACAAGGTACGCACTTGACCGATCCTTATATTTTCTATATGCTTGGTGACATAGAAATGCGATTGCTATACTCTCAATTTTTAAGCTTGGATGTCATGGTTAAAAGTTTTTTATGCTCTTCATGTCTCCAATGAACCAAATGTAGAATTACAAAGGTAGCATAAAGGTATTGATGTTAGTTTATGAAAGGGGCACATGAGGATCCTTAAAATTAACACAATTTTCAAGGGCATGTCAATTCACAAATTAGAAATACTGAGCGACATCTAGACGATCAGTTACAATATTTCTAATTACCTAGTGCTAAGTGAATTCTTCTTAAAACTCCAATATGTCAGAGTTTTCTTTACGACTTACATGCATAAAGATCTAACATCTATAAAAGGGAGCATATGGCGATCCTTCAAATTGATAAAACAGTGGCATGTCAAGTCACAAGGTAGAGATATTGAATAAAATCTAGACAATCATTAACAACATTGCTATTTACCTAGTGCTAAGTGAATTCTTTTTAAGATAGAATTATATGAAAGTTCCTCAAGTACTTGCAAAGACTTCGTCATCCATTAAGTGGTGGGTGAACTCATTTTGATCATATGCTTCAATTGTAAGGATATGACTTACGTGCATAAAAATCTAACATGGAAAAGTACATCAAAGTGTGGAAATAAGCATTGCATGTAACATCAAAGATGCAAAATACACCCTATGTAAACACATCATATCATGCATTCACACATGCAAAGCATAGAAGGGTCAAGATGGGAAATCCGCCCTCCCACATGTTCATGAATTCTTTTATAATGCAAGTAGCTACCAAAAATTTTATGATCCAAGAAATCACTCAAAACAAGCAATCATTAGCCAATTTGAAGCTAGAAGACAATTGTTTTAGTCTCATAAATAGATTCCACAAATGAAAAGCTTTTTGAATCTGAATCTCAAAAGTAGGAAATCTTCTTAATATTCATGCAGTTTTCTTAGTTGGAGAATCCTTTGTGAATGTTTGTTGTCTTATACTTCATTTGATACCAATATCTATGATTTTGATTGTAACACTTGGTTACCAAATTAACTCCAAAGATTCTTTGACATCCATAGATTGATTGTCAGTGAGAGAGAAATCAAGTAATAGAAGAATAGTTCAGGCAATCATGTTTTAATGCACATGGCACTTGGGATAAATTGATGAGTTTGGCTGAATTTTACTACAATTTTTTTATAGGAATGAGTCCATATGAACTATGATATGGATGAAAAATCACCCCTAAGTGTGTTGGATGAAGAAGTACACATGTTGCCATTCAAGAATGATATAGAAAGAAAGCAAGCTATACTATACTTGGCCAAAGAAAATTTGGTTAAAGTTTAGGCAAGAACACAAAAGTGTGTTGATGAAAGTTCTAACTTGTATTAGAGGGTATGGTCTATTATAAATTCTGTAAGAATAGGTTCAAATTTTTAAGGGGACTTATTAATAACAAGCCAATTTGCATGTTCTATGGTCATTTTCAAAGTTGTAAGAAGAGTTAAATATCTAGCTTGTAAGTTCGAGCTACTAGCCAACACCAAAGTTCATGATGTCTTTCCTATTTCTATCTAAACATATTGGACCTAAAGCAAAAATGGTTAAATAGGAAAACTATTTGCATTCAATTTTGCAAACACAATGCTAGAGATAGGGTTCCCAATCCTAGTTAAGCTAGTTGAGGAGTTTGCTTACATTTGATTTACATCGAGTAGGGATTTCGATGATAAAGGTAATAAAGGCCCAACCATGGTATGCAATTGATTTTCTTCTATGACTATTACTTTCACGAATCAAGAATGCTCCTATCCGACTTCAGCAGTCTCATTATCTCAATGGCTTGTGTATAGATTTCAGCAATACTATTCTTTTTTGTTTGGTAGTGATTATTCTCTTTAGTTTGTCCCTCTTTGTGACTATGCTCTTTAGCTTGTCCCTCTTTTTTTATTTGCCTTTCTTTATGTCTATCGCATTGTTCTTGCTGTTAGCTTGCCCCTTTGTGATTGGCAATTGATTTTAGTTCTTCGTACTTCTACTATTGTACCAAATCTCTTGATGACTTATTCTACTTTGTTATTCTTTATGCGAGATTATATGTTGTTGATTAGAATCTAGTATTGTTATAACTTTGGAATTCCTCTATTGTGTTTCCACACCAAGGCTTTGTGAATTAATGACATCATCATAGTTTTTGCACTTTTATTTTTAACGTCAGGATCTGGATTAATCTGAGCTTTACTGCAAGCTTTGCTCTTGTTTGAGCTTACTTTTGCTTAAATTTCCCCTTCGGGGTGTATATATCTTTTTCATCAATGTACCTACTAGTTTTTTCTATGAATAAATTCACCAGGGTCTTTCTTCTTTGTGAATTAATGCATTTGTTGTTTATCTGATGTTTTGGTGTAGGCTCTTATAGTATTGAAAATATTGCGTCATCATATTTGGGAATTGAGGCATTTCTTGAATTTCGTATGTGCAGGAAGACATTGAGCTCATGGCTAACATAAGTTTGGATGCATATAGGTTCTCTATTGCATGGACGCGTATCTTTCCAGGTGAGCTATGGTCAAAAATGCATCACTAGGTGTAATTTTGAGTTATTTTTCCCTAGTATTTTCTTTGAATATGAGATGGAAAAGTTTCAAGAGAAAGTATAAATAATCAAACAAAATATGTGCTTTCAATAGTATACCTTATTTTGGCTATGTTGCTTCTTTGATTTGTTTCGGAGTCAAAACAATATTCATGTTTTTGAAATAATTTGCTTCATATATCTTACACATTCTCATCACATATGTAACAATGAACTATCCCCTAAATTTTTTTAGTGAAACAATTTCCAATCCATGGAAGAAAATAACTATTTTATTGAATTTTTTACAAGTAATAAATACATAAAAGTATTGGAAATTCGACTCACCTCGTAGCCATTGTGTTCTGTACTTGGATTGACTAACCAAGGGTTTCAACTTATATGGTGATTGACAAGAGCATTTTTCCATTCAGCAATAAGGAAGCAAAGAGTTTGTGCTGAACGTTGGAAACATCAGGTGAAAATGTGTTTCTGGGTCTAGGAGATCTAGATATTATTAAATTCATGAGTAATGATCATGGACTTAAGTTAGGCTAATTTTAGCCTAAATTAAATCAAATTTAGTCAAGGAAAGTCGAACTAGTTACAAGAAGAAAGCGGACATAAAGGCGGGAAAGGTGAAGCAACAAGGCAACATTGCCGAAGATAATGGGGAAGATGACGAGACAAGTGTCTTCTCATCGGCATTGGCATCCAAGGTTGATGATGGTGCCAGATGGTTCATAGATTCAGGCGCCACAAGGCATATGACCGGGAAACACGATTGGTTTAAGAAATTCTTGCCAATTCATGATGGGGACAAGGTCACACAAGCCAATGGGGAGGAATGCCAAATACATAAAAAGAGTACCAAACTCTTTTGGCATCACATCCTCCCAAACCTTACCATCAATGACTTGCTCACATAGAATAGGCGATGTACCAACATCATGATGAAGAGTAAGTGTAGAACCAAAAACATCAGCAAGAGGTACTGATTTTAAAGAGGCATGTGCCTTCCTTTCGTAGTAAGATATTTCTTTGCTGTCCTGCAAAGTCTCCAATAGCCGACAAGGAACTGTTATGGGCTGTTCAACACTTTGCTGCCCAAAGTGTTCCCAACATGGACCATGTTGTCCATAATCTTCTGCAGGCTGTTCCTGAAGCATAATGGACTGCTCATGATGTAAAATGGGCTGTAAATGACCAAAAGAAGATGACTGAACCTGCTGTTCAACATCTTCATCATAAAAATTTAGCAAACTATCAAGAGATGCATCAACGATGGCGTCATCAAAGCTATCCCTTGAAGAGGCATGGGATGACATAGAAGATTCTTCAAGTAATGAAAAATTCTCTCCAAATAAATGCTCACTCTTAACACTTTGAACAAAAGTACTAATTGACACATGTTGACTCCCTCCTCGATTAGTACAAAAAGGTTCCAAAGAGTGCTCGAATTATTCAGCCTTTGCTAGAACATCAAATTGAAAAGGTTTCGCATGAAACTTTTCAGTAATGCATCCATCGCATGCATCAACTTGCGTTGACTTGAAAAAAGAAGATTGCTTCAACATCTGCTCAATGTATCGTTGTTGAGAGATGAAGATTCTAGCCCCATGTGGAAAATCAACAAGAACCCAAGTGTGGTTCTTCATGAGTGAGTTATACTCCTCTTGCATCACATCCTCCCAACAATTTACTCCTCTGGCCTGCTCATAAAAAACAGGTTCTACTGCACCATCCTCAATAGAAATAAGAGCAAAATCAGAAAAATCAGCAAATTCTACTGATTTAGTAAAGGCACGAATCTTCCCTTCATAGAAATGATCCACTTTGCTGTCCTGCAAAGTCTGCAATAACCATTTAGGGACTGGTTTGGGCTGTCCAACAGCCTTACCTTTGTCAACACTTTGCTGTCCAAAGTGTTCCGAACTTGGACCTTGCTGTCCAATGTTTTCTGAACTTGGACCTTGCTGTCCAATGTCTTCAACAGGCTGCTGTTCACCATAAATAGGTTCTTCTTGATGAACTATGGGCTACAAATTGAAAAAGTAGTGGGCTGTCCACTAGAAGTTGATGGCAGTCCCTTATCTTCATGATTAGATGGCTAAACCAAATCTGGAAATATTTCAAGATATGCTTCATGGGGGAAGTCCCCTTTCATGACATGAGTGGGCGCAACATCATAGGAGGTCTTTTCATCAAAATGAACATCATGACTCACTATGATTTTATTAGTATCCATATTGAACAACCTATAGCCCTTGCTTTCACTACTATAGCCAACAAATATGCATTTAACTCCTTTATCATCAAGCTTGGTTCTTAGCTTATCGGAAATGAAAGCATAAGCCGTGCAACCAAAGATGCGTAAGTGAGAAACAGTAGGCTTCTTACCATACCAAACACTTAGAATTTGCTTCGAACATGAACACAGATCATGCTACACAGTAACACAGACAGAAAACATTCTCCACAGCAAGCTTACATAGCAACTGTATTTCTCAAAATGAAATTACACTGTACATATAGTTGTTCACTCAGGCAACCCATGCACGACCCAGGTTGCCGTTGACAGGACGCGTGTCCCGTCGACTTGCCTCGTGGCGAGGCCAACTGATCCTTATCAACTGATAGGACCCACAGTACAGTAACACAGTGATTCTACTTTAATTCTAACTCTCTCCCTTAAAGTAGAGTCTACTTTTTATACAGTCATATACATAGCTTTAAAGTCAACAAACTTTAAGTACAGAAAGCTTTGATCTAAACTTATCAAACTTTTCTCCAACAAGTGGCTTAGTGAAAATATCAGCTAGTTGTTCTTCCGTACTACAATGAACAACATGAATTTTACGACTCAGCAGCCTCTCACGTATAAAGTGATACTGAATCTCAATGTGTTTAGTTCTCGCATGGAACACTGGATTCTTTGCTAGCTGAATGCCACTCTGACTGTCGCTATGTAAAGTTGTGGGATTTTTCTGCTTCATGCCAACTTCTTCCAAGATTTGTCTCAACCATATAGCTTCCTGTGCTGCACTACACATTGCCTTATACTCTGCTTCTCATCAATACTAAGAAGCTCCTCTCAAAGATCCTTGATCTTTGTCAAGTGGTTTGTAAGCAAATCACCTTCTTGCATCTTAAATATAGAAGGTTGATTTCGAAGATATACCACTTTTGCCGCATTTTTTACTGGAAACATCTTTCCAAGAGTCTCCCAAGCAGTTTTGGAAGTCTTGCATGATCTACTATGTGGAAGGATAGATCTCTTCACTGATAATGCAATGACGGAATGTGCTTGTGCTTCTCGTCGATCCCACTTCTTTTGCTCATCGGAAGACACCTCCGTAGTTGAAGAAGTAGTTGTTCTAGATGGTGTAATAGGTGGTAGGCGGCCTCTCTTCGTCACCATTAACTACTTCCCACAAACCTTTAGCAATTACAAGGTTCTTTATCATGTAGCACCACAAGGAATAGTTAGTGCCATCCAGCCTATCTTCATTAAATAAAGAACCAATAGACTCTGATTCTTTAGACATAACAGAAAAATCAGCTTGTAGTAGATAGGAAATAGACTTTCCAAGACAAAATATACTCAAAGGGCAGCAACCTCAAAGCTGAAATTATGAGCACAATAGATTGCAATGCTCCACATGCAATTTGCTCAACAAGTAATGAAATAGGTGGTTGAATTCTACACAAAAAATAGAATGCTCACAAATAGGTAGACTTTGAATGAAGCCAAAACCAAAACCAGAAATTTGTGGCTGAAAAGAGTGCACACTATGTGCATATAGAGCTGATGGTAGCGCCCTACTCCAAGCTCACCAACAGGGAAATTTCAGCAAGAAATGTGTCCAAAACACATGCATCTTCATTTAAGAAGTGAATCTAAAATTTTCAGCATGTAATTGAGTCAAGATCACATGCAATTGGTTTGAGCATGGGTGCCCCACTGCTAGCTCTCAAATAGGTGAAGGTGCCCTGCAATTTCTTGCAAAAAAGCTATAAGAAGATGAACAGATTCTTCTCCTACAAAAATCAGCAACTTGATGATTTTTTGCTACCAAAAGGGGAAGAAGATAGCTTCCTATTGGGTGCCCTCCTACAAGCAATATGATAACTTGAAAGCTCTGATACCATGTAGGAAATAGAAGCCTAAGGATCCAGGATCTTAACTATTCAATCACACAAAGCATTCTCAAAAGAAAGAGAGAGATGGCTAGAAACCTATGGTAATGTAAGCAATTCCATTTACATTCCAACAATGCATGCAAAATGGAATGAAAGTTTATTAAGAGTTCCAAGTTTTCAAAACGTAAAGTAAATATTTTCTGGAATAGATCTTAAGATTTTTTTTGGTATGTAAAAAACAATGTTCCATACTTGTCGATTCCATATGCTATGGAACTATGATAGTAGGTTAGGAAAATCTTGGCATGTTTGATGTAATGCTTAAATTATCACTCCCTTACTTATTTTCTAGCATGGTATTAGAGTAGAAGGTTAAGTGATTCTACAACTCAAATGTGTAGCCAATGATTGGTAATTTTGAGGTAATTCAATTTTGAGGATTGGTTTAGGAAGGATATCTATTATTTGCACACAGCATCAAGGCTGTTTACTAGAAAAGCAACATCTATGTTGATTAGTAATTTGAGGCTATTGTAGAGATCAGTTAGTTAGATTCATGCTCAATACAGTGACACCATTTGTAAAGCCTGATAAGGCCAGAGATAGAGAGATAGACATGCAAGCTAGTAAGCTGCACAAATAGTTCGTAAGCAGAACCTCTCTTGCGGCAACGCGCTACCTAGTATGCCAGACAACGCCCATCATTGTTTGTAATATAGATGCTCTTTATTTTCTTGCATAAGCGTACAAAATGTATGAATGTTATATGCTTGCTCATTGTTTCATAAGTTCAGCTGTTAATTTCTATTCCGCACAAAGGCTCGCTTTTGTTGAATGCTTATAAATCAGGATTAGAACAACAACGTCTGTCTAACGCTTGGAAGAGGATAGATCTTAGCGCGCAGCAGTAACTGTGGCTAAGAGTTTGACTCTATCTAGGCTGGTTTCACAGGAATCAGAGAACACGTTACCATACTTAGATTCCAACAGTGGTATTAGAGCGCGAAAAACGTCTGCTAGATGCCAACGAGAAGAGAGTTTTATTGGCCAAAACTCAAGACATATGTGGAGTCTTATGTGGTAAAGCATAAACCTTGTGAACTGGAAAAAGCTGCATGCTTTAAGGCTAGAGGTTTATATGTTAGATATCCATGAAAAAATATGGGAAAGCATATCAATGGATTTCATAGTTGGACTTATGAAGACCCAACAACAAAATGATTCTATTTGGGTGGTTCTGGGTAGGTTAACTAAGTTAGCTATGGTCATTCTGATTAAGTCAACTATGAAGGCTTCGAATTTAGCCTAGATCTTTGTAGAAAGATTATTCAAGTTGTATGGACTGCCAAGTGATATTGTTAGTGAGATCCTAAGTTTACAGGTCACTTCTGGTTTGTAGCTCTACATAATCTTGAGACCTCTCTTAGTTTTAGTTCTATCGACCATCTTGAATAAGATGGACAAACTGAAAGAACTAGTCAGACTATGGAGGATATGTTGAGGATGTATGTGTCTCACATGTAATATCATTGGGAAGATTATATTCTTTTGATAGAGTTTTCTTACAATAGTAGAAAAAATTCTGCGACATGTGGAGACAAAATCTATTAAGATTTAGAAGGTTGTTGATATCCTGCATGAAATGCAAGAAATGCTACAATTAGCTTGTGAATGTATTGACAGTGTTCAAGATAGGGCTAAACATTAATAGAGCTCCTGGAGATTTTAAAGGTGATGACTGGATATATATTAGAATTCCAAAAAATTCTAGGACTATGCTCATTCGGAAGCATTACAAATTGTCTACCAGATATTGGGGACCATTTTGGATTATAAGTAAAATTGGTTCTCTAGTTTACAAACTTGACCTTTAGAACAAATCCATTACTCATTTCATGTAAGTTTGCTAAAATTAAGTTTACATAAAGGTGAATACACTTGGACTGATAAAGGTCTAATCCAAATGGAAGATTTATCGCTTAGTGTACCTCTTGAGAAAACACTCAAAACCAAAGATAGACAATTGAGAAATTGTTTTATCTTGAGTGCTTGACTAGGTGGAAAGGTCCGGACTGAGGATGATCATTCTTGGAAAAGAGTTGAAAGCATAAAGAAGAACTTTCCTAATTTTTACTTCTTAGGATAGAAGTAGTTCAAGGGGGAAAGAATGTTATGTCCACATCCAGTACTGAGGATGTAGAATAATCCTTGACGTGGATTGGCACTCTAGTGTTCGAGTATATTAGTTATGCCTTGATATTCTAGTCAAGGCAACCTTGAGAGGGCACATGCACTTCAATATTGATATGTGGAATAGTGCATGGTGTTTGTGCATGGTAAGCAGTATCAATAGTAAGTTCCCTTGAGTTTAGTCGTGCATTAGGGTTTGGATGGAATATTCTCAGCCATGTGGAGGCTATATGTACCTGTAGAAACTTGCCCTACCACATTTTTGGATTCCAGTTTGTGGTTACTAGAATCCTCTCCTCACCTGCATTTATTCACCATGTCTCGAGGGTGAAGGTATTGTGGGTTGATCTTTACTTTATGGTAGGCGTGTAATGGATTTATAGGTATGAGGATCAGATTGCACTTATCTGTGGATTTATCCCACAAATTTTGGTCAAAATTGGTCAAATTTGGTCAAAAAACATGGTTTTTTGATGTTTTTGGACTAATTTTGTGGTAGATCTCAAAATTCTTAGCCAATATTTGCTAAGCACGTTTTCAAAGGTGTATTTAAGCTTTCCTAAAGCTTTCATGAAGTTTGGTTAGGATTGGACACCATTAGGGGGCTCAAAACATCAAAAAATATTGTATTTTTGGTGATGTTTGGGCATGAGTACCTATCAAATGGTGGTCTGAACCTGTTGGTTCTCACTACAAGCTTAAAGGTATGATGGATTTCGTGTTTTTTGAGTTATTATGCATCCAATTTGGATAAGTGAGCATTAGACACCATCATGTTGAAGTTTTGCTTGTTGAAGGAGGCCAAAAATGCATTTTTTGCATGATCTGAGCTTATGATTGCTTGTTGGACATGTTAGAAGCTTCTATGCCTCTCTAATGAACCTTAGTAGAGTGCTTGTAGCCTCTGATTGGATGCTTATTGGGCTTGAGATGAATTTTTGATGATACCACCTTGGAAAAGTGTGCCCTCCTACCTGATTTAATGTCATTTACAGCTCGCACATGTGAAGCCTAGGTGGCAGGGTGATGTGGCAAGTCCTTGTAGACCCACTCTCCCTCCGTACTGTGCTTTACAACGACCAATTTGGTGTTCTGTAGAGAAAGTTATGGCCGTCTGAAGTTTGGCAATTTTCGAACTAAAATTTGCAAAATTTTGGAAATGTTCTGATGCATGCATGCTTGTAATTCAGTGTGGTGCTTGTCTATTGATGGAAATGTATGGATTGACCTGTATGCATGCTTGGATGCATGTTGCATGTGTAATTAGTAGATTTATTAGAAGATTTCTTGCATGAAAGCTATTTTTGGTAATTCTTGATCAAAAAGCAGATTTCCTAGTGGCTAGGCTGTTTTCGGAAATTTTTTCGTTTTTTCGAAAATGTCAGTGCATGTCAAGTTTGTTGCATGCAGGATGTTTCGAAATGATCTCGATATGTGACGGTGCCTGTGAATTTGATAGATCGATATTCTTAATCGATTTTCACAGTTGGTCTATTTCGAACGGATTTCGAAAATCCTAGTGCTAATTTCCCAGTTTCTTAGCAATTTACGTAAAAAATAATTTTTTTTAAGAAATCATTGTATGTCATATCTTTTGCATGCCGGACGTTGCAAAATCCTTACGATATGTGATGGCAACTGTGAAACTGCCAAGTCGATGTTTACAACGATTTTCACAGTTTAGGTCCATATTGAACGGAATTTAAAAATCCTAGCTTACGTAAAAGTTGAATTAACCATGGATGTTGTGGATTGTTCAAATTGTTGGTTATTGATCAAACAAAAATCGCTTGTAAAGTGAATGAGCTTACTAGTTGAAATCGGTCAGTTTTTAAGGTCACTGTACCCTTCACTTTTAGTTGAAGATATTGTGAATCTCTCAATTATGGAGCATTTCTTGTTTCTATGGATCAATGAAGACCAAGCATAACTTAAATCTAGTTGGAACAGTTGCTATGCTGATCCATAAGGAGATTTGCCAGGAATTAAGTTTGGCACTTAATGATTGAACAGTCAAAACTGTTTGGTTAATTAGTTTTTAAGTTACTGATACCAAATTGAACTTTTTCCTATTACAAATTTGGGGTTTTTTTTTAACTTGAACCATTTTTTGGAAGGGAGGAAAAAGGAAGAAGCCTGAGGGGTAGTTGATTGGTTGACTAAGTTATTCAGTTTGACTAATCTACTTTCGATTCTTGAAGTATATTTAATTGCAAGTGAGAATAACGATTCGGAATTATTTAAGAAGACTGCCTCTGGGAATTTGGATTCCTTTTCCGCAGTGTTAATTAGATTTTCATGGAATTGATGAATCTAAGGGAAAAGTGAGTGGCAAGACTGATAATCCATTTATGGAACCATCTTTGTTTTGCAATTAGATTTGGATCTTGCAAAGTAAAGCAGATGGAAGGTGTTCCATACAGGAATCTAGTAATTTGGATTCTTTCCTGTTATAGAGTATTTCTTTATAATGACGGTAACAACCAAGAGAAATTCTAACCTGTAAAAAAAAGTTCTTTTTACCGATTCTGAAATAGATATTGGATATCTAGGACAATATGATATTCGATTTTGTTGAGATCCATGTTCCTTTTGGGCTAGTGAATACACTTGTGACATTTCAACTATACTTGAACGATACATTTCGTCTCGTCCATGCCGGGGTACAATGCAGAGTGGTATTCTTTTAGTATTGCTTAAGGGGCATGAGGGATTTCAATGGTTCGAAGTATCTCCTGGAATTGGTTGTGAATTTTTTTTTTTTTTGAAATTTTTTTAGGCAATATGGGTATCAGATGAAAGCTCCGATCAAGAGGATTATGACTGTGTAGTTTGCCGATTGTTTCGGGTGCAGGATGATCCCTTTTAGGTGTATTAACTCCTAGGTTTACGCTATAGCTGCTTCCCATATATATAAAAAAAAAAAGAGAAAACATTGGGGCAGTCCCCCGATGAACATAGCAAGAATCTCCCTTTCTCTGATTCTCCCTCTCTCTATCTCTCTCTCTGATCACAACAAACGGAACTAAAACCATGCTGAACAAAAACCCAGCTGAATCATTCTGAACTTTAGCCTTAAATGAAACAATTTTTGACAAAACAACCATACTCTCTCTCTCTCTCTCTCTCTCTCTCTCTCTCTCTACAACCATAAATCATAAACCATAAAACCAAAGTTACTGAACTAAAACCATAAAGAACAATACTGAATCACGACAATGTTGTGAATAGGATTATCATAATATATAATATCGGGCCACATGGCACCAAAAAGGGGTACAATGATGTTCCATGAATGTAATGAAAACTATACAACTAAGGCTCGTCAGAGTCATGGTAGGATAAGTCATCCGAATCTGTGCCTGACTGTAGGTCCCAAGGGTCCGTAGATGAATCGGAACTAGAGGGAACCATATGCCGTGGTGTGGCCCTGGCTCTGCTGCGTGCTCTAGCTCTGGACCCCCCCCCCCCCCCCCCCCCCCCCCGCCTCTACCTCTACCTTTGCCTCTGCCTCTTCCTTTGCCTCTCTCCCCTCCTCTGTCCCCCATTTGGCTGCCCCCAGCCCTGTGTCTACTCTGTCGTGCCTGTGTGTCAGGTGGCTGTGACCCTACAATCGAGAATACAGTTTAAAAGCCCGACCGAATCAATCACCACAGCACAACATCAAGTGCAATAAGACAAGACAACAAAATTGCTCTCCCACAAATTGTATACTCACACTAATAAGCAAGTACAAGGATAAAGCTGCTTAAGAGCACTCAAAAGGCTCGTAAAAGAAAGATGGCCCGATAATTCTAGAACTGAGCACACGTGGTGCCGTCAAAATTAAAAAGCACTTAAGTCGATCATTGCTATTTTAACTCTCTCCCTCAATGATCAACGTCTCTTTTTATTTTAAACTTTACTCTATTCATAGAACATACCTCCATGATAGTATCATAAGTAAAGGCTTTTTACATAACCAGATCTAAGCCAAGTTTGGCTCTAAAAGTTTCAAACTTCTCTTTACTTCAAACTTTCGTAAATATATCAGCAACTTGCAACAACGTAGAACAGTGTGCAATACTTATATCTTCATATTGTAGTTTTTCACACACAAAGTGATATTTTATCTCAATATGTTTTGTTCTCGCGTGAAAGACAAGATTCTTAGCCAATTGAATTCCACTTTGGCTGTCACAAAAAAGACAGTAGGATGTACCTGCTTCATGCCAATCTCACGTAACAACTTACGCAACTAAATAGCTTCCTGAGTGGCGCTTTATATTCAGCTTCTGTAGAAGAAAAAGAAATGGTGTCTTGCTTCTTGCTAGACCATGAAAAGCAACCGCTACCAAAATTGAAGGCATAACTTGTTGTTGACTTTCTATCATCTACATTTCATGCCCAATCAGCGTCAACATAACCTTGCAACTTAGGTAAAGCATTTTGTCTTTTGTAGACCAGGCCAAGGTTAGGTGTACCTTTCACATACCTCAAAATCCTTTTCGCAGCTTTCCAATGATCCATGGTGGGTGATGACATGAATTGGCTAATCAAACTTACAGCATAGCAGATATCAGGACGTGTAGTTGTAAGATAGATCAAACTCCCAACTAGCTGATGAAATAAAGTAGCGTCAACATGTGCACTTTCATCAACACGAGATTTCTTACCAGCTTCGCAAGGGGTGATGGAAGGTTTGCACTCTGTCATGCGAAATCTCTCTAATATCTCACGTACATACTTGTTTTGACATAACTAGATATCATTGCCAGTTTGCCATACTTCGACACCCAAGCAATAGTGCATAAGATCTAAATCTGTCATCTCAAATTGCTTGCATAAGTTGGCTTAAAGTGCTTTGCGTAGCTTGCACACCTTATGTTCTTGTCCTTTTGCCATAAAGCCATGTGGTTGGACCATGTAAACTTCTTCCTCTAAGTCACCATTCAAAAATGCGGACTTCACATCCATTTGATGGATCTTCCACCCAAAATGAGATGCTAAGGCAATGATAAGGCGTAGCGTAGTCCACTTAGCCACTAGAGCAAATGTCTCTTCATAGTCAATTCTTTTATTTTGCTCATAGCCCTTCACTACTAGGCGTGCCCTATGCTTTGCTATCGTGCCATCCGCATGAAACTTTGTTCTAAACACCCATTTGTTGTCAATGGGTTTCTTTCCAAGTGGTAGATCAACTAACTCTGTTGTAAAGCTAACTCAGGTGCACCCAGCGTGCCCTGTAAGACTCTAAGGGGTGACACTCCCTAAGGTCCCAGAGCAAGTTAGAACGTCAAGGACTGAGCCTCCGACCTGTGGTGAGCCAGTCAAGTAGTCACAAGTCATGAGCTAGCTCTGGAGCTCGAGTCATGGCCTAGTCACGAAGCAAGTTGATTCTGCCACCGGAACGGCTCCCGGGACCCATGTCCGGGAGTCAGACTGATTCTGCCAGGCTTGCCAAGCTTAATCAACAAAATAAAAACTAAGTCCCAAAAAGCGTGCTTTACCAGAAAGCACTATGTTTCAGAACAGAGGCAGAACTATAGGGGGAGTCCGGCAGACAGAAACTTGGGCAGCTCAACCAGCGCCAGGAATCCAGTCGCCAGGTCTCAGCTCCCTCTATCAGCACGAGCCAGGCACAATGCCTAGCACGTGTTGGTGGCCCCGAGACCGGTCAGTCTATGTACGAATGTAACCTCTTCCAAATCTAATAAAGTTGATCCTTGGGGATGATTACCATTTCGGTTTCGCCTCTGGGACTGGTCCAAGTGGAAGGACCCTTACTACAACCTTTTTGCGTCGCTGGCACCTAAGGGTCTCTGTCATCGACATGGGGCTTGCCGCTATGCCAATTGGTCAGTCTGGCGACCACTATGCCTTGGGTTTCATGTGTGGCTTGTCTTTGCCTTTGGTTACCTTTTGGGGACGGATTTTGAGTTGGCTTTCGGGTTGGTTGGGATTCCAGTTTTCTTAAGTCTGAATGGTTAAGCTTGTTACGTTTCTGAGTTGGCTTTTACGTAAGTGCATGATGGATGAATGTTAGACTTAAGCGCGTGTTGGGGAAACCGCTCAAGTCCCAGCGCCCTTTGAGGCGCCGGCGCAACATGTGGTATCAGAGCCGACTAGCCGGCCAGCTACGCAAGTCTCACACGGATGGCCACGTTTTGGGATTTGTCAGGACAACCGTTGCACAAGGTGCTGCCCACAGTGTAAGCACGGGTGCATCCACGGTCGGGGCGGTCGGCAGAACGGGGGACTTGATGAGTCAAAGTGCTGCCCTTGAGGTGTAAGCACGGTCAGTTCTCGCGGTTCGGGCCTGGCGCTGTCTGCACGTAGGACGGATGAGGCAAAGTGCTGCCTAGGTAGGTGAAAGCACGGTCTGTACCTTGTGGGGTGCGGGGTGACATATTTGAACTGTACGGGTTAACCATTGATACAGAGATGCTGCTCGAATTCGGGTGTAAAGCACGGGTGGTTAGCTGCCGGTGCGGGATAGCTGCCGATCGTTTAGCTATAAGGGCTATCGACCAAAAAGTGGTGGGGCGTGACTGAGGCAATGTGCTGCTTAATGGTGAAAGCATAGATGGTTGGATGGATGTTTCCCCGTGGGCTACTTTTGTGATAGATTTGTGTGGGCGCGGCTAGGCAAAGGTCCTACGTCCGGTCTCAAGGGGAATGTGACTTGAGAGGGATCCTCTGTTTAGCTTTGGTTGGTATGTTCGTTTGTGGTGTGCTTGCCTGGACCTGAATTATCCCTGACTACTTGTTCTGATCCAGGTGATCTGATCTAGTTGGGAGTTGTGAGAGGAGCTTACATTTATGAGTGGACGACACACAAGTATGGAAAGGAACTTCCATGGGGCAACCCCCAAGATTGGTTCAAGATTGTTATTCTTATCAGGAAAGATCACGGGGAGGAAGTCAGATTTCATGATTGACTCCGGAGCTTCACATAACTATATCTCAAGGAGCGTAGTGGAACAATTCAGCTTGCCGACTTGGAATGTTACATCTACTCTCAAGGTAGAAACAGCGAAGGGAGCACTAGATGCAGACAAAGCGACATTAAACATCCCGGTGCAGATTGGAAGATGGAAGGCTAAACTTAGCTTTGTGATTTTAGAGATGGATGCCTTCGATGTGATTTTGGGCCTCCCTTGGTTAAATGAACACTGTATCGCAGTTTTGGGTAGGAGCTCAAACTTGGTCCTCTTGGATTATAAGGGACAAATCTGCATGACAAAAGCCCTGCCCGGAGGAAATGCTAAGGATACCGATATTGAACAAAATCTGGTTGCAGCATTAGCGATGAAAAGAATGGCGAAAGGGAAAAGGTCAAAGTGCTTTCTTTGCATCTGCTGAGAAGTCCCAGAAGGGAAAAGCGTGCGACAAGAAAACTTGCCAAAAGAAGTGGCAGATCTGCTAGAAGAATTTAGCGATGTGTTCCCGGAGGAACTCCCAGCTAAACTACCTCCTCGAAGACCAGTGGACCATAAAATTGAGCTGGTACCAGGAACAGAGCCAACTTCACGAGCACCCTACAGAATGTCACAAGAGGAGTTGGCGGAACTGAAACGACAACTTGGTGAATTGATAGACAAAGGTTTTATTAGACCTAGCGCTTCACCTTTTGGAGCGCCAGTGTTGTTTGTGGAAAAGGTGGACAAAACTCTTCGAATGTGTGTGGATTATCGCATGCTTAACAAGAGTACCATCAAGATCAAGTACCCCATGCCTAGAATTGATGCCCTATTCGACCACTCAAACATGCCAAATACTTTAGCCAAATAGATCTCAGATCTGGATGTCATCAAATTCGAATAGCTAAAGGTGATGAGCACAAAACGGCGTTTCGAACGCGGTACGGGAGTCACGAGTTCCTGGTGATGCCATTCGGTCTAACAAGCGCACCAGCCACTTTTTGCACGTTGATGAACAATATATTTCAAGACTGCCTGGATGAATTTGTCATTGTGTACATCGATGACATATTAGTATTTAGCCGGAACCTTAAAGATCACATTAAACATTTAAGGACAGTTCTCCAACGACTGAGGAGGAACTGCTTGTTCGCGAAAAGAGAGAAATGTGAGTTTGTGGTGGAGGAAGTTGACTTCCTTGGACATGTTATAGGCCATGGACGGATTCGAATGGATCCTAAGAAGATCAAGGCTATCTTGGATTGGCTAGCACCTAAAACTGTTCATGGCATCAAATCCTTTGTGGGCTTATGTAGCGTTTACAGGAGATTCATTGAGGCATTTAGCAAAATTGTGGCACCACTGTTGGAGCAGACCAAGACTCATCTGAAGATGACATGGACACCGGAATGTGAAGCAGCGTTCCAAGAACTAAAATGACGGATCACTCAAGAACCCATCCTTGCCTTACCGGACTTTAGCAAACCTTTTGAAATACATGCAGACGCGTCGAACTTTGCTATTGGGGCCGTGCTGATGCAAGACGAAAAACCTGTTGCATATTTTTCAAAGAAATTGAGTGACGTAGAGCGACAATGGCCAACTCATGAAAAAGAAATGGTCGCAGTAGTTCAAGCAGTGGAGCATTGCAGACATTATGTGGCAGGAAAACCCTTTAAGGCGTTCACTGATAATGTATCACTCAAGTACTTCTCATCCCAAGGTATGCTCACGCCAAAGCAAATGCGATGGCAAAACTTTCTCTCAAAATTCAATATAGACATTTTACACACGGCGGGAAAGAACAATGTGGTGGCGGACGCACTAAGTAGACAGGAACACTTGATGGCAACAGTGACAACTCAGGTGACTGGCCTACTCCAAGAAATCAAGGAGAATTATGGTGTAGATGCGTTGGCGAAGGACTTAATGATCGAATTCCAGCTGGGAAAGCCTCATAAACATTTCACTTGGAAAGATCAAATGGTTGTTTATAAACAACGCAGAGTATATGTCCCAGACAACATCAACCTGAGGAAGAAAGTCTTGTGAGAACATCATGACGTACTAGCCGCCGGGCATCCAGGGGTGAATCGCATGCATGAACTTCTCAAAAGAGGCTTCTATTGGCCAAGTATGTGGGCAGACGTTGAATCCTATGTGCAAACATGCCCGACATGTCAACAAGTGAAGGTGGAACCGCTAGCTCCAGCTGGACTACTCCAACCATTACCGGTACCAGCATACCCATGGGATTCGGTGAGCATGGATTTTATTGTTCAACTACCACGGTGCCAAGGCTTTGACTCAATTTATGTGGTGGTTGATTTTTTTTCAAAGCAAGTTCATCTAGTACCAACTAAAAGTTCAGTGACAGCTGAAGAAGTGGCAAGGTTATTTTTCAAATGTGTTTTCAAATACCACGGCCTGCCTAGAACGATTATTTCTGACCTAGACACCAAGTTCGTCGGAAAGTTTTGGACTTGTCTATTTCGCCTCGTGGGAATCGGACTGAATTTCAGTACTGCATATCACCCTCAGACAGATGGGCAAACGAAGCGAGTCAATCGACAGATTGAACAATATTTACGAAATTATGTCGCTTGGGACCAATCCGATTGGGTCAACTACTTGGATATTCTCAAGTTTGCACATAACAACCAAGTGAATAGATCTACTGGAAGGGCACCCTTCGAGATAAGCAATGGTCTGCTACCGATTGTTCCAAGCTCTTTTCTTACAGGCGTGCAGGAAACACCAGTACCCACTATGGAGGAATTCATCAATGAGTGGCACACAAAGCTGACAGAGGTGAAGGCATTTTTAGAGCAGTCACAAAGGAGTATGGCAGCTGACGTAAACCCACATCGACGAGAACTGGAATTTGAGGAAGGTGATCAAGTATGGCGAACACAAAGAACATTGCGTTACCAAAAAGTTTTTCTCATAAGTTCGCTCGACCTTATGCGGGACCATATTATGTCACCAAGAAGATCAACCCAGTGGCTTACCGATTAGCGCTGCCATCCAGCTTGGATATACACAATGTGTTTCATATCTCATTACTCAAACGGTACAAACCAGATGAGCGATTTGATTGGCAACACGAACTCCGTCACCCACCAACGACACTTGATGATACGAAGAGGCAGCTTGTACCAGAACAAATATTGACACATAGAAAGTGAACTGGCGTTCAACGTGAATATCTAGTGAAGTGGCTACGGGCTCCACTTATTGAGGCTTCTTGGGAGTACGAAGACAAACTTAAGGAGGGAGCCCCTGAAGTACTAGCAGATTATCTGCAGAAGAACCAACACAATAGCCGTTTTCCCAGATCGGCACACAAAGCACTACCTGGCGGCATGCCTCCTACATAAACATTCATGGCCATTATGAAGTTCAAGGAACTTCTCGGTATCTTTCTTAAGTTTGCCAATAAATCACTTGCAGCTTTACACAGGTTTTACGTAAGTGAACTTTATCTACACTTTTCATGTGCTACTGCCAATGTATTTTGTAATTCAAAGTTGTTAAGGCCGGTGAATTAAGCCCGTGCCATACGTCCTAGGTCTAGTTTGGCCCTGATGAGGACATCAGCTTTTTCAAACGAGGGGAGGATGTTGTAAAGCTGACTCAGGTGCACCCAGCGTGCCCTGTAAGACTCTAAGGGGTGACACTCCCTAAGGTCCCAGAGCAAGTTAGAACGTCAAGGACTGAGCCTCCGACCTGTGGTGAGCCAGTCAAGTAGTCACAAGTCATGAGCTAGCTCTGGAGCTCGAGTCATGGCCTAGTCACGAAGCAAGTTGATTCTGCCACCGGAATGGCTCCCGGGACCCATGTTCGGGAGCCAGACTGATTCTGCCAGGCTTGCCAGGCTTACTCAGCAAAATAAAAACTAAGTCCCAAAAAGCATGCTTTACCAGAAAGCACTATGTTTCAGAACAGAGGGGGTGCGCCGAATCACAGCAGAACTATAGGGGGAGTCCGGCAGACAGAAACTTGGGCAGCTCAACCAGCGCCAAGAATCCAGTCGCCAGGTCTCAGCTCCCTCTACCAGCACGAGCCAGGCACAATGCCCAGCACGTGTTGGTGGCCCCGAGACCGGTTAGTCTATGTATGAATGTAACCTCTTCCAAATCTGATAAAGTTGATCCTTGGGGATGATTACCATTTCGGTTTCGCCTCTGGGACTGGTCCAAGTGGAAGGACCCTTACTACAACCTTTTTGCGTCGCTCGCGCCTAAGGGTCCCTGTCATCGACATGGGGCTTGCCGCTATGCCAATTGGTCAGTTTGGCGACCACTCTGCCTTGGGTTTCATGTGTGGCTTGTCTTTGCCTTTGGTTACCTTTTGGGGACGGATTCTGAGTTGGCTTTCGGGTTGGTTGGGATTCCAGTTTTCTTAAGTCTGAATGGTTAAGCTTGTTACGTTTCTGAGTTGGCTTTTACGTAAGTGCATGATGGATGAATGTTAGACTTAAGCGCGTGTTGGGGAAACCGCTCAAGTCCTAGCGCCCTTTGAGGCGCCGGCGCAACAAACTCCCATGTATCATGCCTGTGGATGGACTCCATCTCCTCTTCCATTGCCCTTTGCCACTCTTTATGATCCTCTTCATAGTCAATTCCTTTATTTTGCTCATAGCCCTTCACTACTGGGTGTGCCCTATGCTTTGCTATCGTGCCATCCGCATGAAACTTTGTTCTAAACACCCATTTGTTGTCAATGGGTTTCTTTCCAAGTGGTAGATCAACTAACTCCCATGTATCATGCCAGTGGATGGACTCCATCTCCTCTTCCATTGCCATTCACATGATCGCGATCGGGAGACTTCCTTTCCTGCGTTGATCTTCTCACTTCTTCTTGTGTGCTAGATCCTGGTTGATTTAGCTTTGCGTCCTTCATGATCTTTTCATACCATTTTGGTATTTTAGACTCAGGTGATACACTTCGTGGAGAGTATGTGTCCAAGGAGTGTCCAAGTAATGTCTCTTACTGTTGCACACAAACTCACAAACCCTAAGTAAATACACAAAATTACCCAGCATTTCGTCACTTTATTAATCTCAAGCAAATGTACATAGATCAACAAGCAAACATGAGAGCTCTGCTGCAAGTCTTCTCCCAACCATAGCTACATAGGAATACCATAATCATAATGATAATGAGGAATGCCTGACAAGGCTCACCCTATATCCCCTCAAGCACCCCTTAACCCTGACACATCCTAACGTCGACACATGGCAAACTCCATGCACAGTCGACACTTGCCACTTGGCAGTACCCTGAGACATAGGCAAGCTAGTAGGTGGACAGTCTGACACGTGTCACTCATGCATTGGACCAAGTGTCCTAATGAGCATATGACACATGTCCTGTTGACCCGTCCATTGATCGTCCGACAAGTGTCACTCATGCACTGGACCAAGTGTCCCAGTGAGCATATGACACGTGTCACGTTGACCAGTCAACCCTTCCTACTTTTTAGGAGGTCAGTCCAGCAGACTCTCATGAGACCCAGTACCCCCTTGGCCATCTTGGATTTAGTCACTATAACATATATTTACATTGTAATTTACAATTGTCTCCACAGGCCAGTGACTTAGCCATTTACAATTTAATAATTACAATTTACCATTTACATTGGGCAAAGGGATTCAAAGTACGTGTGACATCCCTTCCCTCCTCAGATGACATCGTCCTCGATGGCAAAGTCTGGATACTGTGCATGCAACCCATGCGCGGTCTCCCAAGTAGCATCATTGAGAGGTCGTCCATGCCATGCAACCAAGTACTCACGGAGCAAACAATTCCGCAACCGTCTATGCCTCCGGTCCAATACTCTCGCTGGTCCATGCATCACCTCCTCATGCTCTTGAAACAATACAAGGCCATCAGCCAACAAGTTATCACCATCATGTAAAACCTTCTTTAAGCGTGAAACATGAAAAACAGGATGAACCTTACAACCAACAGGCAAATCCAATTCATAAGCAACGCTCTTAATCTTTTTAACAATTTTCCAAGGTCCACAATATCTAGGTGACAACTTATAACACTTCCCTGTCTTTAGGGTTTTCGAGTCCTTTGGAATCCTGAGAAATACCATATCTCCTTCCTCGAACTCTCTTGGCGTACGATCCAGATCAACATATGTCTTTGCCCGATCCATCGCCACTTTTACATTTTCCTTTGCTAACTCCAACATATGTTGCATGTGAGTTAGAAATTCCATAGCACTAGGTGTCTTATGAGGCATACCTATAGTAACTGGACTGGCTGGTCTAAAACCATAATTTAGCTCGAAAGGACTCATCTTCGTAGATGCATTCTTTTTATCATTATAGGCAAACTCCAACAATGGTAGGTAATGTTCCCATTGCGTTTGCCTTTCACTCACATACGCCCTAAGCATGTCTTTCAAGTTTTGGTTAACTCTTGCAGTCTGCCCATCTGTTTTAGGATGATCAGAACTACTCATTCCCAACTGCATCTCTAACTTCTCAAATACTGCAGTCCAAAAATTGCTAGTAAAATGAGAATCCCTATCAGACACAATGGATCTAGGTAATCCATGAAGTCTAAATACATGTTGTATAAACAAATCAACCGTACCAGGTGCATCAATCTTATTACTAGTTGGGATAAAATGAGCCATTTTTGTGAGTCTGACAACCACAACTAGGATAGCATTATGTTGTTGCGTATGCGGTAAACATGTAATAAAGTCCATGGAAATACTCTCCCATCTCCCTTCTGGTATAGGTAACGGGCGTAATAATCCAGGCACTTTAATCCTTTCAGCCTTATTAACTTGACACTTAAAACAATGTGTCACATAATGGTTTACTTCTTTCTTAAGTCTCGACCACCAAAAGTTACGTCGTATCAACTCATAGGTCCTATCCACACCAGGATGACCAGCACTAGGGCTATCGTGACAGAGATTCAAGACCCTCTTTCGCAGCACCTCACAAGCTGGAATAAGAGCCTTGCCATTTCTCATCACTATTCCATCTTCTATGGAATACTTAAGATAAGTGCGAACCAAGGTAGAAGAGCTCTCCTCTTGAGACTCTGCATGGCCATGACTCACTCCTGTTCCACTTTCTTATTCATGAGTTGGATAATTTTTCTGAGCATGGTTGAGCTTCTTGCTCTCAAAGGCCACAGGCCTACCCTCTTGCATCAGAACAGCTCCCACAGCAATGTCACTTGCATCCGTATCTATAACATAGGGCTCTTGAGGGTCTACAATCTTTAGAGTGACGCACTCAGCAATAGCTTGTTTCAACTGATCAAAGCTTGCTTGCTGCAGTTCACCACTCACCAAATCTATTCTTTTGAGTCAAATCAGTCAAAGGTGCTGCAATATAGGAGTATTTCTTAACATATTTTCTATAGAATACTACCAATCCAAGAAAAAAATGGAGTGTTGTCAAATCAGCTGGCACAGGCCACGCAACGATCACAGCAACCTTCTTAGGATCTGGTCTTACTCCATCAGCAGACACTACATGACCAAGATACTCAATCTTTTTTTTAAACGATTCACTTTTTTCACTATTGGCAAACAAAGTGTTCTCCCTCAAAGTAGACAACACAATCCTAAGGTGAGCCATATGCTTGACCTCACCTGCACTGTAAGTCAGAATGTCATCAACAAAGTTTATGACAAATTTACCCATATACGGTCTGAACACATCATTCATCATCATCATGAACGTAGCTGGGGCATTAGTCAATCCAAATGGCATCACAAGATACTCATAGTGACCGAACCGAGTTCTAAAGGCAGTCTTGTGTACATCCTCTTCACGAACTCTAACCTGATGGTATCCACTCTTTAGGTCTATTTTACTGAACACAGTGGCACCTGACAAGGCATCAAGCAAATCATCTATATGTGGCATAGGATCGATAATCCACACACATACGCCATGATCCATCCTTCTTTTTTACAAGAATGATTGGAGAGGCAAAAGGGAAATAACTAGGTCGTATCTGCTCCTTGGCCAGATAATCGTCGACCATCCATCTCACTTCCTCTTCCTCCTTAAGACTTATTCTGTAAGGACGTCTATTGAAAGGACATGATCCGGGTATTAATTCAATCTTATGTTCAACATTCCTCTTAGGAGGTAAAACAGATGGAAGATCATCTATGAACACATCTGGAAACTCTCTCCTAATCTCTTGATCCAAATTGGCAATAGTTTTGGTTTGCACACACTGCATGCTACTCTGACTAGTATTAAGAGACATATCAAGTAGAAAGCAAACACACATGTACTCACAATGGATCCTACGTAACTGCGTAGCTGAAACAAGCGGTCCAGGAGGCATATCCCGCTCCCCACGAAGGGAATGCATCACACCATCAAACTGTAACTCATACACATAAGTATCCTAGGCTATGTGTGGCTTCCGCATCATGTGCCAACAAATGCCCAACACCACATCAAATCGCACAAGCTGTGTTATTTCAAAATCCAACTCTTCTGTGTAACTTTGTACAGTTAGTGGAATGCCCACAACCCTCTTATCCCAAATCTTTGTACCCTTTCCATCAGCCATTTCCACTGTGAATTGGTACTGGGATGGTTGAGTATTCACACCTAACTTCCGTACCAAAGTTGAACTCAACACATTATGAGAGGACCCAGTGTCAAATAGAACCTGAACATCTCTACCACATAGCTGTCCTCGCATAACAATAAGAGAAGTGTTAGGAAATTGATACCCTTGGCGAGCCGATTTTGACAAAAGCGCTGGTGGAGCCGTGTCCACTCTCCTGACCACCAAAACATTCATGAGGCGTGGAACATCTGGATTGGCTTCCTGCTCGATCTCTTCCACTGCCATAGGGTCATCACCCTAGTTTATCTGGTCCACCTGAAGATTATATGTGGTCCACATCAGGTTCCGTGGACATTCCTTCCACCTATGCTATTCCAAACATCCAAAACAGAGGTTCTCCCTCTTTGCACGTTCTTGGTCCTGTGGTGACAACATTGAAGGACGTTGACCCTTTTGGGCATTGGGCTGCCCATACAACCCTTTGCCTTTTGGAGCCCCTGCACCCTTCTTCCTTTGGTCACCCCAAGCTTGCCACTGATTGGTTTGACCTTCAAACTTTCTCAATTTGTTCCATTTGCCCTTGCGTCCCCAAGGTTGCTGACCACCTATACCAGCTACCACAACAGGATCCGGGCCTTTTTTCCCATCTTCATAATACAAAGCCATCTGGATGGCTCCCCGCAAATCATGAGATTGCTCCTTCCGCACGAAAGGGCGAATACTCTTTCAAAGTCCCTCCACAAAGTGAAATATTTTCATGTACATAGGAGCTTCCTGAGAATGCGTAACAAAGCCTGTCGGTACTTGTCTGCATAATCCTGCACGCTCAAGTTACCCTGCTTCAAATAAGAACATTGTTGCATGGCTTTGTTGTCTTCATCCATAGGCACCCAATTTTGCGCAAACATTTGCCGGAATGCCTCCCATGTTGTTGGAACTAGGTCATCCTTTTCCACCTTCCTCCACCACCTTTGTGCTGACTCTTGAAAACAATATGTGGCTTCAACAATCATCTCAATTTCATCGTCTATGCCACACATCTGGAATGCTTTCTCCCACTTTTGCAACCAATTCTCCACGGCATCAATAGTTCTCATAGATACTGCTCCAGTGAACTTCAGAGGTTTTAAATCTTTGATAGTAGGTAAGTTTCTCTTTCGAAACCCCAACTCCGCTTCATGGCCCGTTGACAATGTCCTTTCTGCTTCCATAGCTGTACCACTGACTCTCTCAGGAACACTAACCCCTTTACCTTTTAGTTGCTCCAAAATCAGCTTAAGAGTAGCTTCGATAGTATCCACCTTGGAACATACAGCATCTAATCTCTGTGAATCTTGACTGGTGTTGCTTGTGGATGCCATAGCAGAAAAATAGGTAGCAGAAACAAAGCAAAACCAGGTTCTCAGCACCTCAAATCACTACACAGATAGGTTGCCCTGAATTCCTAGAAGAACTGGATAGAATAGATCTCCTACAGCCAAGTTCTAACTACACATAGACTCTTCTTCTCCAAAAACCAGCAAACTAGGGTTTCAAATTGACAATTGGCAAAAAACTATGGATGATCACCGAATCAGAAGGCGAAAAGCCCTACCCTACCAGCGACCTACCACAAGAAGCTTATTGCAACTGACAGATCTGAAAAATACTGAGTATTGAAGAAGTTACAAACAAATTTACAAATCCTATGTGGGCTGGATTTTCACAAAAGCGAAGAGAATAATCAAGCCTCGTAGTAGAAAATGCTCAAATGCTGCCAGAAGATTAGCAATCCACCATAGGGCTTCAATCTACTATCTTATCGGCTCCAAATCTTACACAAGTCTTGAAAGTAACTGCTCTGATACCAAATGTTGCACACAAACTCACAAACCCTAAGTAAATACACAAAATTACCCAGCAAATCCGTCACTTTATTAATCTCAAGCAAATGTATATAGATCAACAAGCAAACATGAGAGCTCTGCTGCAAGTCTCCTCCCAACCATAGCTGCATAGGAATATCATAATCATAATGATAATGAGGAATGCCTGACAAGGCTCACCCTATATCCCCTCAAGCACCCCTTAACCCTGACACATCCTAACGTCGACACATGGCAAACTCCATGCACAGTCGACACTTGCCACTTGGCAGTACCCTGAGACATAGGCAAGCTAGTAGGTGGACAGTCTGACACGTGTCACTCATGCATTGGACCAAGTGTCCCAATGAGCATATGACACATGTCCTGTTGACCCGTCCATTGATCGTCCGACAAGTGTCACTCATGCACTGGACCAAGTGTCCCAGTGAGCATATGACACGTGTCACGTTGACCAGTCAACCCTTCCTACTTTTTAGGAGGTCAGTCCAGCAGACTCTCATGAGACCCAGTACCCCCTTGGCCATCTTGGATTTAGTCACTATAACATATATTTACATTGTAATTTACAATTGTCTCCACAGGCCGGTGACTTAGCCATTTACAATTTAATAATTACAATTTACCATTTACATTGGGCAAAGGGATTCAAAGTACATGTGACATCTACCTCCAACTGGTTTCTCCTTTGTTGCTCCTATTGGCAAGTACCTTCCCCTAGGCTCTTGAATAGGTGGTGTCTTCTCATACTCACCCTCTCGACCTTCGTCTTCATGTGCATCATCCTGTGGAGCGTCTTCTTCATCTTCTTCTTCCAAGATTGTGGGAAGTCTTTTGATGCTTTCATCACTTGCATGGTCTTCATCTTCATACCTATGCGTCTCATCAAAGATAGGTGGTGTCTTCTCATACTCACCCTCTCGACCTTTGTCCTCTCATCATAACCGACAAAGATACCCTTGATTGCTTTGGCATCAAGTTTCTTTCGCTCATCCTTTGGCACATGTACATAGGCCCTACATCCAATGACAAAAAACTTGTCGATCTTTGGCTTTATTCCTGTAAATGCTTCTTCATGAGTCACATTTGGAACCGCAACGGTAGGGCTCCTGTTTTGCAAGAACGTTGCCGCACTGCACGCTTTCGACCAAAGTGAATCGGTTAAGCCCATTTGCTTCATCATGGAGCGTGCACTCTCCATAATAGTCCTGTTTTTCCTTTCAGCTACACCATTACTATGCGACGTGGATGAGTGTGTGAATTGTCTTTTGATGCCGTGTTCCTTGCAAAAGTCCTCAAAATCATCAGATTTGAATTCGCCCCCTCTATCTGATCTTAGCACTTTGATGCGTGCATCCAGTTGGTTCTCTACTAAAGCCTTAAAGTCCTTGAAGCGAGCAAAAGCGTTAGATTTCTTCTTCAAGAAATAAATCCATGTCCTCCTAGAGTAATCATCTATGAAAGTCATAAAATAATAGGCTTTCCCCATCGACATGGTCTTCATTGGGCCGCACAGGTCGCTGTGAATAAGTTCCAACGGTTTCTTAGCTCTTGCAGCTCCACCTGTGAATGTCTCCCTGTGATGCTTTACTTAGAATTTGCTTTGCACAGGAACACAGATCATGCTACACAGTAACACAAACAGAAAACACTCTCCTCAGCAAGCTCACATAGCAATTGTATTTCACAAAATGAAATTACACTATACATATAGTTGTTCACTCAGGCAACCCATGCATGACCCAGGTTGCCGTTGGCGGGACGCGTGTCCCGTCGACTTGCCTCGTGGCGAGGCCAACTGATCCTTATCCACCGATAGGACCCGCAGTACAGTAACACAGTGATTCTAACTTTAGTTCTAACTCTCTCCCTTAAAGTAGAGTCACTTTTTATACAGTCATATACATAGCTTTAAAGTCAACAAACTTTAAGTATAGAAAGCTTTGATCTAAATTTATCAAACTTTTCTCCAGTAAGTGGCTTAGTGAAAATATCAGCTAGTTGTTCTTCTGTGCTACAATGAACAACATGAATTTCACGACTCAGCAGCCTCTCACGTATGAAGTGATACTGAATCTCGATGTGTTTAGTTCTCGTATGGAACACTAGATTCTTTGCTAGTTGAATGCCACTCTAACTGTCGCTATGTAAAGTCGTGGGATTTTTCTGCTTCATGCCAATTTCTTCCAAGATTTGTCTCAACCATATAGCTTCTTGTGCAGCACTACACATTGCCTTATACTCTGCTTCTTTGGTGGAAAGAGCAATTGTACTTTGCTTCTTACTAGACCAGGAAAGGCAATTACCACAAAACTGGAATATATATCCTGTGGTGGATCTACGATCATCATAGTCACCTCCCCAGTCCGCATCCACATAGCCACACAACTCAGGTAAACCATCATGCTTCCTGTAAATCAAGCCATACTCTGAAGTGCCTTTCACATAACGCAAAATGCGTTAAGCTGCCTTCCAATGCATTTCCGTAGGTGCTGCCATAAACTGACTTACAATACCAACAGCATAGCATATATCTGGTCTAGTCGTGGTAAGGTAAATCAAGCTCCCTATTAATTGTCTATATAGCGTAGCATCAAATGACTGTGACTCATCAAGCTTAGAAAGCTTTTTACCTGGTTCAATAGGAGTGTTTACTGGTTTGCAATCCTGTAACCTAAACCTGGGCAGCAACTCTTTGACATACTTCACCTGTGTTAAACCCACTTCATGTCCTTTTTGCCACACTTCTACTCCAAGGCAGTAATGCATCAGGCTGAGATCTATCATCTCAAATTGTTCTATGAGGTCTTTCTTGATCATGTCTATCATCTCTTGATTATTTCCCGTAATAATCAAGTCATCAACATAAAGAGCAATCAAAGCAACCATACCATCAAAGCATAAGACATATAGATTTGGATCAGAATGTGTTCTCACCATCCCCTTCGAATGAAAGTAGGCATCAATCCTGCTATACCACGCACGTGGTGCTTGTTTAAGACCATAAAGCGCTTTCTTCAAGCGACATACTTTATTTTCCTGTCCTTTCATTACAAAGCCTTCAGGTTGATCCATGAACACTTCTTCTTCTAACTCACCATTTAGAAAAGCAGATTTCACATCCATCTGATGCAAAGGCCAACCAAAATGTGAAGCTAAAGCAATAAGTAGACGTAGAGTATTCCACTTACAAACCGGCGCAAAGGTCTCCTCATAGTCAATGCCTTTATTTTGTGCGTACCCTTTGATCACCAATCTTAATTTGTGTTTTGCTATACTTCCATCTGCATGGTACTTAGTCCTGTATACCCATTTGCAACCAATGGGTTTCTTGCCAACTGGTGGTTCTACTAAGTCCCATGTGCTATGCTTAGCAATTGACTCCATCTCCTCTCCCATGGCCTTGACCCAAATGTCATCATCCTTCGCTTCACCATAAGTCGAAGGTTCTTTGCTTTGAATAATGCTAGATAAAAGAGCATAATTTGCTTCATACCTTTCAGGTAGTATCTTCTCTCTTGTTGATCTTCGTAGCTCTCCCTGGTTAGATGATCCTGGAAAGTCATCTATGTCGCGGCTCTCCATCAATCTCTCAAACCACTTAGGGAGCTTTCTGTCAGGTGATCGGCTTCCTGGTGAAAATGTATCCCACGGTACATCCTTCTCCTTGCGTTTGTCACCTGCAACTTCAATCCTTCTTGCACCAAAAGGTTTGTCCCTACCTCTCCAACCTGTTTTTTGAGGTTGAGTAGTAGTATCTTGAGATGTATCCTCATGTTCATCACTCGGAAGGTCAATGAATAGATCATCATCAGGTGGTATCCTCACTGTACCATCTTTCCCACTGGATGTGTCTATCTTCTCAGCATCCTCGTCTTCATACATCTTGGATTCATCAAAGATAACATCACGGCTTATATGGATTTTGTTTTCGACTGGATCAAAACATCTGTAGCCCTTCACACGATCATCATATCCTAGGAATATGCACTTGATAGCTTTTACATCAAGTTTACGTCTCTCTTCCTTGGGAATGTGTACAAAGGCCTTACATCCAAAGATTCACAAGTGGTTCACCTTTGGCTTCTTCATCGTGAATGCTTCCTCAAGTGTTATCTTTGGTATGGCAATGGTAGGACTTCTATTTTGAAGATAGATTGCTGTGCTACATGCTTCTGACCAAAAATCTTTTGGTAGTTTCATCTCAGCTACCATAGATTTGGTACTTTCCACAATCGTACGATTTTTGCACTCAGCTACACCATTGAGAGCAGGAGTATGAGCTTGTGTAAATTGTCTTTTAATCCCACATTGATCACAAAGATCATTGAAGTCATTAGACTTATACTCACCTCCACTATCTGATCTTAGGACTTTGATCTTCCTATCTGTCTGATTTTCGACCAAGTTTTTGAAGCTCTTGAAGTTATCAAATGCATCTGATTTCTTCTTCAAGAAGTAGATCCACGTCTCACGTGACATATCATCAATAAAGGTCATGAAATAGAAGGCTTTACCTAAGGACATGGTCCTCATAGGCCCGCATAAATCTGTGTGGATTAAATCCAGGATGTTCTTTGCTCTTGCAACACCCCCTTTATTGAGCTTCTCTCGATGTTGCTTCCCATATACACAAGATTTGCACATCAATTTCAAGTGATCTTCTATGGTAGGCAATCCTGTTACCATCTCCAATTTTCTCATCAAACTGAGGCTTCCCAAGTTCAAGTGACCAAGCCTCTTGTGCCACAGCTCAGTTTGCGAAGGAATGGACGATACAAGTCCATGTTGCCCCTTGATTGTAGCATTCAACCTTTACAATTTTGTATTGGGCTCTCTTACTCCATCCGCAATAACTTTGAACTTTTGGTTCACATCCTTCACAAAGCAACGATCATGGGCGAATTCTACTTTCAACTTTTGATCAGTAATGACTCCAACAGAAAGTAGATTTTTCTTCAAACCTGGTACGTAAAGTACCTCCCCGATCATCCTGCTTTTGCCATCAGGCAGTTGGATTGAAACTGTGCCTATCCCCTTGATCATGCACACCTCACCATTTGCTTGTGAAACAGATGTTTCATTATCCAACACCTTCAAACTACTGAACCAATTCTTGTTACCTGTCATGTGTCTTGTGGCTCCTGAGTCAATATACCATGCTTGATCATCTTGATTAGATGACAATGCAGATATTAAGATGCTAGAGTCTTCAATCTCACCCTCATCGACAAGGTTACCTGCTTGTTTTGGTTTCCCCTTGCCTTGTTCCGCCAGGAATTTGCGACATTCACTCTTCCAATGGCCCTTTTTACCAGAATGGAAGCACTTGCCTTTCTTCTTAGTTTTGCTGGAAGATCCCTCATCCTCCTGAGACTTGGCAAATTGCTGCTTAGACTTCTTCTTGCCCTTGCCCTTGCCTTGTTTTTGGCGTGTCGCAAGTGCCTGATCGTCAGTATTTTGACGTCTAGCTTTCACCATTTCTTGTTGTTGCTCTTCTTGCATCAAGATTCTTGTGAGCTCGTCAATCTTTCTCTTGATGCTATTCCGCTCACAAACATCTGATAGGGTTCTGCAATGCCGCATAATGCATTATGCACCAGCTCCACATCACGTATGCGCTCACCAATAGAATGCAGTTCATCTCTCATTGTCTTGATTCTGGTCATGTACGTCTGAATGTGCTCTCCTTGCTCCATGCGGGTAGTATTCAACTTTGACTTCAGAAACATGATTCTTGACGGATTTGACGTCTCGAACTGCTCCTTTAGCACATCCCATGCCTGTCTGGGTGTAATAGCATCACAAATGTGGGTAATGATGTGATCCTTCACTGACAAGTTAATGAAGGTCAAATCTTTCCTCATCTTTTTGTCGAACACTTTGATGTCTGCTTCATTTGGCGGCCTTCTCTCATCACCTGTGACGACTTCCCACACGTCTTTCTCCATCAGTATGTTTTTCATTTTGAATTTCCACACTGCATAGTTGGAGATCCCGTCCAATTTGTTACTTTCACTCAAAATGGACTCTCCCATGTTTGCCATCGCAAAACTGCTTGAAACTTCTGCCTTAGGCTTAGAACAGTATGCCGAGGCCAACAGTGATGTCAGAAGTTGAAAATAATGACCTGCACTTTTTTTCTTACCAGGCCACTTGCCGCTTTTCCACCAATTTGAAAGCCAAATCGGCGTCGCCTTCCGAAATGCACTCAGTCGTCAACTCCCAACAACGTGCTTAGTGGAATGGTGAAACCACTTCTCGCGTACTCCGAACACTTTCTCCACTGCAATCACTCTGTTTTGTTATACCGTACTTGTAGGTACAGTCCGGGTGCCCTTCGTTTAGAGGTTATAACCTTTCGTTTGGGTCAAAACAGGCAAAGGACCCAAAAATAGGGACTTTTCTAGTTTTTGAACTGTTTCTTCACCTTGAAGAAACTTCACTCTTCACTTGTGAAGGGACCCAACTCAGCTTTCAGTATGAAAATTTTTAATGAAGTTGAAGGCCAGAATGCACTTCACTTCTTCAGGGCCCTGTTCAAAGCTCATCCAATGGCTGAACCAAATCTTGTGGTCCAAATTTCTTTCCCATCACAGATTCTGGACCGTCGATTCATTTGACACCTCATCCAAAGGTCCAAACTGCATCTGGGCATCGAACCATGCTCCGACAGTCACTATGGCCTTCGATACACTAAGCTGACTATTGTGTTGGGCGCGCGAACAGCCCGGGACCTCCCTGCCTGCGGCCGCGCCTCCCTTCTCTGAAAATTATCATATCAAACTCTCCCGTGGATCGTTTTGAGCACAATCTGAGGCCTGGAGCAGGGTCGCCCTACTGAATCCAAGACTGTAGAGTGTTCAGTCAGGAAATTCCGTGGAGAAACGGTGATTTTAGCTCAACTTGACAAAGCGGCTTTTTTCACCTTTTTACCGCAAATCTGCTAGGTTAACTGTCTGGAGACAAATCTCTGACATAAACCTCATAATCTCTCCATGGCTGGTTGACAATGTGATCAGCTTCCTTCCTGTCCTTACGGCATCCAAAACGGTGCGCAAACAGCGAAGAAATCACCAGTTATGTATAAAAACCGTAACCCCAAGCCCGGTTTCAATTTTCAGCTGGCTTCGAAATTGTCAATTTTTCACCAAATTTTTTCCTTGTCTGATGCTATGCACAGGCTAATAATCCCTCTGCCGAGCTTAGCAAGTCTCTATAAATTAGAAACCGTGCACCAGTGCGTCTCTTTCCGTCTTCAACCCGCCGTAAAACCCCGAACTCTCAGAAGACAGTTCTCCCGAAGCTCTTTTCAACGGCGACATTGTACTGTGTACACTCCCTGTACGGCTCTGATACCAACTTAGAATTTGCTTTGCACAGGAACACAGATCATGCTACACAGTAACACAGACAGAAAACACTCTCCTCAGCAAGCTCACATAGCAACTGTATTTCACAAAATGAAATTACACTGTACATATAGTTGTTCACTCAGGCAACCCATGCATGACCCAGGTTGCCGTTGGCGGGACGCGTGTCCCGTCGACTTGCCTCGTGGCGAGGCCATCTGATCCTTATCCACCTATAGGACCCGCAGTACAGTAACACAGTGATTCTAATTTTAATTCTAAGTGCTTTCTCATGACGCATCCTTCACATATGGCGTGATGATCATCTTGTAATGCTGGTAATCTTGTTACCATCTTCAGCTTCGCCATCAATCTTAAGCTCCTATAGTTCAAGTGACCAAGTCTTCTGTGCCACAACTCAGATTGAGATGCTGTTAAGATAGCCAAACCATATTCTCCTAGTTTTGCAGCATCCAATTTATAAAGAAAAAATAATCATGCTCCATACCTTTTAGTGCATAAGGAGCATGTTTTCCTACGATGCAAATTTATTTTGATGATATCGAAATTGAGTAATGACTCTCACAGAGAACATAAGTCTCAAGCTCTGCTTGATTGTAAGGTCACATACAAATTTACCCCTACTTACCTTGTAGTCTCCTCCAAGAAATCATAGTGTAGAAGGGCCTCATAGATTAAAAAGTGTGAATTATTCTTGATAGAACTCTAATGAAAGTCAAAATTGAATCTAGACCATGCATTTCCTTGCAATTGATTAGAACTGAATTTAGACCATGCATTTCTATGCAATTGATTAAAACTGAATTTAGACCATGTATCTCCAATTGCCACAAGTTGATCTCTCAGCTCCTTTATCCTGGTGAAGAAAGATCCCACCGATTCACCTTCTTCCATCCTGATTGCGTTCAACCTCGACTTCAAGAACATGGCTCGAGCTGGATTGCAAGTTTGAAATTGCATTCTAAGAGCTTCCCAAGCCCTAGCTGTCGTGGCATCACTTATATGGGTGATCACATGGTCTTTCACTGAAAGGTTGATGGAGGACAATGCTCTCTGCGCTTTTTTATCAAAGGCCCTCATGTCTCCTGGAGTGGTATTAGGCCGGACTTCAATACCTGCAACAATGTCCCATAACTCCTTCTCCATCAAAATGCTCTCATTTTGAATTTCCAGATGTTGTAGTTAGAAGCCCCATCAAGTTTGCTTGCATCGCCCAAAATCGCCTCATTGATGTTTGCCATTTTCAAACTGCTTAAAACTCCACCTATAGGCTAAAAAGTGTATGCCGAAGCCAACCGTGATGTCAGAAATCAAAACTAATGACCTGCAATTTTTGGCTTACCAGGCCACCCACCGCTTTTCCGCCAAATTGAAAGCCAAACTGGCGTCGCCTTCCGAACTGCTTCTCGTCACCAACTCCCGACTACGTGCCCGATGGAATGGTGAAATCACTTTTGGCGCGAACACTTTCTCCACGGCAATCACTCTGTTTTGGCGTACCGTACTTGCAGGTACAGTCAGGGGGCCCTTCGTTTGGAGGCTATAGCCTTTTGTTTGGCCAAAATAGGCTAAAGGAGGTGGCAATAAAGGCACTTTCAGTTTTTGAACTATCTTTTCACCTTGAAAAGACTTCACTTTTCACAAAAGTCAGGACCCAACTCTTATTTCAAATTGAAAATTTCATAAAGAAGTTGAAGGCCCAAGTTTACTTCAATCCCATGCAATTGAAGTTTATGATGGATTTAAGGAAATCCAGTGGTTGTTGATAAACCAATGGCCCACGTTGCTCCCTGAGCTCACAATCCTAACCGTCGATCCTTTGAAGATCAGCTCCTACGATTTTGTGCGCTCAAGCTCGCACTTCCATGCACTAGCGCCTTGTAAACACCAAGGCTTCACTATGAATTAGCGCACGCGAGCCTCCACGGCTTCTCTGTTTGGTTTCAGCTATGGTGAAAGGGTTTTAAACCCCCTTTGTTGCTCTTCAGAATCTGATCACGCTTCTCAATCTTTGCGCGGCTGTCCACGGCCAGTTGACAGATCACTTCCCACACCAGGGCTATGAAAAAGGTTTTGAGCTGAGAGAGATCTGAGTTACTACTCCTCCAAACACTGGCTTCCAAGGAATACACCTTTTTTGAGACTTTCTTAGCCCTTGTCTCTGATTTTTCAACAGTTTTGAATCAGATTGAGGTCGCCCTACTCACTAATCCACAGCTTCAAACCATTTTCAAAACGATCGAGGATTGATTGCACACAAGTTACAAACTCCAAGCAGCCTTCCTTCGGAATTTCGGGCTTCCGTTTTTGCTTGCTTTTTGATTCAGCCGACAATTCCTTGTCTCTAAATCCTTTTACAGTTTCAAGCTATTCCACAAATCTCCACAGACTCGGTTTTGTGCTTCCTGGCCAATTAACCATCGTGAATTCACAGCTCTCCGTTCCTGTCCGGTGATTGTAGCCACCAAGGGCTCTGATACCAAGCTGAGAATACAGCTTAAAAACCCGACCGAATCAATCACCATAGCACAACATCAAGTGCAATAAGACAAGACAACAAAATTGCCCTCCCACAAACTGTATATTCACACTAATAAGCAAGTACAAGGATAAAGTTGCTTAAGAGCACTCAAAGGGCTCATAAAAGAAAGATGGCCTGATAATTCTAGAACTGAGCACACGTGGTGCCGTTGAAATTAGAAAGCACTGTATAAGTCGATCATTGCTATTTTAACTCCTACGCCCTGGGATGGCCCTACCCACTGTGATGATGCCTAGCCGATGGCTGCCTGTGATGCTCCACTCCTGTCTACAAAAAGAGTACTTAGCCCGCCCCTCCCATAACCTCTAGGTCTCCCCCTAGGCCTACGTGCAAGAATGGCTGGCTCCTCTGTCACCACATCAGTGTCCACCAGCAGGTCAGCCAGGTCATCCCCCTGTGCCTCTGCCCCCATCTCCTCATCCTCGTCCGTATCCCCCTCAACCCACTCCTCCTTTACATAGTCTGCCCCGAGCATGTCTCCACCCTCCGAGCTCTCATCATCTCCCTCCTCAGCCCTCTCCCTCTCTCTGTCCTCCCCTGCTGCCGTAAAGCCCGTGCGTTAGCCTGTACCTGTCTGTAGAACTCTCTATGGATCTCATCATCCATCTCCTCCTACGTGGGTGGTACCCAAGGAGCAGCAGCTACCAAATCCACCAAGCAAGTGTCAGGGTTCACCTGCAACCAAAAACAATACATTGTTGTCAGGCAGGTATTGTGCAACTCGCTGCATATTTTGAAAGCAAATCAACTCATCAAAGCATAGCAAGAAAAAAGGGGTGATGATGTGACTCACCTCGAGCATCTGACTGTCTCCTCGTGTGCACCCCTGTGCTGCACATTGCATAGACTTGCTCATCGATGACCTGTGTGCGCTTCCATGGATCAGAGAGGTATAGTTTGTTCTATTTGCTATGCTTTCTTCCTTCGATGCTGCTAACCACATCTCAAATATTGTCTAAACTTTTTAACTGGATGTTTGTGTTGCAGATCACTTCTACGGCCATGCGCCTAGTCACTTTTGCCACCAGGAAGAGGCGTGTGTTGGCCCTGTTCCACACCTTCTCCACCCTAAACCTGAAGAAGCCCGCACCCACATGCTTTGCGTTTTACTTCTTTGTGCTAGAGCGATTGGTGATGGTGAAGGACACATTGCGGTGGATAGTTTCCAGTTCGGGGACTTTACAGACCTCCCACATTTGGCATTTTTCTAGTCCACTATGTACGGTGATGAGTTCTGGAGAGCTGCTGAGGAGATTACTGGGATCCTTCTACCCATTTTCAGAGTGCTGTGCCTGGTAGACCGTGAGGGGTGCACCCTCGGTCTCATTTACGAGTTCATGGACCGCATCGGCAAGGGGATTCTGTTGTCAGCCTTGGACGAGCACAAGTATGACTCTTCAGTGTCTAGTTTGTTGTTTCTCACTCAAGTCTGATGCGTTTCTTTTTTGCTATGGTTTAGTGATTGTTGCAATTTGTTTGTTGCAGGAGGCGCGAGATCTCACGTATCTGTTAGGCCAGATGGGACTACTTCCACCGACCATCCACGCCGTAGCCCACATGTTGCACCCCTTGTGGTGATCTACCCAAGAGAGGGATGATCCGGAGCTGCACCGGGGATGGGTGGAGTACATGGAGCGCGTATGGCCCGGACCAGGTATGTGTGAGAAATCGGTTGGTAGCAATGTTACTGCAGTATTGTACTCATTGGTAGTGTGTGAATTTGAGGGGTTAGATGTGCCATGTTCTTTCTTCTACAACAAGTCTGATTCTGGCCAACATTGCAAGCCAGCAGCTCGCATTTGGGGACTTCCAGTTTCCTTTCGATGGAGAGCAGAGTCGGCGGAGGGAGGATCAGCTGAGGCCGGTTACATGGTGGTGCATCCACGAGCGCAGCACAGGTGACCTGAGGCGATTGGCTAAGAGAGTCCTTGCACAGGACTGTTCAGCAAGAGCTTGCGAGCGGAATTGGAGCACCTGGGCCTTGTATCACACGCTAAAGAGGAACAGGTTATCCATCGAGCAGTGCATGCGGTTGGTGTTTGTGAACACCAACGGCCGTATGTTGAACACAATGCTGGGGTGCTCCCTCATCATAATCTCGCCCATCTGCTTGCAATTCGAGGCGTTGTCGGTGACAACTTAAACCACGTGCTCAACCCCGATGTTAGCAATAACATCTCTAATGACCTCCCATATGAAGTCGGCTGTGATGGCGTCACCACCTCAAGTGGCATCCACGCCACGTACGAATACTATGCCAATCGGGCAAGAAACCAAGACATTGATGACGGATTGTCGACGAATGTCGGTCCATCCATCACTCATTATTGTGCATCCATACCTGCCGCAAAACACCCATTAGCTACATGCAAAATTGTGCCACCAGTAAATCCTAAACACATGCAAAGAGATAATAAAGACAAGGTACTTACTCCTGCCAAGCTGAGCGAATGGAACTCATCTCCCGCGTGATGGTCTCCTCCTCCTGACGAAGCAACCTGCCTCGCAGTGCCTCTCGCCTAGGAGGTGTCCATGTAGCATCCACGGCCGCCATCTATGCACAGAACTCCCTAAACACCCAAGCGTCAACAACAACAAAAGGAATGCCGCACTCGTAAAAGAGCTGACCGCACAGTCGAGTGCACTGGGCCTGCTGCGCTCTCTGCCACCCGCATCGATCAAGGGTCTGATGCCTGGGCCTAACCCCTCTCTGCTGTATATATGGTGCTCCTGGTCTAGCATGCCCAATGGATGGCTGATCTGTGGGTGTGTCACTCTCTCTAGCAGCAACTGCCGAAGCATGTGGTGCATCTGCTACCAAGGAGGAGGGACGAGAAGCACCCGCTGCCGCTGAACCAACATGCTCATCTGATGGTCGTGCTGCTGCTGCGGATGGAACTGAAGGTGCTGTACTAGGCCTTGCACCTAAACCATGCTCTGCCCGTGATGTACTGGGCCCTGCACCTATACCATGCTCTGCCCGGTGATGTACTGGGCCCTGCACCTGTACCATGCTCTGCCCGTGATGTACTAGGCACTACACCTGTACCATGCCCAGCCCGTGATGTACTATGCCCTGCAGTTGTACCATGCCCTACCCGTGATGTATTGGGCCCAATATTCGTGGTAGGCCCTGCCTACTGGCCCGTGGGCCCTACTGCCTGCCTGCCTATAGCTGCTCCTGCTACCTGTCCCTGTCTAGAACCCTATGATGCAGTACTAGGCCCATACATGGTAGACAACCTCTGCAAATCCTCATCAGAAATCCTGGGGCAATCAGATATGCCCAATGTCCACCCATCTGGCCCTCTGACCCGCAGCAAGAACCCTGGTGAGTGATCCCGTGAAGTGACCACCGCAATGTAAGCATCTCAATCTACGGGTGCCTGAGCCATGGTGTGTGGCCACATCCCCGTCGGTAAGCTCAACCTCGGCCCAAAGGCCTCGGTCCCGCACTGACATCGTATCAACACGACCCTAAACCTACAAACAACAAATAATCAAGCAAAAGTTTAGTAGAAAAAAAAATACATTGCATTGAACAACATTACCGAGCTCGAATAGAGCTCAAAATACCAGAGCATACATCAGAACGATTCCAATTCACACATCATATCAAGTGCCAAAAAAGAACATGAGACTAGGGCGTGGGATAGAATAATTTCAGTATGAGCGATAATAGGCAACTGATGTTAGCATGGGAGTCCGTGCAGGCGTAAAGGAATGCAGTGTGGGCCTAAATCGTGCCCCTAGCAGATGTTTGCATGATGGTCCACGCCTAAACACTAAAAAGAATGGAATCAGGGCATGAAAATTGAAATTTGTGATACGGACGTAGACGAGCGGAACGGAGGTCACAGGAGTCTGTGGAGGCATGTGGAAATGCATTCTAGGCTCAGACATCACCTCAATTAATTTCCAACAAGTCATTTTGTGAAAATGGCAAAAATACACAAGCATTTGGAATGTGGTCTTCAAATCTTGCTAGGCATGCCGTAATGGCTGAAACTGATGCCGTAGGAATCACCGTGAGCATGAAGAAAGGTGGTCTAGAGCCAAACTACGCTCGATTTGGTTGCCTACAGCTCAATGTCGACACTTGCAAACAATCAAGCCTACACTTACCAAATATTGAAAATTGGTCGTTTTGCTCTCCACGAAGCTCAGACCCCCCCCGGCACTGTGCACACCACCTCCGTATCGCCGAGTAGATGCTTACCGACTATTCACTTGCAAAGATCGGACGCCCATAGCTCACAGAAAAAAAATTTGCCTCCTCCACTGTTGGCACGGTTATGTCCGCAAGGAGGAGGCCTGAAATCAATAAACACGTTTTTTTTTTTGGAAGATTCTTTAGCACGATTCTTTGCAGCGAATTGCGAATCCAGCGAATCGCGATTCGCTGCATCTATGGTTATAGGATAGCCAAATAGTCTTTTTGACTTTTGGGCAAAACAGATCTAGATGCAGAGGATTCTTGGAGGATAAGCTGGTGGTATGGGACATCAATGATTCCAAAGGGGATTTCTTGGGTAGAATGATCTGTAGACCGATGGTTACTGATTGCTGTAATGGTAATACTAACAGATTCCATTGGTTTTTGCTTAGGGTATTTTGGGAAATTATGAGATATAGATCGATCCCTAAATGGTATCTCATTAATTACAAAATCTGGAAACCCTTAAGTCTATTTCTCTATTATTTTTAAACCTCTACTTTTTAGAAATTTCTTAAATACGAGACAATTGGATTGAGATTCATATAATATCTTTCAGTGTAGAACTTTGTTTTGAAGGACTGTTATAGTTATATGAAATTGTACTTCCATCAGGGGTGAATATAGCTCAGAATCTATTGATGTTTTCAATCAATTAAGTTGGGATTTAGACTTCCTGAACCCAAATGTTTATCTCTATTTGATAGTTGATTATTGAGATGTAATATTTCTATCACTCGAGATAAGATATTCTATGATTTTGAGGAAAAAGTCCGGTTTGTAATAGTATTGGATACTCATTACTGACCTTTTCGAATCTTTGATATCTTATGCGTTGTCTCTTGAGAACTTTCCAATCGAGATTACGGAATTTCTTTTTAAAGGGGGGAGAAGAAAAGATAGGAATAAGACTTTTGAAGAATCAACCAGTTGCATAGATTTTTGAATAAAAATCTAGTATGTGTGCAAAGGTAGAACTATCCAGTTGAAATAGAGGAACTCTCTAAGTGATTATTTTGGATAATTTGGAACTAGAGGAGTTTTGGGGATATTGAGCTATGAGATATTCATGAATATGGGAAGTAGTGGTAAAGATTAGATTAAGGTTCATTGATTGTTACCAAGTACTATTTTGTTATGGATTGGATTAGTGGAAAGCTTTAATCTTAGCATTATGTCCAAAGATGTCTGTATAAGTTAGCCTAATCTTGGTTTGTACACTAAGATCTAAAGTAGGCTGCTTGGTAGAAGAAATCTTGTCAATGAGTGTTAGATGGTTGGAAAACTTGTGATGTGGAATTATTCGCTTCAAAGATTTCCCAGATATGTTATTTACTCATGAGAAATAGAGTTTGGTTGTAGCTGAGTTGCAAGATTCTCAGTGAGTTATGTGAGTACATATGCAGATTATGGATATCTGCCAGTTTATAGCCTATGTTTACGTATAGGAACATAGTTGGATATGTTGCTTTATGTACATCTTAATCTTGTGGATCTACTATGTGTTTCCTATGTACTGAGTTTGTATCGTATACTTAAACTAGTCACAATGCATAGACATATGAACAAGTAATGTGTGGAACAGTTACTTGCAGGTTAATGGTTCTTTCTGTAGAAAGGATAATTAATTAACTTAATGATGGTTTGGAAGAGGATCTTAATGTGGTGTTATACTAGTCTGCTCCTAGACATTTAAGATTTTTGAATCATTTACAATTGACTTGAGTAATTGGATTACTCCTGATTTGAAGTTAACTGGTAGAATAAGCAGTGTAAAGAGAATTCACCGAGAACTATTTATTTGGATTTATATTGCTTATAAGACACATGATTTGCTTATATTCACCGAGAACAGTCATCAGGATATATTTAAGAGAGTTGTGTGCATATAATATAGAAGATTCTTGATATAGAATCTTTCTTGAAGGAGAAATATCCTAAGTTATTGACTGTATCCTAGTGAGCTCATATTGGATGACAAAGTCTAACTAATATCAAGGATAACTGAATTCAGTTGGAATTCAGCAGAACTTTGTAATATCTAGATGTTGTCCTAGGTGGTTGTTCTAGGCGGATGTTATAATGGTCTTTAATTACTTGGTTGATTGTAGAATTTGGTAATCGGGTTGGAAGAATATTCTTCAAATCCAATAATTTCCCTCGTGGAAAAGATTTCAGAATGTTTCTTATATTTCCTAGATGTTGTGCATATACTCCAGTATCTTTTAATGATTAAGTATGGTTTATTGTCTATGAGTCTTGCCACCTTTGTTCCTATGAGTAGCACTATTCCACACATGAAAAAGAGCTCCCTGCTCACATCCTTGCTCTTAAGAAGTAGTGTCATTACCTTTATTGCGTGCCTTTTCATACATACACTAATCATCAATCATTACACTATTTGTACACCTAGAAGGACCTTAGTGGTTGAAAATATTGTTGGGTGCAGTTTTTGGCATTCCTTTCAATTTGATATCCATTATTGACCTAGCTGTTCTAATGTTGCTACTGATGCTTTGTCTCTCTTACTCGCTCTTATCTACTATCTTGTCACTTCTACTCCAATCTAGTTTGATCAGGTATCCTTGCCTATCCTACATGTCCTAACTTTCGTGATGTTTGTGCTTCCCATTGACTTCCTTTGTTGCACCATCATCAGGTCTATTTTGTTGTTGACCACTACCTCTACCATTATGAGTCCCTTTGCATTCCTAGCACTCTTGAGATTTGTCCTCAACTTCTTGTAGATGCTCATTTATCACCTGTTGGAGATTACTTAGATTTCAGAAGTCATATAGTCGCCTTAAAAACCACTTTTACTGGCCTTTTATGAAACTTGAGCTTCATACTCTTATCCGTGAACGTAGTTTTTGTGCTCGTAATAACTACTCCCATGGCACGTCTTCTGGTTTCCTCTAGCAAATGCCCATTCCTCATAGCTGATGAGCTGATATTTCCATGGACTCCATCCTTGGCCTTCCGTGCACCGAGTTTGGTCGACTCTTGCATGGTGGTAGTTGATAGGTTCTCAATACAGGCTCACTACAGTCTCATTCGGAGCACTATTACTGTTGACCAGTGTCCCTGCTTGTTTTTATGAGAGATTTTTCGATTGCGTGGGCTGCCTAGGTCTATTCTCACTAATCGGGATAATAAGTTCACCTCTAGTCTGTGGACAAAGTTGATGTGCCATTAACTGTGTTATTTGCGGCACTATGTTTCTCCTATAGTTTGAGACTGGGATCAACATTCATGTCTTGCAAAGTATAGCGATAACAATTCCGTCAGTTCTATCACCGATGTTTCTACATTTCTGCTTGCTAACAGGTACTCTCCAGCTTTACCTAGTCTTAAAGGCCAGTATGCATTTACAACAGTGACATAAGACCGCCATCCACATACACCATCAACATGTGGAGTTCCTGAGGGTGATTTTGCATATCTTCGGCTTAGCTTAGCTTGACATCATTTTTTTCAGGGAGAGTCTTCTAATGAGAAGCTTCCACCACAGTTTATGGTCCTTTTTAGATCCTTCAGCTTTGAGTCCTGTTACCTACTGCCTTCAGCTTCCTCTTGGTAAACATGCCTATGTTAACTTTCATGTGAGCCTACTATGTGTTGCGTTTGAGGACGATGCTCCTTGCCATGATACTTTTCATGATGATCCCAAGCTCTTTCGTTTGGTTTCAAATTTTATAGGTTGCGGTTTAGCCACCATCTACTTCAGGTTCAGTTCCTTGTTTAGTGGGATAGACGGCCAGTTGACGAGGCAACTTGGGAGTCCATTGATGTTTTTTTTGTCATAATCCATTCCTTGCATTTGATTGGTAAAATCCTCCAAAACTAGCTATTATTTAGAGCCATACTACTGAGCATGGAAGTCCACCTCAAATTTGACATGTTTTGGCACGTCAGAGTGGTAATAGCATAAAAGTAGATTGTTAGCGTCTCGACCCACCAGCCAACTGTGCATAAGAAGATTCAGACATTCCCTCAAGGATCTCATTGAACTTTTCTCTCAGCACTGTCATACTCAATATCCTACACAACTATATTTTTGCCATTATTGCGTGTTTACAACTTACATTGATGCAGGAGTAAAACAGTACCCAATATGAAGACAGTGTGTACTCAATGCTATTGTTTGAAGGCTTCATTTATTGTTGAAATCTTGCTCACTATGTTTCCACTGCAGCTACATTTTGTGTTCATATGCTAATACTTTAGTGCAGATGATTTTTCACTCTCTTTTTCTTGTCCAAGCATCATTCAAAACGAAGTTAACTTAATCAATTTTCTCAAACATGCAGAAGGTAATAATTCTCAAGCAAATCCAGAGGGAGTTTCATATTACAATGCCCTTATTGATGGGCTTTTGGAGAAAGGTACCACTAATTTTGCATTTATGTGATTAGGCAATTTTTTAATTACTCGTATGACTCACATAAAAAATGCTTTTTTGTTTACTACCTAAGGAATGCTTGGTTGGTGATTTTCTTTTGTCTTGCTCAGGAATCCAACCATATGTTACTCTTTATCATTGGGATCTTCCACAAGCGCTTGAAGATTCTATTGCGGGGTGGCTTAGTCCAAGTATTGTGTAAGATGATATTCCTCCATATGTAAATTGTTCTTCATAAAAATCAGTTCTTATGACGATAAGAACTTTCTTGTCCTATTTGCAAGCTGGTCTAGAAAGCAATTAGTTATTTTCTTGAGAGCCTCATTGCTTCTTAAAGAACGTTTGAGGAACAAAAAAATGCTTTGTTCCAAGGTTACCAGCCGATTCGATTCGGCCGATTCAAACTGGCTAGCTTGGTTTGAAAATGGAAAAGGTTCGAACCTTTTTTTTTTGTTTATTTTCCTATTGGGGAGATTCTATTTGAATTTTGTGGCCCGTGGTGACTAGTAACTTAGTAAGTTCTAATATTAAACATGTTGCATTGGTGACTGTACAGTCCTGTCCCTGAACTGTGAGCAGTGAGGACTCACGAAGGAACTCTTGGCTTTTGTGCATTTGCCAGTGAGTCAGGATTCAGGACTCAGGATGAGACTGGAGTCAGGACTCAGGACTCACTGCTGAGTGCTTAGGACTCGGGAGGACTCCGGGGTCAGGACTCAGTTCGAATTTCGAAAGTAACGGGACTGTCATACATGAATTGTCCTAACTTGTCGAGTAATTTGCACTTACTCAGGGCGTCCCAAATATACTTCCTGAAGCAGAAGCACTTAAGCTAACCAATGACAAATGACCCTTCCTCAACCTGGCAGCAGCAACCTGTCTCATACTAAAGGTGGGAATTGTGAAGAGTGTGCCCAAATATGTGCAAGAAGATACAATCTCCAATGATTAACCATCTAAAGTCCCTTTTTTAGGAACCTCAAAACCAAACCCCTTTTAAAATTGAATTTGTTTTTTATTTTTTTTACCTGACAAATCGTTACTTAGGTGTCCCAAGAACCGTTCTTAGGAATGCGTTCTGTTCCGTTCCGCTCCTACGAATTGTGACCCTTTGCATAGATAAAAGTGCTATAGCTGTAACTGGAGTAGAACCACTCTCATTTGTGCGACTAGTTGGAATCGAACTCCTCATTCTAGTAGTTGAAGATCGCGCGCCTTTTTGCTATGTTGGGTATACCGCACTATCCTAGAATTAACATTGCTATATGTTAAGGTGAACATTGGACAATTTCTTGTGGATACATTTTGACTAGTCTGTTTCCAATGTAAAAGGCTGTGAAGGTTGTGTCGCTGCAAGGGAATTCGTCTCGTGTTTAACTCACATTCAAATCGAGCAAATGGCATGTGGAATATATCATGTTTTGATAATTATCTAGCATTCTTAACGTGATGCCATTCAACTTAAAAATCTAAATTTGTGATGGAATATCTGTATTGGCATTAGTTATGTGCTTTGACCATTGTTTTAGTGTAACCAATGTTGAGGGTTGTACCTACTGCAGGCACGCCTTTGCGACTTACGCAGAAACTTGTTTTGAGATTTTTGGAGATCGAGTGAAGCATTGGATTACATTTAACGAGCCCCAAAATTTTCTCACAGAAGGGTATGACTTGGGTATAGATGCTCCTGGAAGGTGTTCTCTTTGTTCTTCTGGAGACTCATCAACTGAACCATATGTTGCAGGACACCATGTCCTGCTAGCACATGCAGCTGCTGTAGATATATACCGAAAAAAGTTTCAGGCAAGCACAAATCATTCTCGTTGTTTCAGATACAATTCCCAGAATCTTCACTTGAAAACATAACGCTTATATCTATCAGCTGTTGTTGAAAAAACCTCATTTCGAAATTGAATTTCATAATCTACAGAAACGGCAGGGTGGTTTCATAGGCATCGCTCTTAATTCGTTCTGGTATGAACCTCTTTCAAATGCCACGCAAGACATTGCAGCTGCTCAAAGAGCCATGGATTTTGAGCTTGGATGGTAAGATTGTCTAATATCTGTTAAATCACTTTAATTTATCAGGGACGACATTACAACTTGAATAATAGAAAGTCTATTGTCAGGAGTTTCTGGTTATGAGCATACTAAAGTCATTCTGAAAGTAACAAGAACTTGGCTTTTCAAATTCATGAGCTCTATGAAAGTTACTCTTTCACAGAAGATGTAAAGAACACATTCTTTCAAGAGTTTCAATTTTGGAAATCTATTCCTCTGGCTTAAAGAAACAGAATCATGTTAGTTTTGTAGAAGAGGACATGTTGCAGAAGTATCCAGGATGTTTGCCATAACTTGTTCCTGGGGCTACAGGGTGTTAAATCCTATTATTTTTGGTGATTACCCAATGGTGATGCGGGAAAATGTGGGCAATCGTCTGCCAAATTTTACAAAGGAAGAGACTGCGTCCTTACTCGGCTCCTGGGACTTTGTTGGAATCAATCATTACACTTCAAATTATGCTTCAGATCTTACTCTTCCTCATCCAGAAACAATCAGCGACTTTTATTTGGACTCAAAAGTTTCCAGGACAGGTATAGAAGGCTCCATAGTTTTGGTATTATTTTCTTATGCTGAACTCCTGCCTGTACTTAGTTTAGACTTTCAAGGTTTCATCTGACACCTTCTGTATCTATCTTTTTTCTTTTTTATAAAACTTAATGGTCCCTCTCTTCTTGCACATACATTGATAGCATACTCCAAAAGATGAATTTGCATTTTCACTTGGAGTAAGGCTCAGTTAAAATTATGTTTGTACCAAACAGCCACAATTGAAGAGACTTGCATAAGTCCATTTGCTAGGGCATAGGAAGGCTGGGGTTCTTTAAATTGCCTCTATAAAATCCAGCAGGTAGATTTTAGATTTTGATTTCTTGGAGTGCATTTTTTGTGTGAGGAGACTAATATGGAGCAGATGTACTTTCTAAGAGGGCCAGCAAGTCCAGGATTATGGTTTATTTAGCAATCTAATTTTTCACTATGCTCTAGACATATCACTGCTTTCTGAATATCAAAAAGATGTCTAGCTAACTAATGAGTAAAACTAATGTTCACTTTCCACAACATGAATGAGCAAAACTACTTCACGTAACTCAATCACCGAGTGATAATTTTTGAATCTTTTCAATGGACTTCACTAGTGTTTTGGGCCATCCTGGAAGACTTTGCAAAAGTTTTGCAAAAAGAGTAGAAAGCTTTCGTCCAAAAGTTTGAGGTTCCTTGGTGTTCAGCATGTCATGAACCTACATAGAAACTAGACCCTAAGAATTAAAATCTCTTGAACTGATTATTGGCTTTCCGACAGAGAAACATAGGATCCGTTAGAAAATATAGCAGCTAGTCCCACAGTGTTGCAAGTTGTGGTCGTGGCGGTTTGTCGATGATGGGATGAGCAGTGGTTGGTGAAGTGTGCCTATCGATGTGACTAGTCACTGGACCCAAACGATGGTCACAAGACCCTACACTTTACCAATCCTGGCAGGATCATGGTCGGTGGGGCCATGATTGAGGCCAGGTCCAGACATGAAAGAGTCTATTGTTGCTTTGTGGATTTCCAGAAAGCCTTTGACTCAATACTGAGACACATGCTGTTTGTTTGACATCATCGCCTATAGCTATGTATCCAGCGAAGGCTTTGTGTACAGGGATTCCTAAATGGACTAGTATATCTTGTCTACATGTCAATATGCTTGCGTATATGATCCAGGCCAAGCCCTTAGCTCCTCACAAGTTTATCCTTGCTGAGTTTGCAACCATTCCACTTCGGGTTGAGGCTCTTTTCAGGTTGATTACATACATCCAAAATTGTGTCTCTTGGATTCATGCTATCCACACATAGCTCTTCTTTCTTCTCAGCAACTTCCTCACCAGGGTCATCAATTATCATAGTACTTCCAGGCTTCTCATCACTTACGTATATATGGCATTGATATTTCAGATTTACCAAAGGGATCTCATCAGGTCAGAAAGGTTGTTTATCGTGCATATTCCCGAGTGCAGTCCCAGTTTTACCTCGTTACTTGGATAGTGGACTCTTGCATTGCCTCTAGTTTACAGTAGGACAATTCCAAGTTTTCTCACATCAATTATATGTGGAAATTGGTCACTTCTAGTGAGCAGGCTTTGCCAATTATGCACGTTGGGAGAGGTGGAGTCAAAAGAGCATTTCTTATTTAAATGCCCTGTTTATTATGAGATTAGGGAATGATGACCTTACACAAACACAATGGCAAGCCATGAAACAAATTATCCAGGATGCAAATGCAAGAAATCAGCGGGTGGTTTTCATTGAAGGCAAACCAAAATTTCTTGATAAAATTTCTCAATAGGGATTCAGGGCTCCTGGGCAAAAGAGCAGCTCGAGATCCCCTTAGCCTTTACATATTGGTTTTTGGAATTGTAATGGCATACTATCATCTTCTTCAGTAGGTGATTTCCATTCTTTCATGCTGAAATGTGCTATCCTTTTGTTAGCAGAGACTCATGAATCATTATATAGACCGCTCCCATCCATACAGGATTGCACCTGGCACTCAACGCATCAGCCCTTTGTGAGAGGGAAGACCTCCCGTGGTTCTGGTGGTGTTGCATGTCTCACCAAGGATGTTTTCAGTTCTCATTTTAAACTGGTCAAAAGTGATCCATTTGCACGCTTTATTTGGTTTCAGTTCTTTCACACTGTTTGGGGCTTTCTCAGGACCTCTTTCTTGTAGTTTGTTACTTTGCACCACAGACATCATCTTTTGCAGATTTTGGTGGTGACCCTTTCCAGGCTCTCTCAAATGATATAGTCAGCTTTGCACAGCGAGGCCTTATTCTTTTAGCAGGGGATTTTAATGCTCGTACGAGCATCAGGCAGGCTGAGTTTCATGCAGAGAGTGACTTTCTACAGGTTCACACATTAGTAGATATGGGCTTTGACAGGACCTCATAGAATGTAGATACTCCAGCTATCCACTGTGGAGAGCAACTGATTGGTTTAGCAGAGGCCCATTCCTTAACCATTTTGAATGGCCTTCCTTGCTGGCCTTCATCATCTTATTTTACCTGTCACCCACATGGAGGAGGACATCGTGTTGTTGACTACTTCATTGGGTCACCGGCTTTGATCCCATTTCTTCATACCTTCCACAGTATACCTCCTACCATCCCTTGGACATCATAGTACCATTGTCACAACACACCGTCCCACCCATCACCATCGCCCGGTTTTCTCTCCATCTGGTTTTCCCCTTTACACTGAGTCCCTAATTACTTTTCTCCAAGACTTTCCCTTCACCTCCTCAGTTGACAACAAGCTGTCTTTTTATCTCACTCTCTTTTGCAATCTGCCAATACTGCCTATCCTTCGAAAACCTTTTGTTCGCGTAAACGCACCCACAAAAAATGGTATGATACAGAGTGCTTCTCACTGCATAAACAAGTTGTTTACGCTAGATACCACTCTCCTCACACCCTAGCCTTGAAACAAAAAGAATATCACAAGGTGACTCTGAAAAAAAATACAGCTTATCTCTAGTCCTTGGGACAAAAACTTGTTGATGCTATTGCCTCCCCATCCTCCCATTTCTTTTGGCGGATGTTCTCTAAAAACCCTTATTAACCCGCTCCTATTGCTATTGAGTCATGGATTATGCTTCTAAGCTTTATACAGTTGACTCTCTTTCCATTTATCTTTCCCCACACCCTTCAGAATTCACCCTCTTCACCCCGTCCATGGTTGAAAATGCCATCCAAAATGGTCAAACCCAAAAAGCCACTGATGTTGACCTCCTAAGTATGGACTTCCTAAAACCAGTTGCCCACATTATTGCCCCACCCCATATCTTTAACCAATTTGTCATCTTTGGTCTCCCCACATCGTGGTGCACCGACCTTTTACACCCTATCCTCAAAGTCGGGGATCCTTTTATTGTAGACAACTACCACACTATTATGATCAGTCATACTATGGCCAAGCTATCTGGATTTGTTTTGCAGTCTATTGTCAACTCACGGGCAGAGATAGAGGGGTTACATGCTATGGGACAAGAAGGCTTTTGCGCTGGCTACTCCACGGCTGACCAGATATTCATCTTGAGATGCATTATTGAGGAGGCTAAGTTCAGGAAGCAGAGGGTTTTATTGATGCTTTGTGGATTTCCAAAAGCCTTTGAATCTGTTCCGAGACACCTTTTACTCCAGTGCCTAGCATCACTTGGCTTTTCTCAGGAGATCATTGCTATCATCACATTGTATGAGAGAGTGTTGGCTCGTTTTCGAGATGGTGATGGATGGTCCTCTTACATTCATAGTACAATGGGAGTTAAGCAGGGATGTCCTTTGTCCCCTATTCTCTTTGCTCTATATATTGATGATCATGAGCAGATTAATATGGAAGAGGGTGGAGATGGCTGTCCGTTAGGAGATATGATTATCCCTATTCTACTATATGCAGATGATGTGATACTTCTATCGAGATCAGCATCTGGGCTTCAACAGCACCTTGATGCTTTATATACTTTCTGCCAGATATGGGGTTTGATGGTGAACATTGGTCAAAAGCATATGCTTTCTAAGCAGTCGAAACACCTTTCTGAGGTGTTTTAGATGCTCCTTCCTCGTTTTATTCTAGACGAGGATGTCATCTAAAAATACGACTACAAACTTACCCAAGTATGGTCTGAGGACACTGTTCATCAAGGTCATAAAGGTAGTTGGAGCATTTGTGAGCCCAAATGGCATCACCTTAAACTCATAATGACCATGACGAGTCCTGAAAGCTATTTTCGGGACATCTTCCGACTTTATACGGACTTGATGATATCCCGATCTGAGGTCTATTTTACTAAAAAACTTAGCCCCGTCGAGCTGATCAAACAACTGATCTGCCCGAGGCATAGGGTATTTATTCTTAATTGTGACTTTATTGAGGGCTCTGTAATCTACGCATAGACCCCTCTTTCTTTTTCACCAATAGGACTGGTGAGGCCCATGGTGAACTACTAGTCTGAATTTGGTCTTTCCCAAGATAATCTGTTAACTGCCTAGTTATTTCTTCATCCTCTATTCGGCTGACCCGATACGGAGGTTTGGAAACAGGTGCTGTACCTGGTACTAGGTTTATTACATGATCTACCTCTCTGCTAGGTGGTAAGCCATGTGGCAAATCTTCAGGAAAAACATCTTTAAATTTAGACAATAAAGTTTCTAATTTACTGATTTTCTATTGTAAAGAACTGGAAATAGAAACTTCAGGAATAAACTGAAATTCACATAAGAATACTTGATGGTCATCATCTCCGATTAGCTGACAGAGCTCTGAACTGCAAACCATAGGACTGTTGGGAACATCATGCTCCCCATGCAATTGGATCTCTTGGCCTTTATGCTGAAAGCTGAGGGTGTTCTCTTGATAGTTTCTGTGGAGGGAAGGTCCTAAATTGTAGAGCCAGTCTCTCCCGAGAACAATAGTTTCCCAAGTTTTCTTATCTTCACCCTTACCTAGTGAAACTATGTACCTATGCTAACTAGCCTTCTGGAAGTTTAAGTTTTTTTAACCAGGGTGTAGTTGATGAAATTATGGGTTGCCCCATCATCAACCATAACTCTAACTGACTGGTTACCAACTTTCCCATGCATACGTACTAGGTCATGCGGCCCAAAGCTGAAGGGTCTCGCTAGCATTGCAAAGGTCAGCTGGCAACAGTGTTCATGGTCTTCATGATACACTTTGATCTCGGAAGCTGCCAAGTCACTGGGGAAACTTATGGTCTGAACAAGATGAACTTGTTTTTTATCCTTTTTATCTTACTTAGTGAAAGGCCCCTTGGGACACTGTCTGACTGTGTGTCCCTTCCCCATACACACAAAGCACAAACGTTCTTGTTTGGCTTTCTCAAAATCTTCTGGTTTTAAGGGCTGTATGAGTGAAGGGCGTTTCTGAGGAGCCTCACCTTTAATTTTATCTTCTTTCTTTCTTTTTAAAAATTTCTTTTTAAATTGAAAGTCTTTCTGAGGAGGCTGCTCAGAAAGGGGCTGTTGTCTCGCACTTTTCCTACCCACTAAATCATCATAGATTTGAGCATATCTGAGAGCTTGCTGAAGGGTAGTAGGCGAGTTTCTCTGGACCTCTACTTTATATTCATCTTTGAGGCCACGGACAAACCCTCTGATTTTCTGATAGTCATCCATATTTTTAATTTTTAAAATTGCTTCTCGGTACTGCGAGATATATTGGATTAGGGACTTGTCCATTATTGTTCTCTCCCAGGCTTCCCAGGCTCTATCAAGTTCATTTTCTGGTAGGAATTCTCTTAGGAAAGCTTCTTCAAAGACCTTCGATGACCGGGGAGTCTGCCCAGTCTCCTGGAGATTTAACCACCACTTATAGGCCATGGGCCCTAAGGAAAGACTGGCCTCTATTGCTTGCAAATGGTCAGGGGTCTGTTTAAGAGCATGAATGTTCTTCCATTTGCTGAGGAAGGTTTGTAGAATGTCTGCTTTTCTATCCTTCTCTTCCCCAATAAAAGTAGGAGGCTTTCAATCTTTAAAGACACTGGGGTGAGACCGCATAGGCTCACCCGAAACTGATGGAAGTGGAGAAGGGGACAACTGAGAAGTGGAGGGAAGGCTTCCTTTCGCGGAACTCAAAATCAAACCTTTGAGTTCAGCGAACGAGTCGTCCACACTGGACTTGAAATTGGCTAATGCCAACTTCAGTTCATCCGCCTATGTTACCTAGTGGAGAAACTGCTCCTTGGTAACCAATTCGTCGAGTTCTTCGGCGAATTGTTCCTGTTCTTCTGCCTCCATTGGTTCTTTCCCTTTACTGAACCTCAGGGATTTTGTTTCTAATTCATCAATGCCTCTTGTCAAGGGTTGATCAAATCCCGGAGAAGTGGTCATTTTCAGAGATAGAAAAAGATTGCCTGACATTTCCTTTCAAAAAAAAGTCGAAAAGACTAATTTATAATTGTACAAAGAGGGAAAGAAGACTAGCTGTTTTTGAGGACTGTACTTCCAAAGAAAATACGAAGAGGAACCATCTCAGCTCTTTTACCCAAAATTTCAGACCCACTGTCCCGGAAAATCCCAGTTGGTGGCTCCAAAATGGTACCAAAATTTCCGGTTTCTTGAGTTGAGTTGCTCGCTGGCTTGCTAGCAGACCTGTGGCTCTGAAAACATTGAATAGAAGGCCGAAAAAAGTGCAATAAGTCTGATATTTTTGCTATCCCCCCCTCGCTGATCTGACAGCCTCTCAGTTGGACAAAAACAAAATTTGAAGCCAAAACACGATGCTAAGTTCTGAAATTTCAAGAGCACCCTGCTCGCTGTCTGGCTGAGGTTCTACTGCTCATAAAATTCTGGCTTGAGGCCCCAAAAAAATACAAATACTTTGTGATTTTGGTGTTCCTCTACCCTCGCTGACTGGACAGCGATCTGATTGCTCCAAAATCTTCTGATTAAAGCCAAAGTGTAATTCTGAAAATCAGAATTTATGAGGGTACTATCAGCGCTGGATCAGCGCCACTCTTTCTCCTCAAGAAATCACTCTGACTCTCTAAATCTGATGGCAAAAATCAGAGATGTAGTCTGAATTTGCAGCGCTGGACCTGCTCTAGATATTTAGACTAATTTCTATCTGAAAAGCAAACTTTTCTACAAACTTTTGGTCAGTAGAAAACTGTTCCTACAGCGCTGACCCTGCTCCTCTAATTTCTGAGAATCTGAGAGATTTTTCCTATCCTCTGATAGCTTTCTTTCTGCTGCTACTAAGCTCCCAAAGATGGAGATGGCTCTGATACCAGTGTAATAGATCCTAACACCACAGTAGGGCAAACACTAACTGATCCACCCAACCTTGCCTACTCCCTAATATAGAGTAAGCCCCTCCTAGCCCAGTGTGAGGACTGATAGCATGCATCTGCCAAGTGTCGGCCACGTGGCACTGACATGGCCGACTGCCCGTCGGCACCCAACTGGGGGCCCTGTCCTGCTAACAAGGTCCCTAGATTGTGTTAGGCCCGCCATGGCTATGGACCGTGCTGGGGCACACTACTCACACTGTCTTGCCCTGTTGGTCGTGTACGCCCTGACTGTGGTATTTGACCTTCTGTGTTCTCTAGGGTTTGGCACTAGTCACGAGCTCGTAACACTACTATGAGATTAGAGGCAGATACCATTGCTTATACAGAGATACTCCACTTACACTTGGTTCTTTCCTTGCCTTCTCAGATGCAAGATGTGTTGGTTTATTATATGAGAGATGTTTACTCTGAGATCTTCCTTTTTATTGGATCCTACGTGGACAATGCTCCTTTTTTGATGTACTTTCTACTTGTCTTATGTGCCCTCGGGCACTTGACAAACATTAATATAATTTTAATTCTAATTCTAATTCTCTCTCTCTCTCTCTCTCTCTCTCTCTCTCTCTCTCTCTCTCTCTCTCTCTCTCTCTCTCTCTCTCTCTCTCGCCTTGCAATGTAACGATCTCTCTCTTCTACTTACTAAAAAACATCTAACAATGACATCATATGCTTGTGGATTTTTTGTAATTGATCCACTTATGACTATGTGAACGCTCAATTAGTGCTGAAGTTATAGGTGTCAACAATTAGACGTACTGCTTTTTTTTCATTAGCTTGTATTAGAATAATATTGAAATGAATGACTTGTTAGATCATCATAATTTTAAAGTAACACTTTACTATAAAGTATTGAGAAATCAATACCAATTGTTTTTGTTTCGCAAAAAATGAATAAAATGCTTCTTGTTTCATTAGGTTATAATGAGCTTTTGAAATCTTTTAAAAAGAATTGATATTGAAGTTAACGACTCATTAGATCATTGTAAGTTTAGAGGTAACAGCATATTATAAAGGACTAAGATATCACGCTCCTCGACTGGGAAAATAGCAATAGATGCTAAGAAATTAACCTCCTCTAGTTGTTTTTGTCTTCATGTCAAGGAATCACTTCAAGAGGATCTAAAGAGAGTTATGCCAACAAATTTTTGGTTTGTTCCCAAAGTAACTAGCATATAAATTATCTCTTGAGAGAAGTAAGAATCATCAGATTGATCATCAACCTAATAGTTAACCAATATTTAGAATTCCATATACATATAGGTTGAGACAAAAAAGAAAAATTGGAAGTTTAGAATATCTCCAAGATTCAAGACATAAAAGGAGGGTTTCAACTCCTATGTGTGGATTACAAAGAGCTGAATAAAGTCGCTATCAAGAATAAGTATCCTTTATAAAGGACGGATGATCCACTTGATTTATCAAAGGGTGCTATATATTTTGAAGACTGGACTTATAATGAGAACTGGACATTTTGAGTCTTTGGTTATGCCTTTTGGGCTTATTAATGCTCTTACAAGTTTGCAATAGATGAGGAATGATTGATTTTGTCCTTATGTAGGAAAGTTAGTGATGGTATATTTGGACATGACATTGGTGAATAGTAGAACACTTGAGGAACATTGAGAGGCATCTTAGAACTATTTTGGTAATTCTCAAACAAAAGAAAGTCTATGGGAAAGAGACCAAGTGTGCACTCATTAGAAATAGATTTTTATATCTAGGACATATCACACTAGTGGTGGACTATAGATTGACCGTGATCAAGTCTGTAAAGTTCTTGAGTTGCCCATTCTCAAAAGTATCAAACAACATAACTTATTCATAGGAGTCTTCCATTGATCCATTAAGGATTGTAGCAATCTAGTATCACCGACGACTAACCTCTTAAAAGAGGTGGAAAAAGAAAACGTCATGTTTGAACCAATTTAATGAACAAAGGATTTAGACAAGCATTTCAAGGAATCGAAACAATAGGTCATCTCTAGATTTATGTTGCAGATTGTAGTTTTGACCAAACTTTTGTGTTGCAAGGCATGTAGATGATTTTATGATTGTAGCTTTGTTCCAAAATAATAGATTTGATAGCATTTGAAACCACAGTTTGGTTGTCTCAACAAACAAGCAATCTCTGAAATACTTCAATAATGCCTCTTATTTGAAAGTTCAGAAGGCAAGATGGTTGAAACTCATGCAAAATTTTGACTTTATTATTTGAACATACTAGCAAAATTTTGATAATATGCACATGAAAGTCCGTTTTTGGATTCTACCTAAAAACTTCGATCTTTGATATTTGTTTTTGCTTTTTCCGTGACAGCATCTCGAGATGGAGTTCCTATTGGACCTCAGGTAATCATAGTAAAGGATATGCTAATAGAGCAATCAAATGTAGCTACTCCTTTTATGTAGTTCTTTGATACAAAAAAAAAATATAGCTTGTATCTCCCAACTTGTACTCTAGACAATAAGGGAAAAGGTGCAAGAAGTTTGCAAATGATTCTTATAGAAGTATTGATGTTCAAACTTTTGGAAAACTTGTCCAGGCTGGATCAGTTTGGTTGTATATAGTCCCACAAGGAATGAAAAATTTGCTCGACTACATCCGAGTGAATTACGACAACCCAACCATCATTATTACAGAAAATGGTTAGCTTCAATCATGCTTTTTATTGTTGTTTTCAAACCTCTCTCTCTCTCTCTCTCTCTCTCTCTCTCTCTCTCTCTCTCTCTCTCTCTCTCTCTCTACACACACAGTTATAGACCCAATCTATGGATATTGTATCAATGAAGCATGCATGACTATAATAGACACAATCAGGCAATCTCCCACAAAGAATGCCAAAGAGCATTTGACACAATCAATGGCTAAAGCCCTACAAGCAATAGCAAAGGGTTCTCCCACGAATACGTTAATACCAATAAGCTAAATAATCAATGAACTAGTTCCCATTAGGAGAGGCCCTTAATGGTGATTGACCCAAGCAGTCCCCATAAAAATTTTAATATCTAGAATACGCATGAGTTCAGTCCAGAAATAGAAGTAAAACAAGTATCCCAGTCTGTGAGAATAGAACATAGAAGATCAAGTAAACGAAAAGTGTCAGATAAGAGTAGACAAAGATCTATAGACAAGCAAATTAGGGCAGTGATGGACAAGCAGGGTAGGGCAGGGCAACGATGTATAGGTATGGCATTCATAGGTAAGGCAGGTAGCGTTGGACAAACAGCAGGGCAGGCGGGCTGGGTAAGTGGTCAGTCGCAGGTTTGTCAAGGCAACAGGACATCATTAGCAGTATAGATTGACCTTTTTGCACCTAAATATGGCATGAGATTAGTGAAAGAGTTCCTAGAACTAGACATGTGGGAACTAGCCCCACTATCTATCCACCAGACTTCTTCATTCTTAAAAGGAAAAGATGAAAAAGTAGCCATCATTAATGAATCCTTTCTTTCACTCTCTACACCCTCACACTCATCCTCATTAGTAAGGTTAGCTCCCCATTTGTAAACACATACAAATTGGGATTTGAAATAGTTCTCACAAATTGCTTGGAAAGAAGTAATAACCATGCTTGTGGTGCCTGTTTGAGGCCATATAGCGCCTCAAAGCCTTGTGGTTGGAGCACGTACACTTCCTCCTCTAAGTTTCTATTCAGGAAAGCAGACTTCACATCCATTTGATGGATCTTGCATCCAAGATAGGATGACAATGCCATTACCAAGTGCAATGTTGTCCACTTCACTATCAGAGCAAATGTTTCACTATCAGAGCAAATGTTTCATCATAGTTGATCCCCTTGCTTTGTTCATAGCCTTAAAAACCAAATGCGCCTTTGTAATTTGTAGAGTCAAGTTGCTCCTAAGAAATAAAGACTTTCCCAGCTTCCAACCCAGATAGACTTTGATGATATAGAATTATCAATGATCAGTATTCTTTTAGAATATCTTTGGTAGCACTTTATGTTGATGACATTATTATCCCTGAAAATGATCAAGATTTTGTAAATACCATCGAAGTTGATTTATGCAAACAATTTCAGATGTCTGATCTAGAACTTATGCACTAGTGTCTAGGGGTACAAGTATGGCAAAAGCACATGATATCAAGCTTTTTCAAAATAAATATATTTGTGAAACTCTAAAGACATGTCATATGTCTGATTGCAAGCCATTAACTACACCTAGTGAGGTTGGTAAGAAATTATCACACATTGATGATAGTGGTCCAATTGATGTCACTGTGTTTCGTCGACTAGTTAGAAGCCTCATATATCTCACCACATGTCCAGACATTTGTTGTGAGTTTGGTTAGTTGGTTTATGGTAGCACCCACGATGGATCATTGGAAAGCAGCCAAAAGAATCTTGGGGTATGTGAAGGAAACACCTAAGTTTCGTCTAGTTTATTTGAGACACTATGGTTTGCCTAAGCTGTAGTCTTATGTTGATGTTGATTGGGCTGGTAGCATTGATGATAGAAGATCAACCACAAGTTATACTTTTAACATTGGTAATGGTTGTTTCTCTTGGTCAATTAAGAAATAAGGCATTGTATCTCTTTCTGCCACAGAAGTTGAATATAAAGCATTGAGTTCAACAACCCAAGAAGCAGTATGTCTATGACTACTACTCAGTGAGATTGGTATGAGACAAATGCAAAGCAGCCAAGGTATTTCAGCTACCAAAATAATCAAGTATTTAATGCCAGAACAAAACATATCGGAGTAAATTATCATCTTATACGTGAAAAATTGTACTCAAAGGATGTGAATGTGACTCATTGTAGCACAACAATACAGCTAGCTAATATATTTACCAAATCCTTAAGCAAAGACAAGTTTGAGTTCTTTAGAGCTAAACTTGGCATAGAAGTTGTCATTTGAAGCTTAAGAAAGAGGTAAACTTCTGAGAAAAACATTTACTTTCTACTTTAACCTTGATGCTTTGACTTAAAATAGTTTCGAATTAAGTTTGAAGTTGATATGCTAGCATGGAGGCATGTTCCATGAATGATTTGTTAGTCGTTTGTAAATGTTATTCATTGAGGGAGAGAGTTAAAAATGCAACGTATGATGCTTGTGTGGAGAATTGCTCTTGCTATTTTCTTCTTGTGATTTTGTTGATTTGTTGATTTGTGGGAATTGTCGATTTTGTAGTCGGTTCTTGACTCATCTGCCACCATCCACTACACAAGAGACTGTTGGGAATTGTCGAGACGCTCAGATGGAGTCGATCTGTGTAGTTGGAGCTACTGCTTCATACTAGAATCAATTATCTTCCGAGCTATAGACTGACACTGCAGAACTGTTTTGAAGTTTATGAACAGTAGATAATGTTAATAACAGCGGAAGTATATCTACTGTAAGCAAGCATCAAAATCATTCACATATATTACACGTCATAGGCAGAATGTCGCAACTCTATTTTTCATAAACAAGTTTACAACAACAATTTTTCGACGTTGTTTGTTTCCTAGATCAGCGCATTGGCGCAAGAGAGGTATTCTCTCTTACGAGGAACTAGCTACTGCTGATTCTATGTCTAATTGTGTGATGATGTGTGTCTGCTATTGCATGACTATCACTCACCAATTCAAATAAAGCATCTAACTAACTGTCTTTTGTGTTTCTATCATCATTCTCATTGATCCTATATATAGAGGAATTGAAGAGATGACTATTAAAAGAACAACATTAGTCTTAATTCTAACAGCTTCCGGATGCGCGTCGTAGTAGTCCGTGCACCCTCTACTGGTGCTTGCATCGACCACATTGCATGCTTCATCTGTGAATGTCACACGCATGCCTGCATTTGCTATCCTTACAACAGATAGTAGGTCCTTCTATAATGTAGGCACATACAGGACATCGTCTAGCCTTCTGTCTTTGTCGTTGGTGTTCAGCCATAGCACTCCAATCCCGCTCACTTCGTGTCACGATCCGTCTCCCAAAATGATGTATCTGGAGGAGGTCTGTCGAAAGTCAGCGATCATTTGTCTCGTTGTCACAAAATGTGACGTAGCACCTGAGTCAAGAACGACGTCTTGAACATCGGCCTGAGATGTAGCACATAGATCTGTACATAGATAGGTGGAGGGATTGTGGTAGGCTCGTTCTTCACTCATCTGTGAGGATTCTGGCTCCTCCACGTATGATGAGCTGTTTGAGCTCTCCTTCCTTCTTTCTGCCTTCTTGTTCCTTGGATTCTGGTAACAATCCATGGCAGCATGTCCCTTCTTGTGACAGTGTACACACTCAACCTTCGAATTCAGCCAGCATTTGTCCACAGTGTGGCCGTCACGTCTAAATCTGATGCAGGTCTTCTTCTCACCGCCTTGCTGTTTGTTCTTGCTCCTGTCTTTCGATCTTCCTTCTTGATCCCCATCTCGTCGCTAGTTTTGATCTCCATTTCGGCTTGACTCCCTCTTAGGCTGAGGATTCTTCTTCGGCTGATCTTTGCTGTTGTAGAGAGCCTGATCAGACTCGTGCTTGTCGTCAAAGTGCTCTCGAGCCTCAACCTCTTCTTTGATGTCAATGACAGCCTTGTCGAAAGTCATATTCGGAACTTTTGCCAGTAGAGTCCGGCCCATCTGGAATGATCAGTTATGTGAGCTGCTTCTCTTGTGAGACCGCGTGTTCTGTTCCGGCATTGTGTAGTGATAGGAACAGGTTCTTCATCTTCCTGATGAAGCTCGTTAGATCTTTTGTCGTCCCGTCGTAGATAGGTAAGCTGATCTTCGAGATGCATAATTTGATTTCGTGACTTGGTCTGAAATCTTGTGATGAGTGCATCCCACATCTCTCTTGCGTTAGAGATTGTAGCAAGATCAAGGGTGATGCTATCTTCGATGGAAGAAGATATGACGGCTATAGCCTTGTCATTCTTTCCTTTCCATTCTCAAAGTTCTTTGCCTGTGGTGGTGGGCATCTCTTCGGTGCCGTCCACCCAGGGCCATAGGCCTTCTCCTCTCAGGATGAGGGAAGTCTTTACTTTCCATGCCAAGAAATTTGACCCTTCTGTCTCTAGGACTGTGCATATCTTTGAGTGGATGTTGTTGATAGAAGCCATAGTTTGTGTAACTTGGCTTTGAGAACCTTAGGGCTTTCATACCACTGTTGGGAATTGTCGAGACGCTCAGATGGAGTCGATATGTGTAGTTGGAGTTACTGCTTCATACTAGAATCAATCATCTTCCAAGCTACAGACTGACACTGCAGATTTGTTTTGAAGTTTATGAACAGTAGATAATGTTAATAACAATGGAGGTATATCTATTGTAAGCAAGCATCAAAATCATTCACATATATTACACATCATAGGTAGAATGTCACAACTCTATTTTTCATAAAAAAAGTTTACAACAACAATTTTTCGGCGCTGTCTGTTTTCCAGATCAGTGCGTCGGCGCAAGAGAGGTATTCTCTCTTACGAGGAACTAGCTACTGCTAATTCTATGTCTGATTGTGTGATGATGTGTGTCTGCTACTGCATGACTATCACTCACCAATTCAAATCAAGCATCTGACTAACTGTCTTTTGTGTTTTTATCATCATTCTCGTTGATCATATATATAGAGGAACTGAAGAGATGATTAGTTTAAGCTACAGGATTAAAAGAACAACATTAGTCTTAATCCTAACAGCTTCCGGATGCGCGTCGTAGTAGTCCGTGCAACCTATCGTTGTCCATCCATTTGCTGGGATCGTGTAGATGCTTCGCTTTCTCAGCCGCCTGATAACTGCAATTGTTTCCTTGCGGTGGCCCTTACGGTCATGAACTTTGTTCAGAGCGTGAGGGCTTGGCAAGCTACCACAAACAGACCGCAACGTGTGGTGCGGTGTCGGGCGGGTTCGTCACCATGTGAACCGCATTGATACCATAGTGAACCGCATTCGTTCACTTTTTGGTGCGGTTCGGCTTTCTGAATAATGCCAAGACAAAACCCGAAGGTCCTGTGAAAAATGTCCTAAGTCGTATTTCGGCCATGTGTTGGTTTTTTTGGACTAATGCGAAAAGTGCGAACTGTGCGAAACTTAGTTAAAAAAAAATGCAGCAGTTCCAAAAATAGAAGGAAAAATACAATAGCTTTGATGGTAGAAACATTAAGTTTCTTCAAAGATTAACCTATTTTACGGATCAAGCAATTAAACCATTTTGTGTCTTTTGAGAGAGTTGACAATCACAAACAAGTGCCAAGTGTTACATGTTTTGCTATTCCGCATAATATTTTCCCTTTGAAGTCATTGTGCCTTGTTTGATACCCACCAAATGCTTCTTGATAGCTATTTTCCTATTGATGTGTGACATGTATGGCACCCAATTATAAAGATATGATGTTATTTTGAAAGTGAATTCAATCCAGATGCCAGTTGCTAGCTTAGTGGAATTTATCTATGCAGAATTACAATCTTCAACACTTATGACTCTTCAAAGTTCAGCTTGCTCTGCTATCGCACCGACTTTAGGTTCTACTGCTAGTGATGCTTTTGAGGTTCGATCTATTCTTGTTCCACTTAATGCACCAATTATTGTTATAATTATACAACCTGGGGGTCACGAGACATCACTTTATCATAGTTTTAAGGACAAGTACAACTTAGTATGCATTGTGCTTCATTGGATGACAATGTACAGGAGAATTGACTGGCAAAATTAGAAACAGATTTTGAGATATACTCTAAAAGTTATTGGTGGAACATACCGTTACCAGCTATGCATTTAGCCTTAGTTGCCCGTTCCGGAACGGAACGCATACTGGAACGTGTTCCAGAACGCATTCCGTTCCGGAATGGGACTCCCAAAAAAATATAAAAAAAATATGTTTTTTTACAAAGAAAAAAAAAACATATCCTGAGAGTTGATAGACAACGGGTAACTAAGTACGGGCAATCAGTGTGTGTCATCAGTTTAAGACTGAGCATCGAGGCAGGTGTCAATATGGATTTTGCTGGGATTCTGTGGAAAAACGTAGTAATCAGATAATCAGATTAAGGAACAAACCCGGTTCAAATATCTAGCGGATTTAGGCTGATGCATTGGTTCGATTGCATTTGGATTGTACAGAAACTCCTGGGCCAGGCTTCAAAATTCAAACGACCAATTGACTCAGGATTGTCCTAAGATACATAGCGTGGCTCAGACAGCGATTCTAGCTCGGATATATGTAATGTGGCAGATAGCGATTCTAAGATTAACGTGAGCAGCAGTCAGAGAAGATAGCGATTCTAGGATCAACGTGTTTGTTAAAATCGATTTCTTTGTTTTAAATTTACACATCATCGATTTCAAAACCAATGCATTATAAAGCGTCCCTCAATATATTATCAAGAAGGAAGATCGCCAGTTCTGAATATCACGTGCAGCAGGTGGCATTTTGAACTGGTTTTTTTTTTCTTTAAAAAAACGTTCCGACCCAGTACGTTCCGGAACGGACGGAACGGAATGTTCCGACCCATTTTGGTCGGAACGGGCTTCTAAGATTTAGACGTATCTACAGGGTACATTGCGCCTAAATTTCTGTGATTGGAGGGATTATAAATAAGATACTAGCGATGCTATGGTTTTGACGCAAAATGGTTGTCGCAGCACAGGCATGTTTTTCATAGCCTGTGGTGGACAGGGGTTCCATTCAAATACACTGACAAGTTCGTCAAGCTTTATTATATATTCCCATATCTTCCCATTGATGAGGTTTCTTCACACCATATAGTTGCATTTAGAGGGCCTTTCAGGTATGATGTTTCTTCTTCTAGCCTAATTCAATATCGAAGGCTATTTTCTCTTGCCACTAGCAGCCAGCACCACACTATGCTATCATTGTTCCTATATCTACATCAAGTACTACTCCTACTATGTCAACATATGTTGCATTCAAGTAGTATAGTCTAGAGGAGATGATTAAGATTCGTAAGAGCAACTTACGTCGTAGATCATAGAACATCAGAATAAGGATTACAAACAACCACCTCATATTATGAATATTACATACATGATAGTTCTTTGGTTATGTGACTCTATTCTAAGTAGAGTTTGCAGGCTTGTTTGGCTTGACAAACTCTTATCTAGCAAACTTTGCAAATTGACTAGAGTTGTATGGCTTTCCACCCATCTGGCAGATTCTGTTTGGCTTAGCAACTTCACGGATGGTCGTGTGACATCATGGATTTTCCTTCCAATTTGGATGAACTACTATATTTCTTGTGCCTGGCAACAAGGGAGATATTTTTATAGTGAATGAGGTCACCTTGGAATGCTTGAGAAATCTTCTTGGAATTAGCTTAAGTGCTTATGCTATACTACATATTCAATCTATGTGGCATCTAAATAATGCTTCTCTAAGCTCAAAGATGTGTTCAGTTTGAATGGCTTTTTTCTAAGTTCCAATCAGCCTATAGCTTTGAAAGGACCCTGTCTATTTTGTTCTCTAACTTGTATTGATTACTGTAATGCCCGAACATTTTGGCGATTATTCTAGTCTTAAACATAGCATTTCGATATCTCCCACTGACTCTCAATAGGGTTAAAGTATCTTGTTGACAAAAATAGTTCCATTGGCATTACCCTTCCTCCAAGAGTTGGGGCTAAATAAGAATCAAGAGCCAATTGACAAAGAATGTGTCAGCTTCCTTGGGCATGAATAGGCATGTTTGTTGTTTGACTTCAGGTATACTAGATCAACCTGAGTCCATTATGTGAAACTTGATTCTTGGTGCTCAGTAGCTCTATTATGAGGTTAGCAAAAAATGCCTTCTTATTCTGGTCTACTATGGTAACATTTACCACAACGTTAGGTTGCAAAATAACTAGACTAGATCGCCTCTCTCTCTCTCTCTCTCTCTCTCTCTCTCTCTCTCTCTCTCTCTCTCTCTCTCTCTCTCACTACGGCAGGGCACCTTGTTGATTTCATTACAAGTAGAGATATATTATTCTTCATGGAGACACACGAGAGCCCGGAGCAAGGACTTCCTTCATTTCCTGGATATAGATGGGACTCAGTATTCCGACGAGAGACTAGATCTGCCAGCGGCCGAGGTTCAGGTGGGGTCGCCTGCTTGTATAGAGAGACTCTCCATCCCAATATTGACTTCATCCTACATGATGAGCAGGCCCGCTACATATGGACTCGCATCGTGGGCCAGGATATTGGTTTGGATAGAGATCTTTTTATTGCAGCATGTTACTTTCCGCCAGAGTCCTCGTCTTTTGCTGAGGGTATCGGATCTCCATATCAGGACCTCTCACTAGATATTATCAGATTCTCAGAGCGGGGGCATATTCTCCTCACAGGGGATTTTAATGCCCAGACATCTTTGAGACAGACAGAGTTCTTCGACACCACTGATCAGCTACGTGTTCGTGCCCTTGACAGTGATATGCTTGGGGTTACCAGGACCTCCGCGGACAGTTTGGGACCTACTACTCCATATGGTGAGCACTTATTACAATTTGGAGAGGCACATGAGCTAGCCATTTATAATGGCTTACCCTGCTAGCCACACTCAGACAGTTAAGTGATCAGTGGCTGTGAGGTAAAATGTTGGGGTGTCCTGTATAAATCTCTTCGTAGGATGAACATCTCGCATACCATCAGAGCGACACATCGTGAGTCCTCATAGGCGATGAGAGAGCGTAGAGTGGTAGGCATGTCTCGCAATAGGCAATGATATCGTCCTCTAATCTCATAGTATACAGGGCATCTAAAGATAAAGTGCTCCTCAGACTCCACCTCACCTAGAGAGCATAACTGGCAAATCCGCTCCTCTCTAGGAATGCCATGGAACCCCCCAGTCTCAATAGCTAGCTGATGAGAAGATAGCCTGAGCTGTCCTAGTGTGAATCTGAGACAATGTGATAGTCCCGAATCTAAATAGTGTGGCAAGACTGGTGTCCCTGATGCATCCAGCTCCAAGAAATGGGTCCGGTAGAAAGCTGGCTTAACCCCGAAATGGTTATGCCAAGTCCGCTCTAGATATGCGCGATAGAGGAATCATCTGATATACTGATGGGTGCCTTAGGGAAGCTCCATGGTGGAAATACCAAATGACTCAAGTAGGAGGTGAGATGCCTGAGAGAACCATGATAATTTGTAGCCCTGATCATGAATACGTTGTGAGGAGGATATTGCAATCTGTGTGTATCGTCTGTCTATCTCTGGTAACGCCTGTATCCTCTGTATATAGGTAATGAGCTGGAAAGCTGCGTCGATCTGTATAGGTGGAACTGCAAACTCGGCCAGGAGAATCTCATGTGGAACAGTCGGTAGGGACGGTATACAAGCTAGCAGCATAATCAATCCAAATGCGGAGGTCCTCAAGGAGAGGTGGTGGAGAACGAGGAATGAACTCACGCCAAAAAGTGACCGAAGAAGAACTGAAAAGAAGGTCAATAAAACGTTTCCCTTCAGAATCATCATAGGAACATTTCTTACGGTGGAGAAGCTTCACAAGATAAGCTGTCATTTTCAATTGTCATTTTGAAGAGGAAATTTTCTAGCAGACACATAGGAGGTTGCTATATGCATAATCAATCTCAACCCAGCAAAATGATATTTAACCATCCATTTAGGTTCTTTACCCCAAAAACTACCTTCTCAATTGCAGGCCTTTATATTTGGAAGCATAGAATGCTGTTATGTACCAAAAGGTACGGAATGTCTATGGAATGTAATAAACCGTTTAAGGAGTATGGAGTTTTCAGGACCGCAGGCAGCAATTTTCTAGGGCTGCAGCAATATGCAGTGTGAGCCGTCATTGTTTGGGCTTCAACGCATCGTTTCAAGGGCTGCAGGTTTTTAAAGCTGTAGCAGTGTATAGCGTGAGCCATCATTTTTGGGTTGCAGGCTCATTTTTCCCTGCTCTGATTCCAGTTTTGAAGAATTAAGCTCATTACTGTCATAAACCTCATCATGACCATAAGGTTCATGGGCTGTTAAAGTGAGCCAGCTCAATCGTTTTCCCAGTTACAGCCATCTTTTTTCCCAGCTACAGGTGCATTTTTAGGGGTTCCCAAGCTACAGTTTTGCAGCCACAGGCAACAGATTGGGGGTATTCCGTGCATGGTTCTCTTTGTTGCATGCCATCCAACTTCTTGATAGAATTTGAAGATGACACATCCATCGTAGGCAGAATCTGATTTAGATATTAAATCTGGCAGTATGCATTGATATGCATATAACTAGCTCTAATACCAGTTGAAAGATTAAACAAAAGCAAAAATACATCTCAAAAGAATTGAAATTTAGAAAAATGCATTCAGGATGAAATGCCCATTTCGTACGCTACGGAAGATTCTTGTCAAAAACTTTTCTTCTCGGTCTCCATTTTATAGAACTCAAGGTAGCAATCAATTGGCTGGGTAGGCCAGATTGATGTTCACTAATCAATATTGTGAAAGGAAACCACTTATGGACCTAGTAACATCCTAAATATGGACAGTATCATCAGCTCATCAAAGATCTGCAGTTACACCCACTGTGCAATGGAATGATCAGGATGTGAGCTATGTTCGCTCACTTTTTTTTTCTTTGCTTATGCTTGAATTAGACAGATTGTTTCACCTATTCATGCTATGGGTTACAGCTCATCCCACCACAGGCGTTAAAGTGTGCTTCAAGCAAGTCTGGTTTCACAGTGCAGTTAAGAAAAAGTTTCTTCCTTGCATGCCTTTCTAGAAGGGAATCATCTGCTCCATCTGCCTCTGTTTTTCCTCCTTTCTCTCCTCAACATCCTCATCTCCTTGCTGATACAGGTTATTGTGGCATAGACTAAGGTCTTCTAATGCTAATGAGAATGAAATGTAACAAAGAGATATCTTTCTCTCTTCCTTTCAGGTTGATAAGTCTAAGTGATGCCAATTTGTTCATTTTCACAATCATCTGCATTAATGTAATAATTTTGTTTCCTATGATTGATAGTGTTAGAATTCTCTTCTTGAGCGTGTATGACTTATCCTCTACAACAATTCTGTGTGTCTGTCATCACTAGAACACCTGCCTCTTTTTTGCCAGATCCTTCCAAGAAGCAATCGCCTGCCATCATTAGGTGCTGATATTTTGATAATGTTGACACCATGAATCTTTAAGTTGAATTTCAGCTGTTTTGGCCATTGTTTGAGCTTTTTGAGAGGACAGAGTTTTAATTGACATGTGAATTATCCCATTATACAGCTAGAAGCTAGGATAAGCTTGTCATTGGTACATAGTACTAAAAACTGACATAGTTAATCATCCAATCGAAGCTGACAGAAAAATTTTGACATAAAGAAATGAAAAGACTGGCTTGTTTCCTCTTGCTTTCTATGCAATTTGATATTTCTTCCTTCCTCCATCAAACTTGTAAACAATCAGCATTTCTATGATAACAAGTGAGAACTGAGAAGTCTCTGTTGATACCTGCAGGTGTTGATGAACAAAATGATCATTTTATCTCATTGGAAGCAGCTCTGCAAGATGACAAAAGGATTCAATTCCACCAGGACTATCTGATTAACTTGGCTGCAGCTATCAGGCAATCATTTCTTGGCACATCGTACCTTAGGAATCTTTCCTTTTGTATTATACTCAGTACCGCCAGTAATCATAAGCACTTTAAAACTGATCTAACTTAGAAAAATTGTTTAGTATTCCAGCCTTGTTAGCAGAGTACGGATTTTTATACAGCTCAGAACTTGTGTTTATCATTTTCCACAAGCTTAAAGAAGTTAATACCTTTATGTGATATCGATGAACATCTAGCAAGATAATTATTAACAAAATCATTCTTTTATGGTGGTTTTCAGGGACGGATCCGATGTGCGTGGTTACTTTGTATGGTCATTGTTGGATAACTGGGAATGGATTTCTGGCTTCACGGTTAGATTTGGTCTGCATTTTGTCGATTACAACAACAATTTGACAAGGTATCCTAAAAAGTCTGCATCATGGTTCAAAAATCTTCTCACTTCTGAATGTAAGTGAAATAGTACTACAAGCCAGTTACACCAAGATCTGGACATTCCCAATTAGCTCTCCCTTGAGGCATGAGTATAAAACAACATCGTGTATACATGGGAAAATCAAAAGTATCTGCAGGTTGTAACATAAATCAGTCTCAAATGGTTGTGTAAGACAAATCTGTCTGGAACGGTTGCATTTTAGTGCTGGAAATTCGGGGATGTGGGTAATCCCATCCATACATAATCAAATGAGTCAATCACATTGGTCCCAATCCTGCCTATGCGTAGTTGAAGAAGAACATGAAGGCAATATCTGTGGTATAGGACAATTCCAGCAAGGCTGCATATTTCATCAGTAACATTTGACCATTTAATACCTTTGTTATGAAGTAGTAAATCATTATATTGCCAATTTGAGTTCACCAGACAGCTTTAAGCCCCTTAAACTGGAAAATTCCTTATGAAGATATCCAGAAGTTTAGGTAGTCTATTTGATCTTTTTCTTTATTCTTCCATATAGCTGGATAGAAATGTGTACTTTTTTTTGGGTCCCACCAAACAGTAATGAACTCTCTCTCTCTCTCTCTCTCTCTCTCTCTCTCTCTCTCTCTCTCTCTCTCTCTCTCTCTCTCTCTCTCTCTCTCTCTCTCTCTCTCTCTCTCTCTCTCTCACACACACACACACACACAATGATTGTTGAAGAGGACTAAAATAGAGACAGTACTCTTTAAGATAATCTGAATATTGTTGCTATTGCTTCTATGACATTCAGTGGTCTTTTTAAGGCTTAATGCATTTTTATGGGTCCTCCCATGGAAGGACCCTGCTACCTCCATCATGTTCTTTTTATTTTCTAGCTTCTTGACTAACCTCACCGTTTGGATAAAGTGAAATGGGGTGATTGTGTACAATGTGGGGGAATGAGCTAAGAGAGTGAGGAAGGTGGTGAGGTGGTGGCTAAAAAGTGCAACGAGGGGGATGCTTGTTCTGTGAGTCATGGACATTAATAGGTGGGGAAGAAAAAATGCAGCTAGGATGAGGATAGCTTCAAGAGGGAGAGTGAAAATGATCATATATTATCAGGTCTAGCAAAAAGTGCTTTAGCATGTGGTGTGGGAGGAGGAGGAGCGAGTGCTACAACGTAAGTTGTGTGACGTAGGGCTGCTTGACATAAAATGTCACTTTCACTTTGTGCATTTCACCACAACGTTCTCATGTTGTTTGAATGATGCAAGGTCCTCTATTTATGTGGGATATCATACTGGTGGCATTTAGTAGTTTTACTTAGTATCTTGGTTTTGTCATTCAAGCTATCGTGATAATTCTCTCAATGTTGAAGTGTCATTTTTAGTTGAGTTAGAGTTGAAAAATGCACTTTCCTGATCCTATTAAATTCCAAAATTTTATTTCGTATTTTTCGAAGTGCATGAGAAAAGCTCTTGGGATTTTATGGATCACCTTGTAATTATATACTTGCTCACATTATTGTGTTGGTTTCTCTTTTTTTTTGTAGAGCACTAATCTAAAATCTGTTTTTCCTTTTGGGATCATTTTGGCCTCTTTCATTGTTTCTCCGCCATTGAAACCTTATCGGCTCTCTATGTGGCTCTTTGGTGTGTATGTGGGAAAATAAAATCTACCTACCTATACCTACCAAAGTGGAGTTTAATGCTCGCTCAAAATGGAAATTCTAACACCAGATCCAATGTAAAGTGTGAAGATAGAAAACAGAAATAAGAGGATTGGTGCCACAAGCTTTGTGCCATTCCCTGGCTCTTACTAGTCATGACAAAACATGTTTGGATGGTGGAAATAGTGGGTTGCATATTTACAAATACACGAAATCATGTACACAAGCATGACATACAAAGATAATATTTCCTAAGATGGAACACCTTTCTAAAAGTTTCTTTGCACACTATAACAACATTTCATAGTTCTTGATGCAAGAGATGAAAGTAGCATCGTACTTGCACATTCATGAAACCTAAAAGTACAATGAAGGTAAAAAAATGGAGAAAACAAAAGCACCCCTAAAATCAATGATTCTCTCTCTCTCTCTCTCTCTCTCTCTCTCTCTCTCTCTCTCTCTCTCTCTCTCTCTCTCTCTCTCTCTCTCTCTCTCTCTCTCTCTCTCTCTCTCTCTCTCTCTCTCTCTCTCTCTCTCTCTCTCTCTCTCTCTCTCTCTCTCTCTAACAAGATAATAAATTGTAATGCACATGAGGTAATTAGCCCCCAATCTACTAATTATGTCTAGTTTAGCAATGTTACATGTATACATTTAAACATGCATGAGATTCAGCTAGCAACAACTAGAGTAAAAAAATCTCGTCAAAAGCTAAAATGTCACTAAAAATTGTAATAGTGACAAGTAGAGTAAAGAAAGTATTAAAAAACCAAAATTGAAGGTCCTAGTGACAATGTTTATCACTATCCACAATCATAAACTTGCATCAAAGCTTCAAACACTCCAACAACGACATTCACCATTCACATACCACACACATGACAAGATCTAGCAGAAGTGCAATTACACTACTAGTCAACATAAGCTATCAAGCACCCACAAGCTTATTAGAAAGATAGAGTATTCAAGACAAAGTGAAAGTGTGTGTCATCTCTTTTTTCACTGTAAGTACTATATACCTAAGATGCATCGCGTTCCAGAACGCTATGTTTTTGGAACGCTCTTGGAACAAGAGTTCCAAAACAGTTCTGAGATTCGAGTTCATTCCGGATTGGAATGTTGATATTTTTTTTTTTGGTTTTTTTTTTCTAACCATGTGTTGGGGTGGGAAAAAACAACATTTAGGGATGTAAAAAAATTCTATCTTCATTTGTTTGAATTATCCACCTTAAGTGTCAAAGCTTACAGAGATTTTCTGTTACTATATCTCTCTGTCATATTAGACAAAAATACACAATGTTTTTAGGGATTTTGAACCTACCCAGTTGGATTGTTGATTAAGCAATCAATGTCAGTCTTAGGCTTCCTGCTTGTTACCAATCAACTTTGTTCTTTAGCTCTAGCATTTGTCATAGCCAAGGGACACATATTCATGCATGTGAGCCAGGCAATGATTTCTCAGGTCGATGTTGTAGAAGATAGTCCATCCGTGCATTATGGAATTGAATATCCAAATATGTTGGTGGAATTCATGCAAAGATTTCATTCCTAGTTAATGATGTTTGGGCATTTTCGTAGTCTCTGGCTTGCACTTTGAAGTTCTGCCAGCTCCACCATTTCTAGATTAACAGGTAGTAGAGCATGCATTGTTTGTTTCTTCCAGGCATTGTTCTAGACTGAATATGGATGCACAAAGCAGTCTGAACATGAATATCCTGAGTGTGGTTGGAAATGGGGCTTTATGGACAGCCTGCTATAAAAAAAAATTATCGCCTTTTATAACAACATTTCGGAGTTCTGGAATGCTATGTTCCGGAACGTGGAGGTCCGGAAAGCCATTCTGAAGCAACTTAGCTATATACATAGAGCTTTCCTTCTTGGGGCAGTCTTGCATGAAAGGAAGGTACTTTACTGACGGGTTTTGTATCGTCGTAGTTAACTTGGGCTTTCAGTTCCAACACTCTCCCTCTCCCTAAAGCTTGAGTTTTTCTCTCAATGTTACAAACATAAATCTTATTTTTAAACGTCTCAAACATGTCCTTACTTAATGGTTTTGTAAGAACATCAGCTATTTGATCAACAATACTACAATGTACTACTTTAACCTCATTATTAAGCACACGTTCACATACAAAGTGATGCTTGGTTTCTATGTGCTTAGTCTTAGCATGATAAAGAAGATTTTTCACAAGCTGTATGCGACTCTAATTATAACAAGAAATGATACTCCTAGTAAAGTCCAATCTTTGCAAGCAACTATCACAACCAAACAACTTCATGTACAGCACTCCCCAAAGCTTTGTACTCAGCTTCTATAGTAGATAGAGCTATTGTATTCTGCTTCTTCATAGACCATAAAAAACAACCATTACCAATATAAAAAACATACCCTGAAGTAGAGCATCTGCATTCATGTTTCCAACCCAATCTGCATCGACATAGCCCTCAATTTACACATGGTTACCATTGCGAGAATAAAATGAGCCAAACTTTGCCGAATCTTCACATACCTAAGAATATGTTTGGCAGCTTTCCAATGTGACTGCTTCTGTGCATGCAAGAATTGAATTACTAGACCCACATCATAGCAAATGTCTAGTCTAGTAGATATGAGATAGATAAGGCTTCCTACTAATGACCGATACTCAATGGCATCAAAGGAATCATTGTCATCATACTTAGAGAGTTTTGCACCAACTTCAATACCAGTAGATGATACCTTGCTATCTTCTATGTGAAATCTATTGGGTAGTTCATCAACATACTTCGTTTGGATAAGTGCAATTCCTTGACCACTTTGCCAAACTTCCACAACTAAGCAGTAGCATCATGTCTAGATCTGTCATGTCAAATTCCCTATAGAGATTTGATTCAACTTTCTTCACCAAACTATTACTAGCAATGATCGGATAGTCCACATAAAGTACAATTAAGAGTATGGAGTCATCCCTTAGAACAAGTGTGTACAGGTTACAATCTAATGAAGTGCGCACTTATGAAGTACTCATCAATGCGTCCATGCCATGTGTGAAGTTTTTAGCATGTGTGAACTTCACCACACACCCTACAGGATCTTACTGAGGTGTTGTGATTGCACAAGATTCATCAAAGAATAGTATGCTTGAAAAATCTAAGGCAAGAGCACAGTGGCATACATCTGATGAAAAAATCTAACTCTTCACTATGAGAAATGAATGTCAGAAATAATTCTAAGTGTTCAGTATGGGAAAAAGAGGCTGCTCTTGGGTAGAGAGAGAAAATCAAGCATAGAAAACTTGGGTAGAGAGAGAATGAGTCCAAAACACCAAAATCTCAATATTCACAATATGGAAAAACATGCCCAGCTTTCCCTACATGAGAGAGACTCACATTCCTACAGTGGAGTTGCATGGAAAGTCCACTTAACTGAACTAATTCACCTATCAGAGATCCACATGTGTAACTGCATGCATGGATGTTGCATGTACTGCATGTCAACTCATAAAGTTGCCTAGACATGTGTAGATCACAGAAACTACTTGCATGCACTGATTGCATGTGGCTTGCATGCATACAGTAAATCTTTGCATGCTATCTAAACATCTGCAAGTCATCATAATTGAACCTATCTAACTCAAATCCGAGCTACACTAGAAGGATATGTGCTCAATTCACACTCCTTTTATGTACAAGATGAATTTTAGTGAAAATCACCATGGACATGACCCCAAACTCGAGATAGGAAGATAATATTTTAATAATCTTCACACTCCTCCTTAAAATTTATGTTCCTATCAACATAGACTTCGAAATTAGGCCAAGGTTTGACCTCATCTTCATAAATACATTCTTGAGTAGAGGCTTGGTGAGAAGATCTACAACACAATCTGAAGATGAAACATGCTCCAATGAGATTTCTCTCCCAATGACTTTTTCTCTTACAAAATGATGAGCCACTTCAATATGCTTGCTCCTTGCATGAAAGACTGGATTATTTGCAAGAGCCTGAGCAGAAATGTTATCATTCTTGATAATTGGTAAATCTTCATTTACATAACACTTTAGCTCCAAAAGTAGCCTTTTGATCCATAAAACCTCCTTTGTTGTGGTTGTAAGAGATTTGTATTCAGCTTCACAGGATGATAAGAAAATAGTTGCTTGCTTCTTTGATAGCCAAGAAACCTAATTTCCTCCAAGAAATATAGTGTAAGCACTTGTGGATTTCCTATCCAACTTGTCTCCTGCAAAATCTGAATCTGAAAAAGCAATCAAAGTTAGATCTTCCCCTTCATTGAATAGTCCATAATCCAAGGTAGAAGATATATACCTCAAGACTCTTTTAGCCAACTTCCAATGATATAACTTTGGATCCTGCATGTGTTGACTTAGCTCATGAACACAAAAGCTTAGATCAGGCCTAGTCACTGTTAACCGAATAAGTGAGCCAATAAGACTCCTATAAAGAGTGATGTCCTCAAAGGATTTTTCATCATCTTTAATAGGAACTTTTACAGTGTGCTCCATAGGTGTATCTATGCCTTTACAGTTCTCCATATGGAATTTCCTGAGCATGGAAAGTGCATATCTACTTTGGGTTATAAATGCATGAGCTTTTCAAAAATCTATTTCAAGGCCTAGAATATAGTGAAGAACTCCTAAGCCTTGCATCTTAAACTGAGTACCAAGTGCGGGCTTAGTTTCTTCAACTAACTTCTCATTGTTTCCACAAAGAATGATATCATCTACATAGATGAGAAGAATAATTACAAAGTTATCTACAAACTTATAATACATAGAAGGGTCATATTCACTTAGACAAAATCCGAGTGATATGAGATAGGAATTGAGCCTTGCATACCAAGACCTTGGTGCCTGTTTCAATCCATACAGACTTTTGAACAAAAGACAAACTTTTGATTCATCACCTTCCTTCACAAAACCTAGAGGCTGCTCCATATAAATCTCCTCATCAAGGTAACCATTGAGAAATGCATTAGAAACATCAAGCTGGAACATACTCCATTTGTGAAAACATGCAAGGGAAATGAGTATTCGAATTGTTACCATCTTTGCAACTGGTGCAAAGGTATCTTCATAGTCAAGACCTTTAATCTATGAGTAGCCTTTGGCACAAAGTCTTGCTTTATACTTATTGATAGATTCATCATGATTATACTTGATTCTGAATACCCACTTACATCCAATCACATGCATGTTGTTTGGTGGCTCCACAAGCTCCCATGTGTTATTTGACATCAAGGCTTCAAATTCTTGGGTCATTGCTTCAACCCACTCCTTGGATTGAAAAGCTTCTTGGACATCCTTAGGCTCTTCATCTGATATAAAAAGTGCATGATAGGAAGTTTCACCTTCCACTTGCCTTTCTTCTTCATCATATGTGAGCCTCCTTGGCTTAGATCTTGCTCGTGTAGATCTTCTTAGTGTGGTAGCTTGAATTTGCTCCTCCTCAAGCCTCAGCCTCCCGTCTTCTTGAACAGCATCAAGATTGATGATTGACCTTGCATGAGTCTCCTTGATCTGTGCATCATCCAAGTTAAACTTCTGATCTTCATGGAAGATCACATCTCTACTAACAAGATTTTTGTAAGTAGAGGGCAAATAAATCTTGTATGCTTTTTTAGTGGATGCATATCCTACAAAAATTTCTTTTACTGCACTAGGATCTTCCTTCTTCCTAGTTTCTAGAGGCACATGCACAAACCATACACAGCCAAAAATCCTAAGATAATCTACCTTAGGCTTTTTCTTACACAACATCTCAAATGGTGTCTTTCCTCTTATTGCAAGATTTGAAAGCCTATTACAAAGATAGTTTGCACATGCAACTGCCTCTCCCCAAAATTCTTTAGGCAGAGAAGCTTCTAGCGTAATGGCTTTTGCACATTCACACAAAGTTCTATTTTTTCTCTCAACAACTCCATTTTGTTGAGGAGTATATGAACAAGAAAACTCTCTTTGAATACCCTCTCTCTCACAAAAGTCTTTAAACTTATTGGAAGTGTATTCTCCTCCACTATCACTTCTTAAAGCTTTTAACTTGAAAGGAAACTGCTTCTCTACATAAGCTTTAAAAGTAAGAAAAACATCATAGACCATGGCTTTTGAAGACAGCATATAGATCCAAGAATATCTTGTATAATCATCTAGAAAAGAGACAAAGCAGTTGGCTCCTCCTTTCTTAGTTGATGAGAAATGAACATCAGAGTGTACAAGTTCAAATGGTTGCTTTGTCTTGATACTTGATCTAGGAAAAGGCCTTCTGTGTGACTTTGCCAGCACACAAGCTTCACAAGATAGAAGCTCCTTTGACAGTGTCTTTGGTAGACCAACAACTTTTCCTTCTTTGACCATAATTTGCATGGCTTTGAAATTGGGATGGCCCTATCTCTTGTGCCATAGATCCTCCTGTAGAACCTTGGTCTCATAAGCAATATCTGAAATGTTAGCACTCTCCCTAGAATCTAGTTTGTACAACTTACCAATTCTAGATCCTCTAGCAATAACTTCATTTTCTCTTGAGATTATACACTTGTCAACTTGAAACTTGACATCCAATCCACTATCAAACAACTGTCCTACACTAATGAGATTCTTGGTCAATCTAGGTACATACAGTACATCATGTAAGCAAAAAGATTTTGATGATGAGCATGCAATGGAATACTACCTATTCCTTCAATCCTACACTCTACATCATTAGCAGTATAGATTGACCTTTTTGCACCTAGATATGGCATGAGATTAGTGAAAGAGTTCCTAGAACTAGACATATGGAAACTAGCCCCACTATCTATCCACCAAACTTCTTCATTCTTAAAAAGAAAAGATGAAAAAGTAGACATCATTAATGAATCCTCTCTTTCACTCTCTACACCCTCACAATCATCCTCATTAGTAAGGTTAGCTTGCTTAGATTGGTTCTTCTTCTTGAAACAGTTTGATGCATAGTGTCCTTTCTTGCCACAGAAAAAACACTTGATCTTTGACAGCTTCTTCTTGCCACTGGATGTTGTAGGTTGTGAGGACTGATCCTCACCACCTTCTTTGGCTTTGTCCTTCTTGAAGTGTTGTTGTCCTTTGCCCTTGCCTCTTGACTTGTCTCTGATGAAGAGTGCTTTGTCATCTCCACCATCTTTCAGTGAAAGTCTGTTGATCCTCAACATCTTGTTCTCTTGCCTGCTTTCTTCAGCAATGAGGACACCTTGTAGTGCCTCCAAGGATGGAAGATCCTCCCTGACAGCATAAGTCTGCACAATATTGTCATACTCATCTCTAAGTCCATTTAGGACTACTTGAACAAGTTCAGTGTTCTTAAGAGCATCACTAATACCAGCTAACTCTTGATGAAGATCCTTAACTCTCATGACATATGATGAAGCACTCTCATCTACTCTCTGATAACTTAGAAATATTTGGTTTCTAAGTGTAAGCAATCTAGAAGTATTTTTGATTTCATAGATTGTTTTTAGAGTATCCCAAGCTTCCTTGGCAGTGGTGCATGTACTGATCTCTCATAACACTTTATTGGTAACATTCATTTTTATAAAATGAATGGCAATTCTGGTTCTTTTGTGGAATGTTGCAGCTTAATAGATGTAGTAGGTTCTTCTTCAGCTCCACTCACAATATCCATTACATCCTGTAGAATCAACAATGATTCCATTCTGATCTTCCACATTGCATAATTGGAAGATGTTAATCTCTCACTGTGCTCTAAGAAATGTGAACCAGATGAAGACATCTTCTTGGTGAGAAATTCTAGTAATGATAAAAAATGGAGCTGAAAGGATGTTGCTTGCTATCTCAGTCTAGGATCTAACACAAATGTTGATCCACCCTATGAAATCTAGCAACAGATGTGAGAACAAATTCTCAATACAAAAAATCAATCTATCTTGAATTTGGATCTTGCTTCAGTGACAAAAGAAGAAGCACATGCAAGCAAGAAGTCTATCTCTCCCACGAGTTCCAAAGTACTGATAAACTCTCTAGGAACTTACTTTCAAGTCAAACACAGTAATATGTGTGAAATGAAAAGTCTAAGACCTCAGAACACTCAGTTCTATCCAATTCTTCTTGATTGACAGTGAAAATTGATGAAAATGGTGAAAAAGACAGATGTGTGCTCACTTTGGCATATCCCAGGAGTTGAGTACCCTCTCAAACTATATGTTTTCCTAGAACTCTTCTAAAAATAAATCAAATTGATTTAGAAACAAGAGCAACACATTCTACTCTCCAATACCTATCCAACAAGCTATAGAACATCAAATTTGGATCATTCCTTGAGAAGTAGTACTCATTAATGAGGGCTGATTTCACACGTGTGAGCTCTCTGTCTGTACAGAGCTCTGCTGGATCAGATCAGCCTTGATTTGATCCACTTATGATCCACATATTGCTTGTTTCTCAGTGAGTTTGAATCCATCTCCAAAATCTGAGTTCCTGCAAGCAAAAACACTGATGATCTGATGTATACACTCTCACCTCTTCAAAGCATGAAGCTCTGATACCATGTGAAGTTTTTAGCACGTGTGAACTTCACCACACCCTACAGGATCTTACTGAGGTGTTGTGATTGCACAAGATTGATTAAAGAACAGTATGCTTGAAAAATCTAAGGCAAGAGCATAGTGGCATACATCTAATGAAAAAATCTAACTCTTCACTATGAGAAATGAATGTCAGAAATAGTTCTAAGTGTTCAGTATGGGAAAAAGAGGCTACTCTCTGGTAGAGAGAGAAAATCAAGCATAGAAAACTCGGGTAGAGAGAGAATGAGTCCAAAACACCAAAACCTCAATATTCATAATATGGCAAAACATGCCCAGCTTTCCCTACATGAGAGAGACTCGAATTCCTATAGTGGAGTTGCATGGAAAGTCCACTTAACTGAACTAATTCACCTACCAGAGATCCACATGTGTAACTGCATGCATGGATGTTGCATGTACTGCATGTCAACTCATAAAACTGCCTAGACGTGTGTAGATCACAAAAACTACTTTGCATGTTGCATGCACTGATTGCATGTGGCTTGCATGCATACAATAAAACTTTGCATCTATCTAAACATCTGCAATTCATCATAATTGAATCTATCTAACTCAAATCCGAGCTACACTAGAAGAATATGTGCTCAATTCACAATCCTTTTATGTACAACATGAATTTTAGTGGAAATCACCATGGACATGACCCCAAACTTGAGATAGGAAGATAATATTCTAATAATCTTCACACCATGCACCCGGAGTCTTTTTCAAGCTATAAAAATCTATATGCAACTTACATACTTTGGCCACTTCTCCCTGGATCACAAAGCCATCAAGTTATGCCATATATATTTCCTCATCTAGAGTGCCATTAAAAAATGCAATTTTACATCTATTTGATGGACTTTCCTCCAAATTTAGCTACTAGAGCAAGCAAGAGTCTCAAAGTAGTCCACTTCTCAACTGGTGTGAATGTCTCCCTTTACTTTGAGCATAGCCTTTGACAAAATGGAACAGTCGACAATGACAAACTTAATATTCTCCGTGGTTATTCATATGCAAGTTGGGAAGGAGATGGAGACACTCATAAATCCACATACATTCTTCTTCAACAACGGTCCTATTTCATGGAATAGTCACAAGCAAACTTTGATAGCTCTATCATCTACCGAATCAGAGTATATTGCAACCTCTCAAGCTACAAAGGAAGCAATGTGGTTGAGAAATTTACTTTCGGATGTTTGTTTGAAACAGTATGCTCCTACAATTTTATTTTGTAATAATCAAAGTGCTATTGCTTTATCGACCAACCCTAGATCTCATTCCAAGAGTAAGCACATTGAAATTAAGTATCAATATGTCAAAAGCAAAGTTCTCGACAAAGAGGTAAATTTGCATTATTGTCGAACGCAAGACATGATAGTTGATTTTTTTACTAAGGCACTAAGCTTGGATGTACACAAGAAGTTTTGTGCAGAACTAAGTTTGAAGGTCAAGGCATTCATGGATTCAAATTAAGGAGGAGTGTCAGAGTATTCTCTCATAATCCCACAGTTAATCTACATACATTCATTTATCTAGCTTTGCAATTTTATTCATGTTTCTACACAGTCTGTAGAAATACATGGGAATTTTTCAACAGGTAGCTTCAACAATGACGAACTATCAAAGGTGTCGAAGGCTTACAGTTTCTGTTTATGTCTGTTATGAAGCTAACAATTTACCTGAATTGGTTGGAAATTAATCTCCAAGAAGTCCTAATTGGATGGATGATAGTGCATTGTGGATGAGCCTCAATTGCGACCTATGACCTAATTGATTGGCCTAATTGGATAAGCCTAAATGTCATTCCTCATCAGTATAAATAGTTGATCATTAAACAAAAGATATATCAAATTTTACAATGATGTTTCTACGTTGAATATTGCTAGTAGCGCTTACTGTTTATCAACAAAAGTGTATCAGACAAAGTTATCAGTTACTCAGAGACAGTTTAGAGTACACGACAGCTGCATCCACTATTGTTTTGTAACTCGCATCATCTAATTTGTACATGCTACTTACTGAATCAATCATACCTTCTTATTGTGTTCAGTATTATGTCGGAATGTATGCAAGCTCCTTTGAAGGTATTTTGCATATGTTAATATCTTATTGATTAGTCTGAATTGTGAAATGTTTCGATACTGCAATATTCTATATCTATCATTTACACTCTATAATTGTTTGTCTATGAAATCACTTTAATACTAATGATTTCAAAGCTACTTACTAAAAGTACAAACGTGATGATTGTCACGATAGCTTTGTTCATTTTTGGTAGGTGTAATCATTCATTAGAAGAAGAATTATTTCGTAGAACCCAATAGTTCGTCTTTTGACTTCTACTCCATTACTATTGTCTCATCTTTCCTTCTTCCTATGGAAATTAAGTCCACAGTTTTCTCCTTGGTGATAGTCTCTATTTCAAGATTCTTCTTGCACATTTTTTATCATTGATCTAGGGTCAGATGAAACCTACTTTGGCTCTATGTATGCTCATCTAATACCTGCAGGAATCACATAACTCAGACAACTGAACTATATGAAGAACAACTACATCAGGCTTCTGGCTGATCTTCATCCATCCATGGATCAAAGACTAAAGGATAACCAATCCTATTCTCCTTTTCACATTCGGATGTTTAAGTCAAATCATTTGAAGGACATTCAAGACGTGGCCATCTTCAAAAACTTCAACAAATCTCCATTTTTTTAGCAAGTCTGCAAAAATACATTGTTTTCGCAACAGTCTGTAGAATTGAACTGTTTTTCGCACAGTTTGCATTTTCCCGAAAGGCGAAAAATGTGAAATGCCCATCTACTTCGATGAAATGAAAGTTTCAAGCTCATTGTCGCATTTTCCCAAAAGTCAAAAAATGTGAAGTATGCGAGAAATACAATAAACTTGTGTATTCCAATGACTTCGAGCTATTTGACCTAACTATCACCAAGGCACTGCCCAAAGGCACCACAAGGAACTGCCAAGGCACTGCAGGGTCAACCGTATGGTCATTTTGCAAAGACCAATTGCCAAGGCACCGCAAGGAACCGCTAAGGCATCGCAAGAGTCAACATGCGGTTGCGAAAAGTGACGCCCTATTAGACCCCCGAAGACTTATGTACACATTGTACAACTGTCATTATAAATGAAATACTTCCTAAGTACAATGAAGTACTAAGTTAGATGTAAAACATTTATTGTAATTAATAACATGGATGTTGTAATTATTCGCTCCTAGCGATCTATTGCATAGAATCTCGAGACATCTCAACTTCAACAATTTGAAATTGTTGAAGGAGCTCAATATGTTATAGAGTTTACCTTCATTTGGTGATCAGGAATATCATCTATGTGAAGGACGTATTTTTGGCAAGCAACACATGGAGAAATTGAAACTAATGCAGCTAAGTAGAGCATCATTCGGAGCTGAACCCTCTCTCTCTCTCTCTCTCTCTCTCTCTCTCTCTCTCTCTCTCTCTCTCTCTCTCTCTCTCTCTCTCTCTCTCTCTCTCTCTCTCTCTCTCTCTCTCTCTCTCTCTCTCTCTCTCTCTCTCTCTCTCTCTCTCTCTCTCTCTCTCTCTCTCACACACACACACACACACACACACACACAAAGGGCAAAGGGTAAGCTAGATCTTATACATTATGACTTATGTGGTCTCATGAAGACGATGTCTAATGGAAGATCACTTTATTTCATGACATTCATTGCTGATCGTACTAGAATGATCTATTTTCCACAAAAGAAGTCATAAGCTTTTGATAGATTCAAATATTTTAAAGCATTGGTGGAGACTCAAAAAAGAAGAAAAGTGAAGATCTTACATTTAGATAGCGATGGTGAGTATGATTCAAATGAGTTTAATACTTTTTGTGATGAACATGGAATCAAATGGCAGTTCACCCAATCCTATACACCACAACATAATGGTGTAGCAAAAAGGAAGAACAAGACTATTCTTGAGAGCGCATGTTCCATGCTAAACGTTCCATGCTAAAGTTCATGAAGATGCTAGATTTTTTTTAGGGAGAAGCATGCAATACTACAAATTTCTTTCAAAATCGAAGTCCTACAGTTGCAATTCCCAAGGTAACACCATATAAAGTCTTCATAGGTATTAAACCCAAGATACTTGGGTCAAAGTATTTGGATGCAAAGCCTTCGTCCATGTACTTGATGAAACAAGAAAGAAATTGGATGATAAATTCTTAAAACTATCGTTGTTGGGTATGATGATAGGATCAAAGACTACAGCTGTTACGATCCACAATCCAAGAAGACCATAGTATCTTGCGATGTCATTTTTGATGCATTGAATGGCTATTATGACTTGCCAAATGCATGAGGAGCAAACTCAAGATCTCCTACCAAATCTTGGAGGCCTAGATGATGAACCTAGTGAGAATGGAGAAGCTACAAAACATTATGATCCATCTAATTGAGAAGTTATGATGGATGATGTGCCAAAGCATGATGAATATCCATGCTTGAATAAGCAATCTATACGTGAGAAGAGGAAAGGGAAGAATGTTCCTTGGGACACGTACTCACCAAGGAGTAACTAGGATGAAGTCTTGGCATCCTAGCTTATGTGAACTTGAGTCTCCAAAGAAGATGCACTTATAGTGAGATATGTAAACAACTCCTTGTGTGGACTAATATGTATTGAGGCACCCAAATCAAGATATCATTCTTGGGCATCTTTGCTCTCTAGATCTTGTAGCATAAGTAGTCTTGGAGCTTCTTGGGATAACAATGATTTTGATGATGTCACTTCTTGTTGCTACATCTTCTTCTTTGCTTCATAATGCTTGAGAACTCGACAATCCTTGATGTCATGATTGGTTCTCTTGTAGTATTTGTAAAATAGCTTGGTCTTGGATTTTTGTTGTTGCTGGTGTTATTGTTATTGGCTCTAATCAGACTGCTTGGCATTTATTTTCTTGTCTCTCTTCTCTTTCTTCTTTTTAGAATGTTGGTGTTTGGTCAAAAACAAGATAATACATAAAACTTGTTGTCACCTTCGGAATGCTAGCTCAGAAGCATTGCTTAAAAGCAATATTAAATTTTCATAAGAAGAAGAGAGACCTATAAGAAGACCCTTGATGACATCTTCATCATGTTGGAGTTTAATCTTACTCCTACTCACCTAAATTCATCTTTTGAGTACTCCTAAAGTATGTAAATAGCCACTCCTTATAACAATCTACAACCTTACTCACATAGTCGAATAGTCTGAATATACATAGATATTTGAAGCAAAGTAGGATCGACTCGACATACTCGACATCGACTCCATCGACATTGACTCAAGGGAACAATCGACTTGACTCGTTCGACACCCTCGACTGTTGTCGACTGTCACCACTCAAAACAAAGCTCTTCCTCTATTTTATTCAATACTTCAAACTACTCATGCAATACTACTCTCCTTTCACAACTATTACCTACATAGTTTACACTAAAACGATCCAATTATAATCGTCACGAGCATTGTAACTAATGTATGTATATATATACAAAAAGGATGATACAAATAAGATACAATAAGATGTGAGATTGAGAGATCAAGAAACGTGAATCTAAGTTCCTATCTGAACTCCATGATATTAGACTATATGATTCCTCGAAATCAAAGATCACAAGAGAGAGTGAGAGAAATTCAAGAAGTAGAGATATGGTTTAATCTATAACTAGAATAGTAGGATCACAACGCATAGCGCATTAGTACTGTGAACCATTCTCGGGCACAGGATCGTGATCCGATCATTGTTATCACAAAAACTAATACACAAATTCTCTATCTTCTTTATGTACACTTGCATTGTTGAATGCTTTCTGATAATTTCTTTCTCTGTTACTAATACTCACTCCTATAACTCACATAGAATATCTAACATGAAGGAAGACCCCTAATAACATCGTTCTCTTCATGGTTGTCTCAGACACCTACGCATATATTTTTCTGGTCAAAAGAGCGATCTAAGTAATAGTCAGAATCTTGCAGTTTGTATCGATCCTGTAATAATTTCAATTTCTTTTGTTTGGATACCATATCTAGTAAGAGTGGTATCCGAGCTGATAATCTTGTACCACTCAGCACATCAAGCACTAGAGCACCTACTATTGCTAAATGATTTAGTAGCATTTCAACATTATTTAGATGACTACTAACTTAATTTCCTTCACTCATTTGAATGGCTAGGAGATTGTTTCTCAAAAGAGACAAGTAGTAACATCAGTAGTCTCAAATAAGAGACTCGGAGTGTCTCATGTTTTTTATTTTTCCATTGGAACAATTAGCAACATGAACTATTTGTGAATCTTGAAGATTTAGAGATACGATGGCCAAAGCCTTGCCATCTTTTGCTTCCTAGTTGGTCAACAAGTATTTTCTATAAGAAACAATCTGATCTTCAACTACCGCATGTGAAATTTCTTCACCATTAATTCAATCAATTATTTGAAATTCTGAAGTATCAAAATATATCAAGAATATAGAACCTATGACTCTGACACCATGTTGAAAAGAGTTGAGTTGCACAATCGTGGTGTCCCAACCTCCTTTTTTTCTTATGCAAACAAAAGTGGAGTAACAGATGAACACGATGGTGCCAGGCGGGTGGTGATGACAGATATGGATGGATGTTTCATAGATTCAGATGAGGATAATCACAAAAAACAAGATGATGTAATGGCGCAGATGGTGCCGGTGCAGGTGGGGTCCGTGGCCTCTCCGTTGAGGCCCCAACGGGCGGGGTCTAGGGCATCCCCGGTGACACCCAAGTGCAGGGGTTTGGGGAACTGCGCTAGCCCATAGGACTGAACGGTATGACTTGAGCAAGTGATTGGCATGTCAAGTGACAATTTTTTTGAAAATTTATTTTTTTATTTTTTTTAGAAGTGGGCGAGTCAGGGATGGTGAGTCAGAGCGCAAGTCAAGGATGGTGAGTCAGGGCGTGAGTCAAGGATGGTGAGTCAGGGCATGGGTCAGGGATGGTGAGTCAAGACACGAGTCAGGGATGGCGAGTCAGAGCGCGAGTCAAAAAAAAAAAGACAAAATCAAAAAATGGATGGGAAATTTGAAATGGCCAGTCAGGACATGAGTCAGGCAATTTGACTTGTTGACCTCCAAAATGGCAGTTTTGAGGCTGTTGGTCACTCTATACTGATGGCGAGTCAGATGGCTAAATGCAAAAAATGAAGGTGGCGAGTCAGGACAGTCAGCGAGTCAGAACGTGAGTCAGATTTTGCCTCGTCAAGATCACAAAACAAAGCCAAAAGTCTGCTCTGCTCACTAGAATAGTGGCGAGTCAAAATGATGAGAAAAAAGTGGAAAGAAACCTGAGGGCGAGTCAAAAACCTTCAAAAATGAGATAAAATGGTAAAAAAAATGCAAACTAAAATTCACTCCTAGATTGTTTAGCACCGTCTCCCTAGTAACAACACCAAAAAAATGTTGGACCCTTTTCGTGCCTCCCTAATAAGTGCGATCAAGAGGGCAAAGAAGGGGGTTGGATCTCCAACCGGGTGAGTATCGGTGTAGTACGGGCTTCGATCCAATGGGGAGAGGGCTAAGCGACGAAATAGGAGTGGGGAACTATACTTGCTAAGGTTGTCAGTCTTAGATTTGGATCGAATTGTGAAATAGCCTAGATTTGTGCGATGTTCATCTTTGTTGCCTTTTTTCTTTTTGGTCTTTTCTTGGTTTGTTTATTTGTGCTTATCTAGGCATTCTTGGCTCTAGATCTTCTCCACAAGAGGGTTGATCTTCTCAAGGGAGGTGAACGATGAAAGAAAACCTACCTAATGGATCTTAATAATCGCTCCATGGTTTTCTTAATGTGAGAGAGAGAGAGAGAGAGAGAGAGAGAGAGAGAGAGAGAGAGAGAGAGAGAGAGAGAGAGAGAGAGAGAGAGAGAGAGAGAGAGAGAGAGAGAGTAACAAGATTTCACCCTTTAATTTATAGCATAACAAGTAAAAGCAAAGCCTTACAGTACAGAGTACCATAAAGCGAAACAAGTTCTAGGACACCCAACTATTACCTGCCACCATCCCACAAAACAAAACCGCACGAGTTAGTTGCGTGAGGAAGACAGGTGTCATAGCTGAGCATCAGTTGTTATCCATGTCCGAGACTAGCTTCACTACCTTATCAGCTTGATTGCATTTACAAATACTACGTCCAGTCTTCCCAATCATGTTTTTATCAATAACAATACATTCTACTCTTTTTGAAAAAATCGTACTAGGGCAGATGCCATACAGATCAGTATAAGAGCAAAGCAAATGTATTAAGTTCCAATAAATATTCAACATGTAAGAAGCAATCTTGCAATACATAGATGAAAAGAGACTTGTCATTGGCATCGGGGCTAGGTACTAGGGCAAATCCGTGCCATACTATCCTAAGCACTCCTACGAAAAATTGTCGGAGTCCGAGCACCTTCCGGCTTGGGCGAATCCATGTCATTCAAGCACGTAAATACCAAGTTCTTCTAAGTTAATAACTTTACATAGAAAACTGCTTTAAAGTCCAATAGATTTCGTCCTTGTCATAAATATCGTCCATAAATCTTTAACAATGCATCTCCATTATTATAGGTACCAAGTTACACAGACTGTTATTTAGAATATATTGTGAAATCTCATCAACCGTCACATATAGTCGCAAAGAGCATTCAAATCAGTGTTACCTCATATGGCTTCATACTTGGATGTAAAGTGAAGAGATTTCCTGTGAGCTACCCATCTTCACTTGCTTTTAAGCATAATCTTCCTTACAAACTATTGATTGCACATCGAGAATAACGAGTTAAAGGTAGTGTATTATAGTCACAACAATATCATTATACTATGAAAGATGTTTAGCTTTTAGAGAAGCTCATTCATCTTTCCAGCCGGAGTTAAAAAAAAACATAAACTTGTCTCTACAATACTTCATACTTCAACTATCGGTGGGTTCACCAAACCAAACCATCGTTCTGGTATCATTATTAAAAAGGTTTATAGCATTACTATTGCTTCACCGCGCCTCTCAATCCAATAATCAAAATCGTACGTAACCATTATTCCAATGAGCAACCGCATATCTCATACCACTTCATTAACAGTATGTTCAAATTGAGACATACTGAGAGTAAGTAGGGCAGCCAACAAGGAGATTTAATCATCTAAAAAATGGTTATGCATGCAAGCATAGTCATCAACAAAATGCTTTGCTAAGAATCATCAAAAAGTGCGCTGGCCCATCACTATCAGAAATGCGATCTACAGTAGTAGGTTCATATACACAAAAGCTATTATCATGGCCCAAATCGCGATTATAGTATTGCGTGTTTCTGGTCCATGAATGTTAACGCTACATGTCTACGATGTAGGAGGCATCAAATCACAAGTATATAGTAAAGCTTCTATTGCACGTGCCAGCTCGCTGTCAACAGACACTCTTATAGCAAAAACGATTAATGTTCATACCTGCAAATCGGTTCCCAACCGCAGTGCCCTCATGTAAAGTCTTCCCACTATCTTTGGGAAGCACAAATGCTATACCAATCATTGATGTTCAAAGCTTTTGTAAGCATGCTATCATCCAGCATATCTAACAATGCAAATTATTCAAAGTATGTGATCAATAAGCCGAACAAAGGATGATGAGCTTACCTTAGTTTTGTAGTATCATCCACACAACTACTATTATGTCCATGACTAGTACATAGGATACAGTATACTCCTAGTCTTGGATACGCGGTACTCTAGTGAAACAAGCTGTTAGTTATGCCACATCATACTGGACGTGACCCGAAAGTAACTAATATTCTTGTGAGGCCCAGAACACACTAAATGGAGTTTAGACAAGGTATGAGACAGTGTATGCATGTGTATGCATGTGTAGAGTTATCAATAACAATTCTACGAATAGTTGGTCCATGCTTAGGACTCTATTCTAGGTGAATCTATGTATAGGGAACTTAGGGCTATGCATGGCTATGTGCCCAGGATGCTTTTGGCTTTATATATTGGGTCCAAACTCGCCCTACTCCTCATTATGGTTGTGCATGTCAATTTCCTATTCTGAGGTACTGTGCTTGCATGGAATGTCTGCATGTTGATTCTCAGAGTGATTCTGACATGCATGAGTGGTTTAGATCTGTTTTGAGTGGTTATACGCATGTACTCTGACTGATGGATACAAAACTGGGTTTATAGCTGACAATTTTCGTAGAACTTGATTTTATGTAAAATTCCGGAGACAGAGATTTCAAATCAAATAGAAAACTATATGAGGATGGGACATATACAACCTAATTAATCACCATGGAGCGCTCATGTTCTTCTTAAAGCAAAGAAAGATGGAAGTTTCCGAATTTGTGTGGATTACAAGGGGCTTAATAAAGTGACTATTAGAAATAAATATCCATTACCCAGGATGGATGACCTTGTAGATCGCTTGGGTGGAGCTCGGTATTTCACTGAGATAGATCTCAAGACAAGGTACCAGCAAATAAGAATTAAGTCAGAAGATGTCCAAAAGACATGATTTCGTTCTAGATTTGGTTATTATGAATTCTTGGTGTTACCATTTGGATTAACAAATGCTCCAGCAACGTTCCAGCAAATGTTGAACGATTTATTTCGTCCATATTTGAGGAAGTTTGTGGTTGTATTCTTAGACGATATTCTCGTATACAGTAAATCCTTGGTGAAACACGTAGAACACTTGAAAATTCTTGATGAGACTCCGTCGGGATGTACTCTACGCTAAAGAGTCCAAGTGTGAATTCTTTAAGCAACAGCTGCTTTATCTCGGTCATAAGATCACAGTAAATGGGATCGAGATTGACGAGGATATGACAACAGCTAAGGCTACTGCAACAAAGCTAGCAAAATCAAGCACAAAGCTAGCCAAATCAAGCTACTCTAACAAAGCTAGCAAAATCAAACAATAGCATAAGTCTATGGAAACAAAGTTAACAATGCTAAGGCAATGGTGGATGGTGTCACTAATCTCAAAGCACCCTTATGTTTTAGGAAATTGTAAAGAAGCATCATTGACTCTGAAGAAGGAACAAAACATACAAGACTCAAAACAGTCAAGAGGCACTATTCAATCTTGATTCATTGATTGACTCCTTGCATTTTTTATGCTGGATCTGGAAGGACGGTGTCGTCAATGCTTGGTTATTGCAATCTATCACCGAGAGAGGGAGAAAGAAACAGAGTATTGTTCATAGTTGCAGCAGCGCATTTATGTCCATAGCTTATTGATCCAAAGCGTCCTGCACTTGCCTTGCCTCTCATTTCGGTACGATATCGTTAAAAAAATTGACATTAGTTGATTTTTCTGAATTGAATTTATGACTTGATGATGGTGATGATCAAAGATCAAGTGAAGAAATGATAAAGAAGAGTAGCATTCAAAACATCTAGGATTTGCAATACACAATGGAGTACCTGTCTGCACAGAATCTTCGACAACATGCTTCATTACATTTTTGTTGGTTAAGTTGTTGCAGATTGTGTTATTGCAGTGATTTTGTTGTCTCATTAATAATTTCCTGCATTGTAGATGTAAAAGGCTTCTGTAACCATTTCTGAAGTAGCTTTTGCAATCGTTTAACTGATCCATATGGTATTGGATCTATAGTTTGTAATTTCACTTTCTCCTATTTCTTTCTTATTTGTTTAGCTGGAATATCTTATTGGACTGTGAAGCCTGTTCTGGGAGGGATGGAGGTCGGCGCTCCCGTCATGGCCACCTCGTTTGCTCCTCTGCAAGGGTGTTTGGAGGGGGCAGCCCCCGTCCGCCTGGCATGCTCCAAGCCTTTTTCTGCCTGCAATGCGCATTATGGCACTAGCTTGAGCTTTGCTACATCCTCCCGCTGGAGCAGTCGACTGCTATTTAACAAACCGTTCATCAGTTTTGGAGCCCGAAGACATTTACAACCGATTATAGCGAAGGTTGCAATTGTATTCCTGTTTGATTGCAGTTTCATCCGTGTCTTCTTATGAACTTTTTCTCCTTTGATTGCATTCTGTTATCTAGTTCAGAATCAGCTACAAGAATCGGGCACTGGACGCACATTGCTTACAGTAACATGAAGGAAGCTTACTTCTCATAAAAATGGCTGATTGATCTTTGATGGGGGCAGGAAGGAGTAGAGCGTACTTATATCATGGTGAAGCCTGATGGAGTACAAAGAGGCCTTGTAAATCTTCTTTTCTCTTTCACCAACTTGGCTACTGATCCTTTTAGCTTCTAGAAAAAACTAAGATGAACCTTCAACTCTTAATCATTGCTGTTACCCTATCGAGCTTATTTGGCCTATTCTAGACATTCATTCTGTGCGTTTTTCAGATTGGGGAGATCATTTCTAGGTTTGAGCGAAAAGGCTTTGCTTTGAAAGGACTAAAGCTTTTCCAGTGCCCTACGGATCTTGCAGAGGTTGCTTTCGTGCCATATGCCTTCTATTTAGAGCTTTGTTTTCTTGCTGAAAGAGTCTCTCTCGGTCTTCTTTCTAAGTTTCTAGAAGCCTAGCTGCAGGCATCATATGAATACAAGGCTGTGGTATGAATTCATTGATGCAGGAAAAGTAGCATGAGTGTTTGAACAAAGAGAAGAAGAAAAGTATTTGGTGTTTAAGAAGAAAAACTTAAGGTTCAAGATACCAGGTTCCTGTTTGATAGCTCAAAAGTAATGCAGAGCAGTTAGGTAAAATGAGTTGCAACATATTAATTTTAGCCAAGTCAATCGAAATTCTCTCAAAATTTGTAGCAACTTATGCTTGGGTAATGATGAGATCGTAAGTATTGCTTGCTGGCTAAGCATTTAATTTAATTTTATTGGTTTTAGATGAATCTGTTGACTTTTTTGGCTACATGCATACCTTGTTCAAAGCTTTATGTATTATTTTCAGTTTTGTGGCCTGTTTGGTAGAGATTTTAATATAGTGATAGCTTTCTTTCAACACATGGAATGTATGGAGCCAAGGGGGGGGATGTCCCTTAATTTTGATCTCTCAATTATGGTTCTTTGCCACTATTTACATTTGTAAGGCTTTGAAGAATAGTTAATTACAGTAAACAATCAGCTACAACCTCGCAATCAACAAATTATCCAGCTTATTTTCCAACATCATGACCCTACACTTTCGTCACAATCCTTTGCTAGGAGTGTCTATTGTCACATCCTCTTTGAGGAAGTTTTGATCAATTTTGGAACAAAGGATCTTTTCCGCACTAATTGATGTCCAATCCATATTTTGCTTTAAGCTGACTGTCCCATGCCTCCACCTAAAAAATGATTGTGCTAAATTGGTCGACGATGATGATGAGCTTGAAATATGAAATCTTGGATGCGTTGTATATCCTTTGGTAGCTTCAGCTTGGAGACTACATCATTGGTTTTCTTGCGACCTACTATGGTCCACAATGCCTAGGAGATGTTTTGTTGCACTGCCTTGTTAAGAACTCTGAATATTAGAGGTACCAACAAGAAGACACTAGCAATCTTCCTCAACTAGCCAATTTCAAAATTCTGGTGCATAATTCTCAGCATGGTTGCTAGGTTAATTGGCCTCAACCATAGCTGAACTCAAATGAACACTTTTCGGTGGACACAAGTTTCTTGCCACCATATGCAACCCTTGGTAATGTAAATATTGTACCCATAATATCTACAATTCACAAAGATATGCACAAATAAATGCTTCCAACTTGATTGACCTTTTCAATTTGCCCATCTCTTTGTGGATGTTTTCCATTAATTGTTTTCAACCATGTTCCCAACTTGACAAACTCCTACATATGATGTTTTACTTGGGATCCTATTTAAGATGATCGACTTTGAGATTCCATACAATCTTATCGTGTTGATATCCAACAACTCAACCACTAGTGGCAATGCTACTTTATGTTTATTTGGAATAACCGAGCCATCTTGGTCAATCAGTCCGCTGCTACCAATACAAAGTTTCACCTATAGCTTAGGTCCTTGGTAGTCCAATAAATGAACTATTTAGAACGTTTTCCTGTTACATCCATGTCCTGTATAAGGGAATCGGAATAATTCTTGACGTGGATAGCCGGTCACTCCAGGTGTATATGGTTATTGGTTATGCCTCGTCATTCCGGGCTTGGCCTGTAGAGTAATTAATAATCATATGAGGGCCCAGACCTATAATTGGACATAGGAGCGCATGCATAGTGAATGACTGCTTTAATGCAAGACTAGGAGGTCAATAGCTCAATTGCCTGTTTCTCCTCCTCTCTCTTAGGTTCTTCACTATGGCTTGGGGGCTAGGTCTAGGAGGAAACTCCAAGAAGGATCTAGGTTTGGATGGGTGGTTTTGCTCCACAGGTGTCCTTTTGGTTGTTTTGCAACAGGATCTAGTCAGATCTTCATTTGGTGATCCTTACAGTGGTATCAGAGCTATGGATTTGCATCAATCAGAAGGTGGAGCTACTTAAAACACCAAAAATTAGTGTATTTTTGATGATTTTTGAGCATGAATACCTCTCAATTGGGGGTCTGAACCTGTTGGTTCTTGTTACAAGCTTAAAGATATGATGGATTGCGTTTGTTTTGAGCCATCATGCATCCAATTTGGATAGGTGAGCTTAGACACCATCATGTTGAAGTTTTGCTTGTTGAAGGAGGCCAAAAATGCATTTTTTGCATGATCTGAGCTTATGATTGCTTGCTGGACCTGTTAGAAGCTTCTATGCCTCTCTACTGAACCTTAGTAGAGTGCTTGTAACCTCTGATCCAAGGATTATTGGGCTGGAGTTAAATTTTTGATGATTTCTCTCTCCAAAAGTGTGCCCTCCTACCTGTTTTTTGTGCATTTACTGCTCGCACGTGTGAAGCCTAGGTGGTAGGGTGATGTGGCAAGTGCCTTGTAGACTCACTCTCCCTCCATACTGTGCTTTACAGCGACCAATTTGGTGTCCTGTAGAGAAAGTTATGGCTGTCGGAAGTTTGGCAATTTTTGAACTAAAATTTGTAAAAATTTTGAAATGTTCTGATGCATGCATGCTTGTAACTCAGTGTAGTGCTTGTCTGTTGATGAAAATGTATGGATAGACCTGTATGGATGCATGGATGCATGTTGCATGCGTAATCAGTAGATTGATCAGAAGATTTCTTGCATGAAGCTATTTTTGGCAATTCTAGTTCAAAAAGCAGATTTCCGAGTGGCTAGGCTAATTATGGGATTTTTTTCGTTTTTTTGAAAAATTCAGTGCATGTCGAATTTCATATGTGACAGTGCCTGTGAATTTGATAAATCGATCATTTTAATCGATGTTCACAGTTGGTCCATTTTGAACTGATTTTGTGAATCCTAGTGCTAATTTCCCAGTTTCTTGGCAATTTACGTGAAAATTGATTTTTTTTGAAATCACTGCATGTCATATAGGGTGCATGCTGGATGTTTCAGAATCCTTCCAATATGAGATGGTAATTGTGAAACTGTCAAGTCGATGTTTGGTCGATTTTCACAGTTTAGGTCCATATTGAATGGAACATGAAAATCCGAGTTTACGTAAAATTTGAAGAAACCATGGATGTTTTCGATTTGTTCCAATTCTTTGGTTATTGATCAAATAGAAATGACTTATAAAGTGAATAATCTTACTGAGTTGAAATCAGTCGATTGTTAAGATCATTGTATCCTTTACTTTTAGTTGAAGATTTTGTGAATCTGTCAATTATGGAGCATTTCTTGTTCGGGGGATCAATAAGGACCAAGAATAATGTAAATCAGTTTTATGCTGGTCTATAAGGGGATTTGCCAAGGATTAAGTGCGGCACTTAATGAACAAATCAAAACTATCAAGGTGATAGTGCTAAAGTTAGCGATACCAAATTGAACTTTTTCCTAGTACAAATTTGGGGTTTTGTTAACCGGAACCATTTTTGGAAGTGGGGGAAAGAGTGGAAGTCTGATATGTAGATGATTGTTGATCTTAGTGATCCAATTATTTAATTTACATACAATTCCTGAAGTATAACTAATTGCTAGTGAGAATAAAATTGGGAATTATTTAAGAAGACTGCCTCTGGGAATTTGGATTCCTTTTCCCCAGTGTGAATTAGAATTTTGAGAATTCGAGGATTCTAAGGGAAAAGTAGTGGCAAGATTGATAATCCATTTATGGAACCATCTCTGTACTGCAATTGGATTTGGATCTTGCAAAGTAATGCAGATAGAAGGTGTTCCATACAGGAATCTAGTAATTTGGATTCTTTTCAGTTATAGAGTATTTCTCTATAATGATAGTAACGACCAAGAGAGTTCTAATTTGTTAAAAGAATTAAAGTTCTTTGTACCGATTCTGGAATAGATATTGGATACTTAGGACAGTATGATATTCGGTTTTTGTTGAAATCTATGTTTCTTTTGGGTTAGTGTTACATTCTATTGTACTAGGATGATACATTCTGTTTTGTCCATGTTGGGTACAATATGAAATGGTATTCTTTGAGTAACACTAAAGAAGCATGAGAGATTTCAATTATTAGGATTATCTGTTGGAATTGGTTGTGAATTTGATCCTATATCTGGGTATAGGATAGCCAGATTGTCTTTTTTGACTTTTTGGGCAAAACAGATCTGGATGCAGAGGATTCTTGGAGGAAAAGCTGGGTAGAATGATTTGTAGACCGATGGTTAGTGATTGCTGTAATGGTAATACTAACAGAGTCCATTGGTTTTTGTTAAGGGTCTTTTGGGAATTATGAGATATAGATCGATCCCTAAATGGTATCTCATTAATTACAAAATATGGAAGCCCTTAAATCTATTTCTCTATTTTATTAAACCTCTACTCTTTAGAACTTTCTTATTACATGACAATAGGATTGAGATTCATATAATTCCTTCCAGTGTAGAACTCTGTTCTGAAGGACTGTTATAATTATATGAGATTGTACTTCCATGTAAGATTTTTGAATATGGCTCGGAACTTAGGTTTCCTGAACCCTAACGTTAGTCTATTTGATAGTTGATTATTGAGAGATAATATTTATATCATTCGGGATAAGATATTCTACGATTCTGAGGAAAAAGTTCTGTTTGTAATAGTATTGGATACTCATTACTGACTTTTTCGAATCTTTGATATCTTATACGTTGTCTCCTGGGAACTTTTAAATTGAAATTATGGAATTTCTTTTTTTAAAGGGGGGAAGAAAAGATAGGAATAAGTCTTTCGAGGAATCAGCCAGTTGCATTGATTTTGGAAAAAAATCTTGTATGTGTGCAATGGTAGAACTATCCAGTTTGAAATAGACAAACTCTCTAAGTGATTATTTTGAGTAATCTAGAACTAGATGAGTTTTGGGGTTATTGAGAATAAAGCTTTAATCTTAACTCTATGTCCAAAGATGTCTGTATGAGTTAACCTAATCTTGGTTTGTACGCTAAGATCTGTTGTATGCTGATTGGTAGAAGGAATTTTGTTAATAAGAGTTAGATGGTTGGAAAACTTATAATGTGGAATTATTCACTTCAGAGATTTCCCAGATATGTTATTTACTCATGAGAAATAGAGTTCTTTGTTAGCTGAGTTGCAAGATTCTCAGTGAATTATGTGAGTAACATATGCAAATTGTGGATATCTGTCAGTTTATAACTTATGTTTATGTATAGGAACATAGTTGGATAAGTTGCTTATGTACATCTTAATCTTGTGGATCTACTATGTGTTTCCTATGTACTGAGTTTATATCGTATACTTAAACTAGTCAGAGTGCATAGACATATGAACAAGTAATGTGTGGAACAGTTACTTGCAGGTTAATGTCTCTTTCTGTGGAAAGGGTAATTCATTAACTTATTTATGGTTTAGAAGAAGATCTAAATGTGGTGTTATACATGTATAATTGAGATCTGCACCTAGACAATTAAGATTTATGAATCATTTACAATTGACTTGAGTAATTGGATTACTCCTGATTAGAAGTTAATTGGATAAATAAGCAGTGTGAAGAGAATTCACCGGGGATCTGTTTATCTGGATCTATATTGCTTATAAGTCACATGATTAGTGAGTCATTTGGATTCATTTATGAGAACTGTGCATAGAATATGGAAGATTCTTGATATAGAACATTTTTTGAAGGAGATTACATTCAACCAACGTCAGTTGGGAGAATTGTGGCGAAAGCCTGGATGACGATTTCGTACGGAGACGCATATCCTAAGTTGTTGACTATATCCCAGTGAGCTCATATACATATATTGGATGACAGAGTCTAACTAATGTCAAGGATAACCATTGAATTCAGCAGAACTTTATAATCTCTAGATGTGGTTCTAGGTGATTGTATAAAGTTTATTATTTGTTAAAGAAAAATGTTGTAATGGTCTTTAATCACTAGGTTGATTGTAGAATTTGAAACTCATAATCTGGTTAAGAATCCAGATGGAAGAATATTCTTGGACCAGTAATTTTCCTTGTGAAAAAGATTTCAGAATGTTTCTTATATTTCCTGAGTGGTATGTTGTGCATATACTCCAGTACCTCTAAATGATTAAGTATGGGATTAGAATCCGATAGATTATGATTGACGAATCATAAGATTCTAAATGTTTATGATTGACGGATCATAAACTGATACTTAAAGGTCATTAGATGATTATATGGGAAATATGATGATTCTTAAGATGATGAGTAATTCTTGATCAATTGGTGGAGTTAAAATTTAGAGTTGTTATTTGAACTCTAAATTTGTATACAAACTTGAGATTGTTTGAATCTCATAGGCATTTTCATTAAGTAATTGTTTACTTATGAGAAATTTGCTTACCTTTACAGATTGTAGTTAAGGAATGCTTGTGTACTGTTTTTCAGCCTAAAATCTCCGGTTAATTAGGAGCAGTTAAGTCTATCAAGATTGAATGGTTGCTATTTTCTGGTATGTGATGCTAGGGATAGAGCACTTATCTCAGGAGAATATTTGGGGTACTCAGGACTGAGTTGAAGTCATTTTTATCTTGATGGATCTCCTAAGAGATTTTGGTGGGATGAGTTTTGTACCAAGAAGCATTTATGACAGGTCTACAAGTAATTGTGGATAGTCTTGGACTATAATTGTTTTGGATCTTTAACTTTTGAACATTGATTTCCAATGTAAGGTGAGGACTCACCCAGTGATTCATGTAAATTGAGGTACATGAAGGTGATGTTATTAGATTGGAGAGAATCAAACCCAATAGGGAAATTTATCTTTTAGTGTACTTCTTAAAGGTCGATATAGTATTTCAGTGTAGAGACAGATATTTGAGAATTATCCCATCTCTAAATACTTATTTGATATTGCAGTCAGACTAAAGATTGATTTTCATGGTAATTGTGAAAGTTAAATGATTGATTTGTTAACTTTTAAACTTAATCTTCAGGTTTGGTCGACTGCTCATCCGGTGTATCATGTAAGTTTAGTTTATATGATGATGATGGTTTGATGTATTGAAGATTTTGCCCATTTGGAAGATTTATCACTCAATGTACCTTTGGACCCTGAATGAGTACTCAAGATCAGAGATAAACAATTGAGAAATTATTCTATCTCTGTGTGCTTGCTTAGGTTGGTTGGTTAAATTGAGGATAATGATTTATGGGAAGAGTTAAAAGCATACAAATTGGGTTTTCCCTAGTTACTCGTTCTGAGGTCAAAACTGGTTTAAGGGGGGAAGAATGTTACGTCCATGTCCTGTATAAGGGAATCGGAATAATTCCTGACGTGGATAGCCGACACTCCAGGTGTATATGGTTATTGGTTATGCCTCGTCATTCCGGGCTTGGCCTGTAAAGTAATTAATAATCATATGAGGGCCCAGACCTATAATTGGACATAGGAGCACATGCATAGTGAATGATTGCTTTAATACAAGAATAGGAGGTCAATAGCTCAATTTAGGTTGCATGGGGATCCTAAAGGGAATATTTTCTCTCTCTTGAGGAGAATAAGTCTATTGGAAACTCGCCCATCCTCCTATTGGAAATTCAGTTTCTTGAGCCTGCTTCTCCTTCTCTCTCTTAGGTTCTTCACTATGGCTTGGGGGCTAGGTCCAGGAGGAAACTCCAAGAGGGATCTAGGTTTGGATGGGTGGTTTTGCTCCACAAGTGTCCTTTTGGTCGTTTTGCAACAGGATCTAGTCAGATCTTCATTTGGTGATCCTTACACCTTCTAATGTAGTAAACCTTACTTGCTCCAGTTTGTTCACTGGAAAAGAATGCAACACTGGATGTGCTCTCTTACATTTCATTGCACTTGTGGCTAAGACTAGTGACTCTTACTTAATTTACAAATTTAAATTCATATTAAGGTGTACCCTGTCCAAGGACTTCCCATTGCACTCATGAAGTTATTCACAAAGAAGTCCATTCACATTCGGCAAAACGTATATCTATTTTGCTTGACCATACTTTCTTGCTTGGTATATGCTAATTAGGCATGTGCCACCACTGAAAACTTCCATGTGACTGACTAAAATCTTGTGCTATCACAAAAGTAAAAAATTTTAAAACAAGTTGCATGGATGAATGCTTGTGACATTGCTTCCGAAGCCTGCAAATAGTTGTTGTGCGTGACATGCATGTACCCAATAGCATCCGTAACAGCCATAGATATGACCTGATGCAATGAGGTATAGTTTTTTATTTAACTTGAAATGCAAGAATGCTACAACATCCTTTTTAACAAGATCTGTGCAGAATAATGGGAGCTAGAGTCAGGATCATTTTTGTGTAAGCAGCCCCTTGCATCCTGTGAACAAGCTGTACTCATTATGTACCCAAGAAGCTCTTGAACTTCATGTGAAGTATGGGAGGTATAGACAGATATTTGGGAGGTATGGGCAAGTTCAAAAAATCTGAACACTAATTATGATCGCTGGGTTGATTTTGGACTTAGTATCAATTGGCATTTAGTAACTTGCAATTAAAAAGAGCATATCGGGCTCCTTTAATATTGTGGTACAAATTGATCTTAATAAGGAGATTAGAGAAGCTCCACAAAAGATCAGCATTGCTAGTGTGTTTGCTTAATATAAGGGTGCATCCCATTTTGAGGCATTGGAATTATGATTGATATAAACAGGATTGACCAGTTGATGGTATTTATGTCTGCATTATACTGTCTAGAGAGTTATGGCTCTATGGGCAGGCCTTCACAATTCACACATTGCTTAAGGAAAATTCAGAAATACCAAAGCTGCATTTGATACTTCGGCATGCATTTAGTAGTTTTTAATGTGTAGTTGTTTACTTACACGTCTCCATAATTTGAAAAGCATGTCTCTCACCACCTATTATTGAAGGATCATTGCCGGGAATTCATTTCAATAAAGCCTCTATGACGGAAGCATCAGTTCTCCATCCTTTTCAAGTTTAGCACATAGTTGCTAGTGGTCAAATAATGTTAAGTAGCATGACTTTTTCCATTGTTTTCACAAAGCGGCAGCTGTTAAAAAACTGTTGCCTTCATTTGCGACAAGAGACGAAAGCCTTTCATTTATACATGCCACTTATACTAGGTAGGGTAGAGTATCTAATATCCTTTTCCTATTTGTTGTTGAACAGGAACATTATGTCGAGCTGAAGGAGAAGCCGTTTTTTCCTAAGCTTGTTAAATACATTGTATCAGGACCAGTTGTGTGCATGGTTAGTTGTTGTCTCACAAAACCTCAAATATATTGTATGACGTATAATTTCTCTCAAGTGGTTCTGATTTTTTGCTAATTTGCATATGTAAAAAGTCAATATTTTCTAAATATGCAAGACAGTAAACTAATGCTCTCATTGAAGGCTCTTTTTAGATGTTAGGGATGATGTATGTAGTCTTCCAGGCTTGGGAAGGCCCAGGTGTTGTTGCGTCGGCACGGAAATTAATTGGATCAACGAACCCGCTTACAGCTGAGCCAGGCACGATACGAGGAGACTTGGCCATTGCTGTTGGACGGTAAGTTCGTCTTAGTTAAAAACTTTCTCATAGTTTATGTATACATTAAACTTGTGCAAGTTCCAGCTATGCACACAAGTGTTAGATTGAAGTTTTTGTGAATGAGGATGGTGATATTATGTGTCTGTTTCAGAGTTCCTTCGTTTTTGTCTGACCAGAACTTTGGTTAAAACATTGCAGGAATGTTGTCCATGGTAGTGACAGCCCAGATAATGGTGAACGTGAAATAGGTATCTTCATCTTTCAAAGTTTGATACTCCCCTCACTTGTTTAGAACTGGTTATGGTTTGAGTTGTTTGCAACATCTAGAGCTTTTTCAGACCATGCAACTTTGTAGATGAACAGCATCAAGTTCAGTGGCACTTTCAGAACTCACTTACTAAGCAAGCAAACTTGCAACTCAATCAATATATTAAGTGCTACTATTAATGGAACATTTTAATGGCTGCAGCATTATGGTTTAAGGAAGGAGAGCTTGTCGAATGGGAGCAGAATAATGCACCTTGGCTGCTGGAATAATTGTGAAAGTTCATAGCAAATTTTGTTGGTAGGAATGTTTTTGCAACATTAAGCTGATTATCTCCAGTCTTTCAAAACAGTTAAAGAGTAGGAGAATTGCAGAGTTATTCTAAGAAGCTTCTTGACATTGTAGCTTCACCACCTTATAATTTGTAACAAAGTTATCAACTCTTAAGTAGCAAACTGCATAACAATTCTACACTGTCATTCTTAGCTATATGCTTTTGTTTGCTCTTTAAGAAAATGACTATTACTATTTCTGTAGATCATGCGTCTACCTATAGCTTTTGCTTCCTGAAGGGAATTTTGCATTGCAGAAATTATACAAAAGTAAGATCATCCAGAAAGATATTAGTATCTTTTCCTTTAGAGCGGCTGTTCACAAATTCTATCACTGAGAATCTGTGAAACGATGGTTTTATTGGTTTCTTATCTCTGGTTACATGATGTTTCCGTCCATTACCAGGTGGTTTGGCATTCTTAATGTGTTTTTCTTAATACATTGCCAGATCAGGCAGAAAGATTCGGTTCACGTTGTAGTATTTTTAATCCAGCCTGTCAATGAATTTCTTAGATCACGTTCACTCCAGAAGCACTCACAAAATCAAGAACGATGCAAGCCTAGAACGTCCATCTAAAGATAAGCATGCATTGCAGATGAACTCCATTCAATTCTTACTTCTAACTACTGTAAAACGTTTAGAAAACAATCAAGATTCTCAGTTTAATCTAACGGATCAACAGATTTGAAAAAAACAAGAAACAAGAAATCAACTAACAAGCAATCAAAGTACAAGGATCAAGAAATAACCATTTCTTGATTCTTGGGCTTTTCGAGAACATCAAGAACTGGAATGTTAGGAAATATGCAAGATACACAGCACAAAATCCAACCTATTTAGTTTACTTGAAGCTTTCTTCAATCAAGAACAAGAAAACAAGACGTTAATCCACTCTACTTCCACAAACACCATGAAAAGAGAAATCCACTCTAATTCCACAACCACACATGTTAGAATGGAAGTGCATGATCATAAGGGAACCACTCAAGCATGCCATTCATGATTAAGGAGCTTCAAGAATGCCAAGAACTCGTGGTAGATCTTCTTTATTATCTCAAGAGAAATGACATTACAATGTAAAGCTCCCTCACAAGAGAGGGGGGCTCTTGAATAAGCCCATAAGCTGCCTATGTGGAGCTTAAGTGGCAATTTCACAATTTACAAATTACAAGTGAAATTGGCTCCTCCACTAGGGGTCACCATCAAAAGGTGGCTCACTCTAATTTTATTTAAGAGAGGTCTAGCACATTTATTACAAAGGCCTACTCATACTAGCTCCTACATGGTCATTCATTTTCTTGGGATTCACCATGAGGCTCACATGATTTCGAACTGTTATCCTAGCTAGTATTTTTTTGGCTCTCATGCTCGGCTCTCATTCTTCATCCTCTTCTCTTCCTCAAAGATCTCCTTGGTCTAAGGTGGAAGATGCACTGGAATAGCTTAGCTTAACATCTTGGGAATTCATCAGAATCTGCCAACATCTTTTCTCCCTAATCTGTTGCAGGACCCATTGCAACACATATGGAATGAAGTTGTTTCCGCTTCCGCATTGGTGCTTGGAAAAGCATGGATCCTCTTTCGCTTGCGTAAAACCAAGTGCTTATTTGCTGCAAAATTGTTTCACAAAACTGAGATCTCTCAATGGCCTTTACATTATTGCCCGCTTGAGAACCTCATGCGAGTCCGGTTCGCCTTGTCGCCTCACAGATTGCTTTCTCGAGCCCATTTTCCTTCCTAAGGCTTCAAATACTTGGAAACATGATTTGTTTCCGAAGGGTAATGGCTCCAGTTAGTCTCGCGCCTTCTCGATGAATCCGAATTTCTGCCAATCTTCCACCATCGTGACATAGCGAGAGGACATGAAGGCCGCTCTATAATAGAGTCGGCCGGTGGTCATCTTCTGACTGGAGGGATACGTTGGGGTTGATCCTTATTGGGTCTAGGCCTTGATCCTAGAAGCATTCTTGGTTCATGAGAAAGGCTATGGACTTGCAATACTTGGCACTCTCTTGCATGCATAAGTTAGCATTGGACTTATACTTGTGGCCAAAATCCAGTAGCTGCAGCCTCAGGTCATCGATTGATGAGCTTTCTAAAACCTCTGGAATAACCGGCCAGTTGACAACTTTAGTACGTGGTCGCTCCGTTGGCCATGGGTTTCTTCTTTTGATTGACATATAGAAGGGATCAATCATCTTCCAAGATGGTGCCCTTAGATACTCGTGCAACTTCCTGCTATCCTTCGGGATCTTGTTTCGCCATTCAGGCTGCGGTTGCAAAGTGGCAATGATCTCGGCCCTCGTGGAATATTGACTCTGATCGATGTCGTCTTTTCTGCCCCTCATACTTCAGGGGTATTTTTCGAACCGTTCTAACTCTGTGTATCGGCCATCTGGGGTCTTGGCTCAACTGGTGGGGTTGCCTTTCACTATTGTTGTGGCTTTGTCAGGTATTCATCCAACGTCTTGGCACCTATATCACCTTTCCTGGCCCTTTCACTTGATGAGAGCTCAAGATCTCCCACATTAAAATTAGCAGGTTGTGGTGAGAATCTTTGTGTGTCCGGCAGATCAGTCTGGGAGTCATCATATCCTCCAGCGTCAGTGTTAGTCTCAGGGAGGTCAGGTGGAGTGTGATCTAGCGAAGTTGGCATGAGAGTGACGGGGGAGTGTCTCTGAAAATTTAGGCTCGGTCGAGATCTGTAACAGGGTTTTCTGGAGGGACTCGGCTCGGTCGAGACGAGATTGGAAGACTCGGCTCGGTCATGATAGAACTAATGGACTTGGCTCGGTTGAGATTTGAACGGTAGGGCTCGGTTGAGATCTGAGCAGAATGCTTGGATCGGTCCAGATGGAACGGAGGACTCAGCTTGGTCGTCTGTGGAAGCAGTTTGAACAAAGGGATAGGAAAAAGGTGTTGCGGAAAATTGTCATTGTAAGGAAATATAGAATGTTGAACTTGAAGGATCGATTTCCTTCCACAATAGTGAAACTAGAGCTATGATGTGTGCTCCAGCTACACTACCCCTCAGCATGTCTTTGTGCAAAAAGATAGAACGAGATGGTGTATCATGGCAGATTCTTGTGCATTAGGTTTTCAAAAAGTGTTGTTGATGGCGCTCGTTTGGTGTGCTTAATGGTGGGTGATGGTAGTGGAGAATCTGATGGCGGTACTAGTTGCGGATGCAATGAATGGAAGAGAACCACAATCGAGCATGGGAGCACGAAAATCGCCAGAGAACAATCGGTAGGAAACAAAAAAAACTTGCACATCACTGAGGTGCAAATGACTTCAATTTTTGTTAGTTTTAGTCGTTGTGTGCTAACTCGACTCAGTCGAAATTTTTGAAGAGACCGGCTCGGTCGAGATTGAATCAAAATCTTGTTGAAGTGTCAAGGACTCAGTCCGGTCAAGATGCCAACCAGAGGACTCGGTTGAGATCTCAAGTAAATGCTTGGTTGAGTACTATATCTCTGTTGGAGAACTTCATGAAGTAAAAATTGACAGTGTCTAAACAGGTGGAAGTTCTCAGTTGGACATGGTATCTCAATTACCAGATTTGTGCTATGGGTGAAAAATATGAGATGTCAGAATTGCAGAAAGGAAATGGATCGACATAAGTTGTAAAATCTATCCTTGTGAGCTAGACTATCAGATGTTGACCTGTAACACTCTTGGAGAGTCAAAAAAAGATATCAATGAAAGAACAGAAAGAGAACAAGAATGCATTAAGTACAAACACAGGCAGTCAAAAAACATAGAAAACATGGAAATAAAAAGACATAAAAAAACAAAAATATATACAAGAGTAAGAGTGATAGATTTAGATAGGGTCAACAAAAAACAACTCTTTGTAATACCGCCGAAGACGACTGCCATTGACGACGGGGGTGTCAAGGAGTACGTCATCAAGTGATTCTAACTGGACTGCTCCATTTGGGAAGATTTTATGGATGATATATGGTCCTTCGCTTCTGAATTTTAATTTTTCTAGGTGCTTCTTAGATGTGTAGAGAAGCACCTGATCACCTAAGTGTAAGTCTTCATTGCGTAGGTGACGATTATGCCAGGCTTTTTGTCGACGTTTGTTAACTAATTGTGCTTGATACGAGATGAGTCAAGTCTCACACAATTGGGCTAACGTAAATAGCTTGTTTTGGACTTCTTGCTCAATTGCAACTTTCTCACGTAGATCAGCAGAGAAAGCTTGCATGACTCGCAAGGAATGAACTAAAAATTCAACAGGCATTATTGCCTCTTGACCGTAGACGAGATGGAAGGGAGTAACTCATCCAGTGACCTTCTTGGGAGTGGTGCGGTATGCCCAAATAGCTGAGAATAGCTTGGTTCCCCAATCTATCGATTAGTTTCAACTGTCTTGGTTAGGATCTTACATATTGTCTTGTTGGTGGATTTCGCCTGGCCATTACATCGGGGATAGTACAGAGGACTTTTGCGGTGGACAACAAGGTAATGGCGTAAGAGATTATCAATCACTTCCTTTAAGAAGTGTGAATATCTGTCACTAACAAACTCAATTGGACAGTCAAAAAGCGCGCAATAATGTTTTCATAAAGAAAACACATAACGGCATTAGAGGAGTTCTAAATCCCAAAAAGACCCTTTGTAAAGATTCTTTTTATATTTTTTCTCAAATTTTTCTTACACATGGACCAATCAAAACACTCAAATTTGAAATCTACGTAACGTAACTTTTTGAGTCCACATTTTGATTCCATACTAAAAATGGCATAACTTTTCAGTGGTAAGTCTGAATTTAGCAAAGTTTGGTGCATTAGAAAGCGCTCAACAAGGGCTTTCCAATGATATTTTACATGGCATACTTATGAGCTACGATTAAAAAGTTATGGCAAGTCAAAAGTATTAGTGTTATAATATTTTAATAATAAAAAAGGCATCTTGCACGAATTCTTAAAGGGTCTTTTTGGAACTCAAAACTCCTCTAATGTCTTTGCATTGGCGTCCTTTGTTGCACGGGCCTCTATCCATTTGGTGGCGTAATCAATTGTGATCAGAATAGAGCGTGCTTGAGTATTTTTTTGCTGCTGGGCTGATGGGCCCAACAAAGTCTATACCCCCCACTTATGGAAAGCTTCGCCTTCTATAATGGGGGTAAGCGGTGTGAAGTCTGCTTTTGTAGTCTTTTTGGCTCGTTGGCAAACATCACATGTTTTGATGATAACAAATGTATCCTGGTGATGGTTGACCACCTCCCCTTGTCTCAGCAGGGGCTCTTCCCGGAGAGGCAAAGGGATAATAGTGATGGCCACCATAAGCCCACTTGAGGTATGATCTTAGCAGTCGCGTCGGCAGAGAAGTGACCGCCACCAATGCCCTCATGTGTTTGAGATATGATAGGTCATATCTCAAATTCGTAAGCACATCGGCATATAATACCGTCAGCACCACTTTTATATAACTGTTCGGTGATAAGTTGAAAGGGTGCCGCCTTGATCAAAAAGTGTCTTTTGGCTACTGTATTTAGCCCTTCTTTGAGTTTGCCAGTGGTAAGGAACTGAGTGATTTCCTCAGCCCATAGCGGAGTGGCATCAATTTGGAAAAGGCATGCATCAGGTAGATCGTTGTTGACTGGTGCATCAGCCTTTTCAGCATTGGGAAGTGTGGAAAGGTGGTCGGCCATAAAGTGTTATATGCCTTTCCTGACGACTACGCGGAATGTGAATTCCTCAAGTATTAAGAGCCATCTAACTATGCATCTGGTTTTACAAGATTTATTTTGAAGAAACGAAATGTTTCTAACTACAAAGCCTTGTTAGCTTTCAGCCCTCAACCTGACAAAGATATTCGCGAACTCAAAAATTTGGAGACACAAAACACGAAGAGTTTTGTGAACATGAAAGTCAAGGAGACGAAGACGAACGATTCGCGAACACCAAAGTCAAAGGAGACGAAGACGAACGGTTCGCGAACACGAAAGATCCACGAATGAGATTCCTTTGTGGTTCAGTACGAGAGAAAGGCATATGAGCAAAACGAATCCGTTTTGCCCTCACGCTCCAAAGAGTACCACCTAAGATCACGCAAGTATCTAGAAGTACAGAAATCTGATCTGATGGCATGACATCAGCAGATACTTCCTAGGTCGTGGCTAATCTGCCACTCTTGTAATTCCCTAATTAGTTGTGGATGTTTAATCACTCTAATCTTAGATTTACATAGAGCGACTATACTTACTGGAAAATACTTGACATATAGAATAGAACAGAATACACACATAGTGTAAGACAGTAGTCTGATGCTAGTAAGCAATCAAGATGAAATACAGATAGTAACTCCGCCTACAAGCGAGATGAGCTCTGTGATCAGGATCTATAGAGATCCAAGAGTCCACTAGTAAGCGAGACATACATCCGTGAGAGAAGCGTTTCTCTCACGCCAATGCACTGCGTGGATTTGCATGTAGTGCTTGAAGAAATCAGAGAAAATCAATATAGATTACTTTCTTGTTGCGTATGATCTCGAATGCGAATGCATATGCTGTTTATTTCGTATGTTTGAATTTTCTTGTTCATTTGAATTCCGCACCTTGGTTGAAACTATGTTGAATGATGTATTAATTTTATGAACGTAGATCAGTAGTGACTGACTACACTCTGGAGGACTGTAGGAGTGATTCAACTGGCAGTGTCCGGTGATCGCATCTGAACTCCATCCGAGCCGAAGAGAGTCGTGCTTGATTCATCTTCGCGAAAGTTTTGCGAATCCGACAAATTCATCAGTCATTCTCAACAATGGTATCAGAGCAGGTCATCCTGTCATATTCTGACATAGCCAAGTAGCTAGCAAATCTAGGAGGCCAAGCATTCAAACAAACAACCATCAACAAGGGAACAGACTCCAAGAAGCAATGGCTTCAATCAGCAGCATGCAGAGCAAGATCTGCACAATACTTGATTCCTCAGGATCTAACTTTCTAGCTTGGAAAGTTAAGACATCTTTGATACTCAAGGGTGAAGGACTATTCCCCTGGGTGGATGGCACAGAAGAAATGCCTAAGACAACAGGCAAGGAGCTACACGAATGGAGGGAGAAAAATGACAAGGCAGTAGCCTTGCTATCATGTTCCATCGAAAATAGTTTCACACTTGACCTGGCTACACTCTCCAAAGATAAGGAGATGTGGGATGCATTACTCACCAGATTTCAGACGAAATCAAGAAGTCAAATCATGATGCTGGAAGATCAGCTGACAAATTTGCAGTGGAATGGAAAAGATCTCACTTCTTTTGTAAGAAAGATGAAGGATCTGTTTCTGTCACTACATAACTCTGGAATAGAGAACGTTGTGTCAGCTGAGAAGCAGCTCACTTACATGTTGAGAGCCTTACCCAGATCAATCCAGACGACAAGAACCTTGCTCGCGAAAGATCCCGCCATGAACCTCGAAAAGGCGAATGTCGAGATTCGAGAGGAAGTCGAGGCCAGAGAACACCTTGATCACAAGGATGGTTCTGACTAGGCCCTCTATGGCAACAGAGAAAAATCCAATAAACAATTCAAGCCTAAGAGAGAGTCGAATCAGAGGCAGGATCTTGACCAGCAAGCAGAGGGGACCAGCAACAACAACTGGAAGACCAAAGGGAGGTCAAAATGACAAGATGCAGACAAGAAGACCCATGTGAGATGTAGAAGAGACGGACATATAGTAGATACTTGTTGGCTCAATCCCAAGATTGAGTGTATCCATTGCCACAAGAAGGGTCACACAGCCATGGATTGCCGCCAGAATCCGAGAAACAAGTCAGCACAGAACAGACAGGAGAACAGCAATAGTTCATCCTATGTCGAGGAGCCCGAGAGCTCAAAAATGGGCAAAGAAAGAATGAATAGAAATTGTTCGATGGCCTATATCTGTGAAGAGGTGTGTGCAGCATCAACATCTGACACACATGAGGTGATCCTAGATTCAGGATCCACCTCACACTTCGTGACATCAAGACGAATCATGTCTGATTTCAGAAGTGCAGATCCCTCAAGATTCATAGTTCTTGGAGATGGATCTAGACATCAAGCAAACAGTATTGGTTCACTATGGCTCAACACCAATGGCAGAGGCAGACGACTCGAAGATGTTCTGTTCGTGCCTACTCTGCAACAAGACTTGCTCTCTGTAGCAAGAATAGCAGATGCAGAGATGCGTGTGACGTTTTCTAACGAAGCATGCAACGTGATTGATGCCAGTACCAGTACTCTCATCGCTCAAGGCTGAAGAAAAGGTAACCTATATCATCTGAAGGTACGCCTACCTGAAGATCAAGTGCATCAGACTCATACGACTCGCCAGAGACTCTGTGGCACAAAAGACTCTTCCACATGAACTCAATGGCACTTTACCAAACAAGTCATCATGGAGCGATAACAGGGGTCAGCATCTCAAATGCAACCAGTTCGACCAACTATGATGTATGTTTGAAAGGCAAGATGTCGCGCACTCCATTCGTCAAAGACTCCTACAGAATGACAAAGATTCTGGAGCTAGTGCATTCTGACATCTGTGGACCATTCAACATGATCTCAGTAGGAGGTTCGAAATATTATATAACCTTCATTGATGACTATAGCACATTTGCCAGAGTGTATTTTATTTAGAATAAATCTGAAGCACTCGATAAATTCTCAGAATATGTGAATTGGACAGAGAGATGCACAGACAACAAGGTGAAGCAGATCAGAACAGATCGAGGTGGCGAATACATCTCGAATCGCTTCAGACTTATGCAATGATCGTGGTATCATTCACAGAAGAACTGCAACCTACACACCGCAGCACAATGGTGTTGCTGAACGAAAGAACATGACCCTAATGGAAGCAGCCAGATGTATGATGGCCTACTCGAAGGCTCCAAGGGCAAGCCTCTGTTGGCTGACTCCAATGTGTATGTCAGAATTACAGATGGGCAGATCATCATAGTGGCTGTATATGTGGATGACACTTTGATACTTTGTAGGAGTGAGCAGCTGATTGCTGAGGTGAAGACAGACATCTCGAAACATTTCGAGATAGTGGATCTGGGAGAAGCTAGGTGTTAACTAGGCTTACAAATTGAAAGGGATTATGAGAGAGGTAAGTTATACCTTCATCAGTCCAGATACACCCAGAAGATCCTAGAGGACTTTGGGATGTTGAACTGCAAAGGAGCGAACACTCCAATGCTCGCAGGGACGGTGCTAACGAATGATGATTGTCCAAAGACTGAGGAAGAGAGAGAACAGATGCAGCTCACACCTTACATGAAGCTGATATGATCACTGATGTACCTTGCAGACAACACACGTCCTGATATTGCTTATGCAGTATTCAGGATGAGCCAATTCTGCACGAATCCAGGCTCGACACATTGGAAGATTGCGAAACGAATTTTGCAATATCTCTAATTAACGAGGGATTATGGCTTGTGTTATTGTCGTGGTACAGATTTCAGGATACTTTCCTACAGCGATGCTAGTTGGGCATCTCTCAAGGACGACTGTAAAAGCGTCTCAGGAGGATGCACCATTTCATCAGAAGCAGCAGTTCTCTGGGTCAGCAAGAAACTGACCGTAGTGGCCCAGTCATCCTGCGAAGCAGAGTATGTAGCAGCAGCGAAAATGGCCAACGAAATAATTTGGATAAGGCAGTTCCTGGACGAATTGGACGAAACAAGGAACGAGCCTCTGGTCTTGCAGATGGACAACACCTCTGCAATACACCTGACGAAAGATCACGTGTTCCATTCCAGAACGAACCACATTCAAGTACCACTTGATCAGGGATCTAATTGAAAAGAAGATGATGAAGACCACCTTCATAGGAACGAAAGACATGGTTACTGACATCTTCACAAAGGCCCTGGACAAAGGACTATTTGAGAGACAAAGGAGCAGTCTCGGGATCGTAAAGCTATCATGCTTTGAGAGGGAGCTGAAGAAACGAAATGTTTCTAACTACAAAGCCTTGTTAGCTTTCAGCCCTCAACCTGACGAAGGTGTTCGCAAACTCGAAAATCTGGAGACACGAAGCACAAAGAGTTTCATGAACATGAAAGTCAAAGGAGATGAAGATGAACGGTTTGCGAACACCAAAGTCAATGGAGACGAAGACGAACGGTTCGCGAACACAAAAGATCCACGGACGAGATTCCTTTGCGGTCCAGTACGAGAGAAAGGCATACGAGCAAAACGAAACTCGTTTTGCCCTCACGCTCCAAAGAGTGACACCTAAAATCACGCAAGTCCAAAAGTATAGAAATCTGATCTGATGGCATGACGTCAACAGATACTCCCTAGGTCGTGGCTAATCTACCACTCTTGTAATTCCCTTATTAGTTGTGGATGTTTAATCACTCTAATCTTAGATTTACATAGAGCGACTATACTTACTGGATAATACTTGACATATAGAATAGAACACAACACACACATAGTGTAAGACAGTAGTCTGATGCTAGTAAGCAATCAAGACGAAATACAGACAGCAACTCCGCCTACGAGCGAGATGAGCTCTGTGATCAGGATCCATAGAGATCCAAGAGTCCACTAGTAAGCGAGACATACGTCCGTGAGAGAAGCGTTTCTCTCACGCCAATGCACTGCGTGGATTTGCATGCAATGCTTGAAGAAATCAGAGAAAATCAATATAGATTACTTTCTTGTTGCGTATGAATCCGAATGCGAATGCATATGCTGTTTATTTCATATGTTTGAATTTTCTTGTTCATTTGAATTCCGCACCTTGGTTGAAACTATGTTGAATGATGTATTAATTTTATGAACGTAGATCAGTAGTGACTGACTACACTCTGGAGGACTGTAGGAGTGATTCAACTGACAGTGTCCAGTGATCGCATCTAAACTCCATCCGAGCCGAAGAGAGTCGTGCTTGATTCATCTTCGCGAAAGTTTTGCGAATCCGACAAATTCATCAGTCATTCTCAACATATTTATAATATATAACAATGCTTGATGGCATGTATAGAAAGCAAAGGTTTGGCCTAGCAAATAGTGTCGGAGTTGTTGTACGACGGCGTAGACCATGGCCAGTGCTTCATGTTCTGTAGTGGTATAGTTTACTTCAGCAGACACCAGTTGTTTCCTCAAGAAACATATTGGGAATTCTTTTTCATATTCGTTTGGTTGTGCTAGGATACCTCCAATTGCATACTTACTTGCGTCAGTATGCACGTGGAATTCCTTCGTGTAATTTGGGGAACGAAGTATGGGTGCGGTGGTAAGTGCTATTTTTTAATCCTCAAAAGCTTTTATGTGTTCTTCAGTCCACGACCACAACTAAATAAATGAGCCTTGCCTTAGTTAGCTGTATGGTCTTTGCAGGTCCTTCAAGGAGTGGGAAGCCTGTGTAGGTTCCCATTGGGGTTGCGACAACTGGATGACGACGTCATCAAGTGTGAAATCTTTGAAATGGCTCAGAAGATCAAAAGGAGATAGTTGTGTCAATTGGCTAGGGTACAAGTCTAGTCAAAGATTGAGTTGAGTTTCAAGTAGGTTGGTCAAGATGTCGAGGCCAAAGACTCGGTCGAGATGGGATGTCAGGACTCGGTGAACTAGAAAGGCTCGGTCGAGATGTCAATGCAATGGCTCGATTGAGATTTGATAAGTGGACTCAGTCAAGATGACACTGCAAGAGCTCGATTGAGATCCGTCGACTAAGAGGGCTCGGTTGAGATCCGCTGAATGAGAGGGCTCGGTCGAGAACTCACAGACTGAGAAGACTCGGTCGAGATCGGACTGAGGGCTTCGGTCAAGATTGGATTGGAGGCCCGGTCGAGCTCGGACGAGAGGCTCGATCGAGACCGGTGATTGAGAGGCTCGGTCGAGACGTGTAGGACCCAGTTGAAAATTGTAACCCAGGACTCGATCGAGATGGTATGTCAGGACTCTATCGAGAGCTAATGTTAGGAGCCCGGTTGAGATGTGATATAAGACTTGACTCGGTCCAGATGAAAGTCTTTAGACTCGGCCAGGGGTGGAACTTGAAGACTCAGTCGAGAAACCGGAGTGACGGGCTCGGTTGAGATGTAGAGCGTGAAGATTCAAGAATCGTGTGGAGAGCACAGAGATCGTGTTTTGATTGGGTTGTGTGTGTGCACTGGTGGTAATGGCGCCAAATGTTCACATATTCTATTACTAAGAATCTGTGAAACGATGGTTTACTGGATTCTTATCTCTAGTTACATGATGTTTCTACCCGTTACTAGGCGGTTTGGCATACTTAATGTGATCTTCTTAATACATTGCCAGATCAGACAGAAAGATTTGGTTCACATTGCAGTATTTTTTATCTAGCTTGTCAGTGGATTTCTCATATCACTTTCACTCCAGAAGCACTCACAAAATCAAGAACAATACAAGCCTAGAACGTCCATCTAAGCATGCATTGCAGATGAGCTCCATTCAATTCTTACTTCTAATTACTGTAAAACGTTTCGAAAACAATCAAAATTCTCAGTTTAATCTAACATATCAACAGAAATGAAAGAAACAAGAAACAAGAAATCAACTAACAGGCAATCAAAGTGCAAGGATCAAGAAATAACCATTTCTTGATTCTTGGGCTTCTCAAGAACATCAAAAACTAGAATGTTAGGAAATATGCAAGATCTACACCACAAAATCCAGCCTATTTAGTTTACTTGAAGCTTTTTCAAATCAAGAACAAGAAAACAAGAAGTTAATCCACTCTACTTCCACAAACACCATGAAAGCAGAAATCAACTCTAATTCCACAACCACACATGTCAGAATGGAAGTGCATGATCATAAGGGAACCACTCAAGCATGCCATTCATGATCAAGAAGCTTCAGGAATGCCAAGAACTCGTGGTAGATCTGCTTTATTATCTCAAGAGAAATGACATTGCAATGTAAAGCTCCCTCACAAGAGAGGGGGGCTCTTAAATAAGCCCATGAGCTACCTATGTGGAGCCTAAGTGGCAATTCCACAATTTACAAATTACAAGTGGAATTGGCTCCTCCACTAGGGGTCACCATCAAAAGGTGGCTCACTCTGATTTATTTAAGAGGGGTCTACACATTTATTACAAAGGCCTACTCATACTAGCTCCTACATGGTCATTCATTATCTTGGGATTCACCATGAGGCTCACATGATTTTGAATTATTATCCTAGCTAGTATCTTCTCGGCTCTCATGCTCGGCTCTCATTCTTCATCCTCTTCTCTTCCTCAAAGACCTCCTCGGTCTAAGGTGGGAGATGCACTGGAATAGCTTAGCTCGGCATCTTGGGGATTCCTCGAGAGTTGCCAACATCGGCATTGCAGCACACCTTGTCTAGACTCCGACGAAGTGCAGTGTAGGACATGAGTATTAACCATAGATGTGTCGTGTTCTGGACCGATCACGTATGTGTTGCACTATCGGGAATGGTTTGTTTGTGTCTTCACACAACAGAGGGATCAAATAGTCGGTTCTTTTGTTGGAGTAGATGGAAGAGGCATAGGGATAGGGAAAGGGTTTAGTGCTACAGAAGCTAGAAGTGGTGTTGCAACTGTAGGCAATGCTGCATTTATAACAGTATCGATGCTACAACAGGGGTCTGTGCTGCATAAGCAACAACCAGCCCTTTTTGTGGAGCCAAAAGAATAGATACTTGTAGAGCAATATCATGGGAAGGCATAGCATCATCTTGAGATTGATCCATAGTGAAAGAGGGGAAGCTTATCCTCCCACATTTTTTCTGTTGCATGGACAGAGATTTATGTAGCAATGACTTTGCTCAACATTGAGGGCATTCATAGAGAGAATGTAGGTTGTGATGGTGAGAGACACCCTTATGCTACTTGCCAAATGTTGAGAATGGAGTCCATGATGGAATCAAGATGACGAAGAATGGACTAGCAAAGAATCTCAAGGTCAGCAAAAGCAAGGACATTGTGAAAAAGTTACCGAGATTCAGCGATGCTAGTAAGAAGAGTGATCACAAGGACCTTTGTCTGACAAAGAGAGCGGCGACGAGCCTGACTAGCTCTACAAAGAAAAGCTACATTGTCATCCAATTTAGCTTGAAGAGAGGGTGTGTGTGTGTGTGTGTGTGTGTGTGCGGGGGGGGAGAGCGGTAATATAAGAGAGGTTTGAGAGGATACACAAAAGAGAGTTCATAGAATACGGAGAAACAAAGTGGTGGGTTGGGGCTTGTAGGAAGCAACACTTCAGAAGGAGGCAAAATGGTAAAGTTGTGGGTCTCGGAATGAAGAAGCTGCAACTAAGATCCAGATGAAGAGACATAGAAGCGGTCAAGCCTACTTGACTGAAAGGAAGGGTTGATAGTTAGTCCGAGAGTGGTGCGGGAAGTTCTGCAAGATATCATGGACATCAAGCAAAGAATGAGAAAACTGAAACGATTGCCAAGCAGCAAGCTCAAGGAGGGAGATGGAATGGCGCCCGTCACCAGGGTTAATGTACATGTTAAAGTCTGAGGTGGTCATCATGTATGAGGGGGAGATAAGTCTATGCAATCAAGAGGCAGAGTAGGGAGCATACAAGTCAAGAATTGAAAAGTTAAAGGCCAGTTTGCACAATTGCAAAACTACCAGCATGATCAGCTTGACTAAAGAGCACTTATCGATCACGTGAGACAAGCATTAAAACCTTGCGCCAGGGAAGCAACATAGTGAAAGGTTGCACCAAACTTCTTGATTAGGCAATGCTGGTTGAAAACCCATACCTTAGTTTCTAGAAGGGCAATCACAACGTTGCGTTGAAGGTAATTAGAGAGGACCTGCACCAAACAACTACACCTAATGAAGGCGTTCAGCCCTCTCACATTCCAGAAGTAGTATTTTTGAGGGGTCAATGACAGGAACCGGTGTCTGATACCCAACAATAGATTCCACGAGAAGAGCTGACCCAGTGACAACAGAGGCCAAGGATTTAGCATGTAGGTCACGCTTAAGAGAAATAAGCCTACTATGCAAGAAGGCCTCAACAATGCGTTTCTTGGCTTTCAAGGCAAGTGCAATGCTGATTGGAGAGGAAACAAGAGCGCCTTTGTGCGAGTTGATGCGAGAAATGAGTAAAGGCTACAGGGAACTATTAGAGGCAACCAGCTGATATGAAGAGAAAGATTGTTGATTAGAGTCCTTGTCAGCTGAAAGCAGTCCATATAGGGGGCTAGATTTACCTTTTCAGGGTAATCTGCCCAAAGGGCCGGCAAGGGTAATGCAAGTGCTTGAGCCCCAGGGCGAGGAGACGTCGTCTTTGCATCAAAATTAGGGCCTTTAAAGAGAATCTTTTAGTGTGAAGTCTCAAGGAGGCACTCCTCCATTGGGCACACTTCCACAACCTTATGGATCCTCAGAATTTGGGGAAAGCGGGAGGATGGAGCCAGCTGCAAGTGTGCCAAAAGCAAATGCGAAGCTAGTGGCTAGGAAGAAGTAACCACCAAGGGCTTGCTTGACAGTAGAATAGGGAAAACTAGAGGAGCAGGCAATAGAGGCTATTCTCTACTTAAGATCGTCGTATCCAAAATCTATGAGATTCGAAGATTTTTTGACAATGTTAATTGGAAAAATTAAGATCTCATCTTCCCTCGGATCCTTAAAATCTCCAATATCATTTGAATAGACACCACACATCGTTGATACGATACACATGCAAATTCATATGATTTTGTTAGTATCATTCTCCTCTACCTTAGATGATGAGAATATTGCCAAGGCACCAGGTCATATTGTGAGGCCAATTTTGCCCCCTCATCTTCTCCTAAATATTCATTTGCAACAAGAGACTCGGAAACCATTCCATATTGTAAAGAGTAAGTGCTTATGTGAATTGTACATATTATATATATATATATATATATATATATATACCCTTTGATAGATTGGTGCTGCTACTCATTGCATTTTTTTTGTTTGCAATCACCATTGGAGTGTGCATGTGATTTCTTCATGAGGATTCAACTAGAATTTGTCATCCAATGTGCATGAACATGGATTCCGAGATTCACATGTAGATTCCATGTACAAAACAATGATTGAGCTTTTGACAAAGTTGGATGCCCCAAAATGTTGAATTTGATGTGAAAATTGTTGATGTACTACTAAGTCCACTATTTGACTCATTTATGATTTTTGATATTCTATGCAAGTAAAAGGCTCTAGTATATATCATATTCACAACAAATTTTATTATTTTAGTCTTCACAATAGGACAATGGGGTTCAATTGTGGTTGCTTTATTCTCAATTGAGTGGGAGATATACGTGAGATAAATCTATGGGAATGTAATATTTTTAAGTTATCATTTATTGGATAATTTATTGATTGAATGTTTTTGTTTGCACAAGACGACGCCCTCAAATATATACGAGTTCCGCCTAGAAATGTTGAAGAATTCACTATCACATGCAAGATCATGCAAGGTCTCGTTGGCACAAGAAAAATCGAGAGGTCATTATATTTTATAGAAATTGTTGGTAGCCAACCCATGATATAGAGGGACATCTAAATATAAAAATTCAAGATAAAAGTTTATAATATAACGTTTAGTGGATAGAAAAGTAATTATAGAAATTTACAAAAAGTTGAAGTTTTCCAATCATACATCATACATGTACTCAAAAGGAGAACTATATTGATATTCAACAATGCTTATATGTTTATGCAAATCTTGGATTTGGTAGTTTTTGCATTATTTTATTCAAGTTATTTTAGAAGATGCGATAAAGACTCTCCAATACATAGGGACCAGCTTGCAAGGCCTCAAAAAAATGTGTGGATTCACCTACAACAAAGTATTTGCACATTGTTATTGACAGAATTATTTTTTTTTTAAAATTCGAAGTACCACAAAATTTGAATAAAGCAAACTTATATACAAGTTTACTTCATTTGCTCAAAGATATCTTGAAATCAAAATATATTTCATTATTTTGATGAGTACAATTTTCTCAAATTGACTATTGCTAAAGTTAATACTATCACAATTGAATTTGGTGATAACATTCCAAAAGTTCTCTATTTGCAACTTGATAGCACCATAAAAATAAACATAAAGGTGGGATTTTTACTTAGGTCACACCCATGATTAAATGGATCGCATGTTCAATTATTTCTCCAAAATACTAAGATGTAAACAAATATCTTCCTTATCCGTATTATAGAGTATTGTTGAAGAATCATGCACGTCCAAGTCAAATGTGTCGTTGTTGTGAAATATTTTGTATTTTGGAAATTAAGTCAAAAGTAGTTTTCCATCTGCACAAATCAATGACAATAGCTTTAAGCACCAATTTGATCTTAGAAAGAATGAGTCTGGAAATATTCCTACTCGTTATCATAGTCACATTTAGGACTCCACTTTTTATTGAATGTGCTTTCTACCCAAGTTAATCTTGCCCTAATGTATCTTCTAGCGTCTACTTGAAAACCAATGTTTAGGACCCTAAATGGATCTACAAAGACCCTCAAGAGTGATTGGATACTTGGTTAATCAATCTATTGCAAAACTAGCACACAAATCTTGATCTAGATTGGCAATTTTGATCTAATCAATCAAGAACAATCTAATTTTGATCAAATCACTATAGAACAACCTCACATGTGTGAATTACAATCTATAATACGACTTAATATAGAGAATTGAATTCACCAAGTTTAGATTGCATTCACATAAAAAATCTCAATAGAAATGATGTAAAAACTCAAAATTGTCAAGCGTTCCAAAATTATGATTTCTCCCACATTGATTGAATGATTTGCAAGTACAAAGAGGATCCTTGGCTGGCTGGGCAAGTACATGTATTCAGGTACCAAAAAGTGATTAGGTTGACCTACTTAAATCAATTTGACCTAACCATTAGGTATATCATCTATGGTAGTTAGATCGACACCAACTTGATTTGTGGAGGTAGCTCCTAAATCTTAGAAAACTTGACCAAACTTCCTATCTAACTCCTATGATTAGGACATAACTACCATTAGAGAAAACTTGGCTTTGAAAAGGGCCCTATAAGGATTTCCATGCAAGATGACAAATTTCTTGCAATGTAAAGTACAAAAATAAAATCTTTTCTTGCCTGTCGTCTTGCCCACACACAGTATTCGATGATTAACCATTCTATGTATAGTATAGTCTGTGGCTGTAAGAAAAATTGTAACTTTGTAATGACAACTCAGATTGAGAAAATTATAGTGCCATTAGAAAGTCCTCGACGAGAGCTTTCCAATGACACCCAACATGACCCAGTTCCGAGCTAAGGTTAAAAAGATATTCTTAGTCAAAGTTTTGCCTAGTCAAAGTCAACGGTCAACATGATATCGCTTTTGAGTGTGGTTGACCACTTTGACTTGGCCAAATTGTTCACCCACGCTAAAAAGCGATATCAGGTTGACTGTTGACAAACAGCCCAAAACTTTGACTGAAAATATATTTTTAAGAGAATAAAAGAGGATTTTGAGTTGAGCATGCCAAGATCTTGATGATCTCTCCATGATTATGCCAATCCCTTGCCTTCAAGAAACTTTGCACACATAAAGTAACATCAATGGATTGACAAATGCATGAGAGATGTCACTCTCCTCACCTTTTCTTCCTTTGCCAATGAACTTGAGCCTTGAGGTCTCCATCTTTGACTTTGAAGGTTTTCTTGGAGGCCCTTCACCTTTTCCTTGCACTTGACTCGGCTCCTCTCCATCAATGAGTTGAATAAGATGCTGATCCAAAAGTGCTCCTTCAAGTTTGCAAGTCTTCCACTTATGAAAGATCATATTTCCATCATTGACAGCTGCTATGGTGGGAAAATGTAGATTCTAAAATCTCCATTATTTGAAGAGCAAAAAACTACATCATTCCTTTCATTGAAGTAGGATAATCTTTGGTCCTTACATTGAAATGATCATTCAAAAAACATGTGGACTCAAAGAATTTCCAGTACATTACATTAACTGGTGTTTTGCCTTTTATGACACCATTTTTCAAACTATTAAAAAAATAGTCACCAAATGAAGTTGCTTCACAAAAACATGATGAAGCTACACAAGCTTTTGACTTCATTTTCTTAGCACATATATACATCTTAGCACATCTACACAAGATGAAAAACATCTTAGCTCTTGATAATGAAAAGTAGAACAAATCATATCATTAACTATGGAGAGTTTGCAAGAATTAAATCCACCATTGCTTCTTATACTTGGAAAGTGCACTCTTTAGTGAAGTGATTGCAAGGATAATGATGACTCCGTGGTAGATCTTTAGAAAGGCAACTTAGGTTCTTTAGTCAAAGCACATGCTTCTCATGCATCACTATCTCTTACGAAGGATCTAGGCAGCCAAAAAATAGGCTCCTCTTTGCACATAGCCTCCATGGATTTGTAATTGGAGTGATTCAATCTCTTGTGACATGGCTCCACTTGTGCTATCTTCTCCTTGGCATCCACAATGATTAGCTTCCACAAAAGCATCAAGCTTCAAAAGCCTACCATCTTTAATCCCTTTGGCAATGACATTCCCACTCTTCATTATCAAGCAAGCAATACCAATAAATGTAACAAAGAAGCCCTTGTCCATGAGTTGCCCAACACTTATCAAATTTTTTGTAATGTTGGGAACATACAACACACCCTCAAGCATGACTTTCTTGGTAGATTCAAGAGACATAGGAACTAATCCTACTCCCTCAATCTTGCATTTAAGATCACTTGTTGTATGAATAAGCTTCTTATATCTATCAAAAGATAAGAGTTGAGAAAAATACTCTTGTGACTTGTCATGTGAGAGCTTGCCCCACTATCTATCCACCAAGATTTTTCCTCACCTTTGAGGCTTGTTGATGGGAAGTTGGACACAGTTAGTAACTTCTCCTCAATGTAAGGATCATCACATTCTTATTTGCTTAAGTTTGCTTGACTTCCTTATGCATCTCTCCTCTTGAAGCATTCGGTTGCAAAGTGCCCGTTCTTTTCACAAAAGAAGCATTTTAGCTTGGATTTGTCTTTCTCGTCTTTTGCCTTTGAGCTTGTTGCTTGATCCTCCTCCATCTTTGCTTTGGTTCTTATTTTTGCCTTTGGCTTTCTCATCTCCATCATTCAAGGACAAGGAACTCATCCTATTCTTGACATGTTGGATCTACATTCCTCAACCACAAGCACACTATGGAGGTTGTCTATGGAAGGTAGGCTATCTTGAATGGCAAAACTTTGGACCAAGTTGAAGTACTCATCTCCAAGTCCATTTAGGATCACTTGAACAAGTTCATTATCATGAATCTTATCTCCTATTGAAGCAAGTTCCTTGTTAAGAGATTTGATTCTAAGCACATACCCTTGTGCACTTTCACCACTTCTCCTCATGCTTTGCAAAACTTGGTTTCTTAGCATGAGCACTCTTGAAGTGTTATTGGATTCATAAATAGCCTTTAGTGAATCTCAAGCTTCCTTGGCTGAAGTGCAAGTGGCAACTTCCTTGAGAAGGTCATTACTAACATTCATTTTCACACAATGTAATGCTAGTCTTGTCCTCTTCTTGTACTTCACCAATTATTATCCACCAAGAGGTTCATCCTCTTCATCTAGGACAAGATCAAACAGGTCTTGGAGCACAAGGAGTGACTCCATCCTTAGTTTTCAAATGGAATAATTTGTAGAGTTTAACCTCTCACTAGCTTCTAAGAGGAATGCACCTATTGATCCCATCTTGCTAGTGACTTGTGTCAAAAATCAATGGGTTTGTGCGCAGAAGCTGGGAGCGAGTGCGCAGTAGGATCAGAAGCGCCACAGTTAGCAGCAGAATGTTCAAACTGAATCGATTCAACAAATGCAAGTGAACTATGACAATAGTAGGACTAAAAATGTACTCTGGTTAATATCATACAAGGAGTACAATCGCATGAATTGATAACTTGAGCTGGCTATAGAATGAGAACTTTGATCGTTGTGTGTCGTAACACATGCAACGGAACTATCTGAATGAATTGATAGAAACAATTATCAGATATTTTAGATATCAGAAGATTATCATAATCCTTGAAGAAGTTTTCTGATGAAGATACTTCTCTTGATACACTCAAAATATCTACAACTACATCTTCTACAATTATTACAACCGCCTCATAACTATAACTATATGTGCAATGTAGGGGGACTGTCAACGCGAAGTCGTTGGGTCGTGGATTTTAGACCGACAGTATCGAATTTTACAAAGTATCAAAAAATAAGGATCGATTTTTACACTAGGTCAAAAATATAGTCAGAGTCGAAAAAATCAGACCCGATTCGACCCGATCTAGGGTTGAAGACGTCCGAATAATTTTGCCTTGATCCGATCCAATCCAGGGTTGAAAATCTCTATTTGTTAGGCTTGACATTGGGTCAAAAAAATCCGATACTGAATTTTTTTATCTTTTAAAAAACTCGAGCCTTCCGTTTTCTAGGTTTTGTAAAGTTTTCAGGATGCTCATTAACAAATGGATTTGAGGCTAAGCATCGAATTCCAACACTCCCCCTTAATGTGGATCCTGAAAAACTTTGACCTTTAGATTTAACTTGTCGTTGAATCTGAACTAGTGCTCTTTTGCAAGAGCCGTTGTGAAGTAATCTACTACCATCAGATTTGTTCTGTTGGGTTGATTTTTGTACTCCGTGACAGTAGTTGTCTGGAACTTTATCAGGCCTTTTGAACTCCAGTGCTAACTTGCATTTGAGATCTTTCATCAGATTCAAATTGAAACTGAATAGTAGAATATCATCTACATAAAGAGTGGAGTTGATGAAGAAATCTGATACAAACTTGAAATGAAAATTCGAGTCTGCCGAGTTTGAAAAGAAACCATTCTCGTATAATAATACAAATTTGGTGTCCATTGCTGCTTCGCACTGGTCAACATCAGTAATTGACTTTGCCTCAAAATTTGTATTTGATTCTTGTACAAAGTAGTCGGCTAGATCATCCATAAACCGGGATGGAGGCTGTCTGGGTCGATTTGTCCTTGGTTGAAAATTCGACCCTCTGATGTGATTCGATATGTTGAGATTCTGACTCATTTTCTGAGTCAATATCGATTTTCTGATTTTCGACCCTTGGGTCGGATTTTGCTGTAGCTTTCTCTTTGTGGTCAAAAAATTGGTCTTCCAAGAAATTGACATTTCTATTCATGAATGCTTTCTGAGTGTCCAAGTTGTAGAGCTTGTATGCCTTATGATCTGGATAGTAGCCAATAAAGATTGATCTGTTGTTGTTCGACCTTGAATCGGATTTTGAATGGTCGACCCTAGGGTCGAATTTTGATTGTTCGATCCTTGGGTTGGATTTTTCTGTTGATCAGCAGAGATCTGATTGAAAGCTTTGCATCCAAACACTCTAATATTTGTGAGTGATGGCTTCGATCCTGTCCACACCTGATAATGTGTCTTGCCATTCAGGGCCGTTGTAATGGATCGGTTTTGTAGATAGGCTACTTATGCCCAAAATTTCTTTGGAAGAGAGACATGGGCCAGCATGCTCTTGGCACTTGCAATGAGTGTCTGATTCTTCCTTTGAGCTACACCATTGGACTGAGGTGAGTAGCTGGTTGTATGTTGTAGTTGTATTTCGTTGGCCTTGCAATAGACTTTGAATTCGGTGGAGATAAATACTCCCCCTCCGTCAGAGCGTAGAGCTTTGATTCTTCTCTGGATCAAGTTTTATGCTGATGCTTTGAACTACTTGAAGTATCGAATTTTTCCTTCAAGAAATAAGTTGTAGTCCTTCGAGAAAAGTCATCAATAAAAGTCAATAAGTAGACAGCTCAAGAAGGGTTTTGAAAGTGATGAGATGGCTCGAGACACTTTCTGCTTCAGACATCTTTATGTTGAAGAATTTCTTCCTCAAATATAATTTGGATGTGGTATCCTTGATGCCATACAGGGTTGCTAGGATATCCCATGCATCTTTGGCAGTCTGAGTAGCACTTATGTGAATGATTTGAGTGTCTCCGATGTTGAGAGTGATGTAGGCAAATGCCTTGCCATCTTTTAGTCTCCATTTGGTGATAGTGGCTGTATCACCCTCTAGTTTAACCTCTGTGCCATCAACGATGTCTCACAGTTCTTTGGCTAATAGTATGATCTTCATTTTGAACTTTCAGAGATAGTAGTTACTTCCATCGAGTCTCGCGATGACAGAAGAACTAGTAGGTAGATCCATTCTGGTTTAGTGAGATCGTTGGTAGATACAATGATTTCATAATACTGTTGGTTGCGCGCTTGCTAGAACAACGACTTGGTAGAGACAAATCTTGATAATGCGCAGACAATGTGCAAATTATTGGACTGTCCGCTCTGATCCATGTCAAAAATCAGTGGATTTATGTGCGGAAGCTGGGAGCGAGTGGGCAGTAGGATCGGAAGTGCCACAGTTAGCAACAGAATGTTCGAACTGAATCAATTCAACAAATGCCAGTGAACTATGACAATAGTAGGACTGAAAATGTACTCTGATTAATATCAAACAAGGAGTACAATCGCATGAAGTAAAAACTTCAGTTGGCTACAGATTGAGAACTCTGATCGTTGTGTGTGGCAACACATGCAACAGAACTATCTGAATGAATTGATAGAAACAATTATCAGATGTTTAAGATATCAAAAAATTATCAGAACCCTTGAAGAAGTTTTCTGATGAAGATATCTACTACTACTTCTACAATTATTACAACCGCCTCATAACTATAATTGTATGTACAATGTAGGCGGGCTGTCAACGCGAAGTCGTTGGGTCGGGACAGTATCAAATTTTACAAAATATCAAAAAAATATACAAAGGATCGATTTTTACACTGGGCATAAAATATAGTCAAGGTCGGATTTTCCAGGGTCAAAAAAATCAGATCCGATTCGACTTGATCGAGAGTCGAAGACTCCTGAATAATTCCACCTCGATCTGATCCGATCCACGGTCGGAAAATCTTTGTTTGTTAGGCTTGACATTGGGTCAAAAAAATCCGATACTGGATTTTTCGATCTTCTGAAAAACTCGAGCCTTCCGTTTTTTGAATTTTGTAAAGTTTTCAGGATGCTCATTAACAAATGGATTTGAGGATGAGCATCGAATTCCAACAACTTGTACAATCAATGTACTTCTCAGCCCTTACTAGGATCTCTACAAAAAACAACTCACATTTGATGGAGAGAATTTGATTCTAGAAGTTCACAAAGACTTCACTTGATTTGAATAACTCAAAATGGACTTCTAGCCTTCCACAAGACTTCTAGTCTCATCCCTCTCACCCTCTCACTAAGATTAAATGGAAGTATGATGAGTTCACTTCAAATTGTAATCAAATCAAATAAAAAATGAATGATTTTGGCAAAACAATGACTCTTGAACACCCCTCTTCTTGATGATCCAACAAGACCTAAAAAATCACTTTTTAAGACTTGTTTAATGCACTCATTTATTGGATCCTATGAACGAATCCTACAAGCTAGTTTTCAACATGGTATTAGAGCCAAGTACAAGAGTTTAATTGTTGATCAAATAATTTAACAAGTTTGATGCTAAAGAACTACTTTTGAGAGGGCGAGCCTATACTAAGTGATTGCTTCAAAGTTTGAAGTAGTTTGTTGATAGTGGATTGTAGGTGTACTTTTCAGACGTGTGGGGAGCCACTGTACTTGCATTTAAAGTTCCATTATTGATAGGATCCTCATAATTTTTCTACACCATCTTGATGAGATTTTTGACGCAAATCAAAGAGGAAGCATCAAAGATCAAATGCCATAAATGGATCTACAAAAGACCCTCAAGACCGTTTTGTTTTACAGACAATAGAAACAGCTATTTTGGGAAAATCTGTTTCAAATAAGAAACCTTCTAAGATTCTTCAAATATTTTGTCAAAAAGAGTCCAACTTGGAACAAAAATTCTAAGCACATTTTATAGTTTAGAAAGAAAACTTTTTCAATGCTGAATTTCATAAATTGCACTTACGCTCTTTAAATTTCCTTCCACAAATGTCTTAAAGGTCAAAATTTCATCACTTGAAATTCAAAAGTTTGAAGTACACATGATGGACCATAGTTTTTTAAAACTAGTGCAATATTTTATATATCAAAAGACTATATTACCTTATGGGTGTTGTTGGCAAAATAAAGATTTGTAGAAGCTTTTGGACACAATCCTGATTGTAAGGCGGAGTTTGAGCCTTGGTCTTAATGGTCCCAACATTTAATCTTATCCAACTTGACTATGGTGGACATTAAATGCAATTAAACTTGATACCTTGGAATTTAGTATTTTCAAGGTACTGCTAATTTTCATCTGTCTTTTCTATTTTTGTATCACAATTTTTGGGAATATTTCTTGTTTCTATCACAAATAGAGAAAGCTTCTTGTTATATTGGCCTGTTGAAGAAAAACCAGCACACATCCATTTCTGCTGTGTAGCTCTGTAAAATGGAGACTGAAAAAATTCTCAGAATAGCTCATAATCTCTATACATTTTTAGCTTCATGAAGTTAACAGTTCTGAGCATGGATACATAATGATCTTGTTCTGCAAGGCAATACACAGACTTTTAAACCATTACACAATCTAAAAGCTATAGAATAAGTCCCTGGCTACCAACTTGCAGAGCGTTCCTAAAAAAATCTACTGATACATAGAATAGTATTGGAGAGGAGAGTGTAGAAGCGTTAACCTAAACATAAGAGAATCCATGTTCTTACCGAATTTCCAGCATCAATAAAATGCAAGCTTGAAAAGCAAATCAGATTGATGAGCACTTATAGGCGTCACAAATTCAGATCCCTGTATCATAATATGGATCAATACACACGAAAAATAAGTCATATAAAATCTTTTATTAACCAAAATGAGCCCAGTCATCACATGGTCAAAAAAGGTTAGAATGGGAGCAACAAATTGGGATATTATCACATCAAGGTAATTTCTTCAATTTCTTCTGACAAACTCTGTTAAATAGTAGCTGGAAAACACAATAAACTGATCCATATGATTCTTAAAAATGTGAATAACTTGGACGAAAAATCATAAACATTACAGCTGAAGCTTCTTTCTGAGCCAAAGATAGCAATACACAATGCTGCTGAAGCTCATTAAACTTGCTAAACTTTGTAACCAGTTATTGTGAAACCTCGTCCGACAATCTCACCGACACAATACCAGGCATAGCATTCTCCTGCAAAAAGAAAAGCAACTCCAACTTCCTCTATCTTCAAGTCCTGTCGATTTTTTATCTTACTCTTCACAAACTCAATTTCTTTCCAGAAAGACTCATAACGACCAGGTAAGCTGCCAAAACAAGATACAGGACATACAATGTATTAGTGTACACTGTATACCCAATGGGTAGCAAATCCACATAAGATGCAAGCTTTACTTTGGAAACAGCAGAATGTCCCTTGAAAGAACAATAAAGATATGCTGATTTCTTGAAAAAAAAGCAACTCAAAATGTTCAAGAAGTTCCCTCCAAACTCAGAAAATGGGGAGGAGAGGTCAATTTCAGATTACTACAGACTAAAAGGGATTGCACCTAATTTCAACTGATTGAACGATCCATGCTAGATCAACCAAGCAAGCTAACTAGGGCTACGGAGGTGCTCTTGAACTATAAAGGATAATTGTGCTTCCATTCCAGACAGTTCACTTTACAGAAGCTCAGAGAGGTAAGATAGTTAGGATTAGCTTCTGCACAAAAGGAACCTTGTCATGCATAACACAAAAATCTCGTGCAATTTTTATCAATAAAGCTCTCTCTCTCTCTCTCTCTCTCTCTCTCTCTCTCTCTCTCTCTCTCTCTCTCTCTCCCTCTCTCTCTCTCATGGTACCCAATGCTATTTTTCTCCATTTGGTTTCATTGCCTTACAAGCCATATGGCCCTTTATGGTTTTTGGTGGGAAATTTTTTTTAAAACCTCCATGTACATTTATTACTACCTCTACAGTCAAGATCGCTTGCATTCCATCCTACGGCCACAATCGGTTACTTCTCCTACACTCGTTCAGATGGAACTCATCTATATGAAGGTGGCACGATTCTTCTTCTCTCTCCCACACTCTCTCTCTTCTCTTCTCTCCTCCTTTTGGTAAACAGGCTGTGGATCACCAGTGCCTACATTCCAACGAGTGGAGACAAACCTACAATCGCACCGGTAAGTCATTTCTTAACCTACTATTCTTGTTGTGGATCTACTGCTATCAAAGAAATGACAAGCATTAGTATTGATATTATGCATCGCTACTAGCATAAGCAATTTTGTTAGATTTACGGATGAATAAAGTATGCTATCCATCGCTGCTAGCATAACTGCTATCCATCGCTGGCCAGAATTGTTGATAGGAAGTGGAATCGCTATCATTAAGTGTTGAATGATATCCCATCACTATCATTTATTAGGGCATCACTATCATTTAGTGTTGAATGATTGAACGCATGATATAGCAATACATGCTAGCTATCCATCGCTGCAGGGATCTGGTATAGCGCTACCCAGACACTATCATGATCATGCATTATCGCTGCTCAGTTATGATAGAGCAATCCATCGCTGCCAGAATACTAGTAGGCACTCCATCGCTGCCAGATACCATTGAGGAGTCCATAGCTGCCAGAACTTATAGCATTATGGCATACTTTTTGTAACATATGCTATGCATGGTTACACTTCTGAATATGAATGGTACTCCATCGCCACTATACCAGCGATACTTGAAACTTCCACATTATGATCTGGTTATGATATGTTTCATATACACAAAACTATTTGTTGTGCACCATCGCGATGGAATGCCAAAATTTTGGTAATAGATACTGTCTAACGAAAAGCCACATACTGTTCTTTATCTCTGACCATGAAGAGCTCTCTACAAAGATACGATTGTTGATGATTGTCGCTACTATCTCTGTCTCTCACAGTTTAGCAGCAAAGTAGCAAAAGGTAGCACGAAGTACATAATCATACTGATAAGTTCTGATAGACAGCAAGATTAAGGTATGTATATTGCCCGCTCTTTACCATGCAAGAGCTATGATTTGCTATTCAACTGTAGTAGTTTGGATGACGAACTGTAACAATAACATTGTATGACTTTGCAATACTATACATAGAAATGGATACGGAAGTAAACGTTTCTCAAATACAATCAAATGCAAACATGATCGCCTCACAAGAATCATTTGCATCTACTATTCAGGTTGGTACTTTACGTGTACTTCAATCCTCTCTTTTTTTTAAGCATAAAGCGTATGGTGACAGCATAAGAGACTACTATAAGAAGCAGAATGATTCCTAACGGTCTTTTTATAAATATATTCCATCTCCATCATGCAGTGTCGTACCATACTGATTCAATGCTTATCATAGAGTAAATGGTAACCCTCTTTAGTCGTAATGGTATTCCTCACATATCAAGAGATTGTTAACCGATTTACATGGATTTGTACAAAGGTCTTTTCACATACGGATATTGTGGTTTTTGCTGCTTTCTAAGTCACAATCATGGTTCTTTTTTAAAAATAAAATGGTAAAATAGCTTGCGGACTCTTGTATAGCATGGATTTGCTCAAAAAGTTATGTGAACCGTACATTATCTGTTTAGAGATACGAATATTGGTATGGCATGGATTCGCCCCAAACTTCATGTACCGGTCCAAGCTACTTATTTGTTTGCAATTCGCTACATTTCTTATACAGCTTATTGTCTAATGCATAATGTTGTATTTATATTTTAAAGATAAGGACCAAAACCATCAAACTAATCAGCATGGCATTCGCCCCGATACGGTATCGATATGGTTTGGCCTATCGCAATAACCAAGTTTCAGTAAGGGAAGATCGGACTATAGAATTTTATTTACATTGCAAGCTGATTAGTTAAGTTAAACGTATTTTGTACATGGATAACAACTGACATTCAGCGTTGACACCTGTCTTCCTCACTGTGCTAACTTGTGTGGTTTTATGTGGTGGGATGGTGGCAGGCACCAGCTGGATGTCTTGAAATAGTTTTGCTTTACGGTGCTTTATTAGTACTGTATGCTTTTCAGCTATGTCTTTCCTTGTTGGTTTATGAATAAAGGGTTTTAAAAGGTTTTGGTGTTGACTTGTCAAGAGGAGCTTTGATCTGTTAATCTCTCTCTATGCATCCTTGAGGTGTAAATCCGACTATCCTTTGGTCGGAATAGTATCAAAACCTTTACCTTACTTGGATTCATAAGCTAACATAGGTCTGGTTTATGTTTTAGTCCTCAGGATGGTATTAGGGCGCTGTAAACCTGGATTATGGAGAGCCCCTTCCTCCCCCTAATCTATTCATTCAAACTTTGATCATTTGCATGAAAAAAGCTGTCATGTTGCATAGTTTTATTAATGGAACAGATCGTACTACCTGTAACGCTGCTGGACCTGAAGATAAGGTGCTATGTTTTACTGACCTTTTGGATACATTACATTGGGTTAAGATGTACTTGGAAATTGGCAAAACCAAGATCGATCCCTTGGGTACCATTGAAATTTTTGCTGCCAATTTGGCTGGGCTTGCTGAAAGGTATGAGGGAAAAGAAATTTTATAATTCTCATATTAGAAAAGTTTTTTCTTGCCTTGAAAAAGAAAACAACCCTCTTTCAGCTGAACCCATTCCTACTTTATCTGAATCACCTCCTCCTCCACATCCTCTTGTCGTTTTAGATGAACTGGACGAAGATAGTGCCTCGCAACTTGAAACCTTCTCCCAAGACATCTGTGACATTGGTGATCAATCCAGAGTTTTGCCAATCCAAAAATTGCCAAGTCCCTTTTGTACCTGCACGAACTATTGAACTCAAATCCACCCGCACTTCTTACAACCTGGGCACAAATTCATGGACATTTTGACACAAACTGACTGTTTATTAGGCAAACAACACAAAGGTTGGGTTACGGATGCTCTTAAAAGTTCTTCCTTAGATGTTTTCTCAAGAGATTCACCCTTGAGTCTTCTTCCTTGTTCTATTGAGCATACAATAGATAGTGCCTGGGCCCTGGAAGTAAACATCTCTTTAGGCACCTTACAAACGATCCACTTAAGAATAAGAAGAATAAAAAAGCAACTAATTGAATACCTAGATACATGTTGGATTCAAACCAGTATCTTTCCTTTTTGTACACTCCTATTTGCTAGCACAAAAGGAAGATGGATCCACTCACTTATGTATGGACTATATGCATCTTAATCACATTGTTATAGGAGATGACAGGTTTTTTAAACTTCTCTAAGGTAGATCTGAGAAGTGGGTACCATCATATACAAATCAAGGAGAATGTCTTTGAGATAAGTTTTCAAACAGGGTAAATGTATCGTGTAAGACCCAAACTATGTGCTTATAGGAATCCAAGTGTGAATCTACCACATGTGGAATACCTCAAGAATTTCATCTCCAAAGATCAAGTGCAAATGGATCCCTGGAAAGTGGAGGTTGTCATGAACACCTCAAAGTAATTGAGATGCAGAATCGGTCCTCTGCATGCTAAAGGAATCAAAGTGTGAGTTCATTGGGTAGGTCAATTTCCTTGGGCATTCGATCCCAAGACATCAATTGCAGATGGATCCACAAAGGCGGAGACTAGAATGCACCTTGCACTGTTGTTAGAGTCTAAACTCAACAATTCGAAATTCCTCAAATCTCAAGCCAACCTCCAAGCCTATGGATTTGATACCCTATAACAATCCAAGCAAAAGTAAGCCACAAAAAAAACACATATACAAGAAACAGCAACCTCATAATTACACTCCACCCAACTATAGCAAGATCACATAGGGTTTTAGAGTCATGTGCATTCTAAGCTAGGCATATATGTGGCCATGCATAGCTACATGCATCACTCCCAAGCTATATCGTGATTGCTTAAGGGTGGAGACACATTCATGGCTTTAAAAATCGAAGCAATAGACTAAGTAAATGTAGGTCAACTATCCATGTAGGTGGCAGAATTTGCAAACCAAAAGAAGGCTATCTTCAACCTACGACTCGATCACTCAACTGGCAGCCGAACAAATCCAAAAGATGGTAACCAATATCCTTAAACAATCTTTAACTACAATATGCCCCTCACAACTACCTAAGGGACCACTCACTTATTCAACTATGAGTTATCAACATCTTGCCCGAATGTTCTACAACCAAGAAGGCAAACTTAATCACTCACATGATGAAGGCTAGCACTGAAGAGCAAAAACAATGATTAAGGTATGATCATACTCAAGGTTACTAGATTCATTGGAAACAATGATTCCTGAAGTTAGCTCAAAGCAATGTATACGATTGCGACCTTAAGGAAGATGTGTAAAATTGATGACTACATTCTACAAGATGTTAATATGCATCATGTCTAACCACCCAAATAATCAAATTCAGTTTGCTAATATCTAGCATAGTGATGGTGCAAAAACAATGCATATGAAACTAATCTCCCCCACATTAACTAAGAAATTTGACAGGTTCCTTGAATGAATTTCTTCAAACGTATAAACTTCAGAAAGTAATCAGGGGGCAAAAGAAAAAGGGGAAAAGAGGCAGTAATTAGCAAGAACTGCAAGAGCAGAGAAGAGGTCTTGGAAGAAAGATTCGAACATGAAGGGCCAAAATAAGAGTCGGATGGAGCACTAACGACATAGTAAACCATAGATTTCAAATGAGTAGACACACGCCACACGGTGAGGTTCAAAAGATTATAGTGTAAATCCAATCAAACGAAGTGTCAAAAAATAAATCTTCCGTTGAAACAGCAGCCACGACGTATTCAACATAGATTCGACATGGAGTGCACAACTCTCATGAACTAGAGGAAGTAACTAATAAATCAGACAAGCGTCACCAAGCTCATGATTTGAAAATTCCACCAGGACTTTAATGTCTATCTTCTAAATTATCAAAATCCAACTATCCCCCCTACTCTAAACGTGGAAAACTCTTTTGATACGTGCAGATACGCCAATTGCGGCCATGTGAACTTGAGATCCACAATGTCTAATGACCAGCAATGTGGCTTAAGCATCTACAGACAAATCAATACTAAAGCAGCGAAAACAAAGGATGACGCATGTGAGTGGGTAGAACATAGAGTTGAATGAGCACAAACTGGAAAGGGGAAAAGCACATCTCATCTCTGCAACATGCAGTAACTATCGAGGGGGTGACTAAAGGATGAGCCTGGAGGTAATGTACGTACCTGGCAAGGCGGGTGTAAAACAACTGCTTGGAAAGCTCTTGACACTTCTCCACGGTTGGCTCCTTGGCGATGTACTGCTGATTCTGATCTAACAACTGCTTGTAGTAGGCGCTGCCATGCTTGGCTATGAAATGAGATGCCACAGATGATTTCTGCTGCAGCTGCCGCCACAGCGACGCCATGCTTTCTACCTTCTGATCCAATTTCCTTCCTTCCTCGAAGAAGAAGCAGCAAAAGAAGACGAGAAAACGAGAGATGAGAAGGAGTCATCTGTGATTTAGGGTTAGCTACATTGCCAATTTAGGTCACATTTTAGGGTTTGAATATGGGTCATTTTGGAATAGTCTTGGTTGATGTCACATCTTCAATGGAAATTAAAGACTTTTTTTAATAGTTAGAGAGTAGAGTGCATTTTCAACATCAATTGCCATGCATCTCGCCTAAAAAGTATACCACTTCCAAGATGGTCTATTGCATCCCCATCAAACTCGGTTTATTGATCTTGCTCCAATCGTCACCTTGTGTTCTGCTTGTTGGAGATGGGTTGCCAAGTGTGAATGCAATTAGATTAAGCTCAAAATAGGTTTGAGTTGTTGCACTTTCATGGCAAAGGGTCCTTGTTTCACAAGTGACAACTCAATATGTGTCTTAAATGGGAGAAGGTCCTATAATTTTTTATGAACCAATGGCATCATGCCATCCCAAATATGAAATATCTGTGGACAAGGGATGTTACCTATGGCAATGGAGACAATGCTTAGTTCCCAATTGCATGGAGAAGGAACATCTTAGGACCCACACACTCCTAAAATTTGCTTGGTGGATGTAGAGTCTAAATGTTGCATGTTATGATGCTACTGCAAAGTAATGTGGTTGCCACTTCAAAAATAGAAATAAAAAGACAATTTGGCCCATACATGTCCTCCAACACGCTTTCTGGTGTTCCCTAATCCCCTTAGACTCCCTTTCCTTGTTAGCCTCCCACCCACTTGAATGCATGGCTAAGGTGAGACCAAGGCACTTGAGTGCTTTTAAGAAACCATTGGTGGGGACATTGATGTGATTCCATTGCTCATTTCCATTGTCTATCTCATGTTTAAGCAATTTCATGTGAATGTGTGCAAATTGTCAAGATATGGTAAAACTACCTACATTGTTTTGCATCAATTTGATGATGGAGTTGTACTAGCATTCTTGGCTGGTTTTGCTGATGGAAATGAAGCTTAAGGGAGGTTCATTATATCACTCATTCATGATCAATTCATCAAGGGTTAATGATATGTTATGGCAAGATGGAGATGGAGGCTCATTCATGGATTTTCATGGTGTAAACATATCAAGAAAGGACAAAAATGAAGGAGACATGCAAACATTGGATGATAACTATCATTTATTGTTTGGTTACTATTATTTTTCAAAGAGTTCAAAGTTGTAAGCTTGGAGGAATGATTGCATTTATATTCTATTTGGTTCTTCATGTTCTAGTTACACCTTGATATGTAAAATTGATGTAAGAAATAGTGAAACATCCAATTTGGACACTATTGTCTATAATAATTATGAAACTTACTATAAAACCATAGAAAGGAGGTCTACACTTAGGATGGAGATCATTCTTAAGATGGATCAAAGTTGTGTGGTAAAACTAGTTGAGGGAGTGTGAAAAATTGTCTACTAGTTTTGTTGGTTTATTGGCATTTTTGGAGGCCAACTTGAAATCTCAACTTAGAGATAGTTTCATATTTGTCAATAAGGGCCTAAATAGTGGATTTATTTTTTTGACAAGTAGATAAGTGGATGAGGTCGGATTTGGACCCATTCTAATTGGCTAATTTTGGTACATTACATCTAGACTAGATTTTCTAGGTTTTTGATGAAGTGTCTAGAAGTTTCCAAATTAAGTCAAGTTTGGGGCAAGTGGCCAAATGATATTTTGGATGCTATAGATAGCTATACCTTCATGGAGAAATAATCATCATAGTTTCTTTCTTTGTGAAGAATTCATCTCTTGTGTTTCTATGTCCATCTCATGTGTTTCTCTCTTGATATCTTGGTTTTCTATGTGTAGAATGTTGATTTCTTGGTAGATCTTGAATCCACAATTGTGAAGTATGGTACTTTAATGTTGTTGTACGGACAGGGACAATACTAAGTCATATTCAAGTGTTTATGATTAGATCTTTGTGCATTTCTAAGTTCTAGCATGCATAAAATAGTGATTTCTATCTTCTAGTTATTTCTAGATGTGCAACCAAATTGGGCCAAGATCTTGATCCACTAATGTGTTTTGGATCTATATTTTTTCACATCTAGGTCCCTTCAATGTAGATCCAAGGGACACTGGTAATGGAAAGCCAAAGGCCAATAGCCACTAAATGGGAAAGACAACCACCAACAAACATTGGAATCCAAACATCACATACCTAAAGTATTGGAAAGGGGCCAAATTGTCCAATATAAATCACAATGTAATTTGGCCTGTAAAATGACATATATTGTCTGTGTCACCGTATGCTGCTACCATACCCTGAGAATACACTATACCACTCATGGATGTAAAGTCGGATTTTCATAGTAGTTACATTTCCATAAGCTTCAATTCAAGCAGCTCAAGGATAAGACTCAAATAACACACACTAACTTCCAACTTTTTGGTTTTCTCTACATCATTATGATACAAAAAGCAAGTTATAATGAGACCAAATAAGTACTATGATGGTTGAACAATAATCTAGCACTCTAATGAAAAAAAAATTAGGCTTAAAGTGGGATGTAGTTGTTTAGAGACCATTTGTCCTCAACATTTTGATTTCTTTGTTGGGCTGTGTGCACTGAAATTGTTGGCTTCTTTCAAAAGATGTGAATTTCATGATTGAGTAGTATTTGAAGCCTCATGTTAACTCGGAAATTACATTCGTAATATACATTGCATGAAAGTGAGACGATCCCCATATTAGTATGATGAACTATTATTGGTGATTTTAGCCCCTTGACAAGGTAGAATGTTTAAGAAGTAGTGTTTGTTGTTGTGTGACTTTTTATGCTCAATGATATTTATTCATTGATTTAGTGATCCATTAAACAAAGAAATAAAATGTAGGCATCACGGAAGGGTACCTTGGTGCGAAATATACACACATCATTTTATACTCTTTGCCCTTGGATGTTGGTTTGTCTTTTATGAACCATTACTAAACCAACCTCAAAAATTAAGATTGGATTGAGCTATGTGCCCAAGCACTGGAAGTACACCTAACTACACACAAGGACGAGAAAAACATTGGAATTTTGTTGAAGTGTATTGACTTCTATCAAAATTATAAGAATTAGATTGTAAGGATCACCAAGAGAAGATCCTCTAGATCATGTTGCATGGACCAAAAAGACTACTATGGAGCCAAACCACTCAACCAATTGGAAACTTATAATCAAATCCAATCAGCTTCTCCCTCGAGCCACGATGACTAAATACATGAGAAGAGAGGATTCCAACAATCGGAAATTGAAACCAGGTTGTGGAGATGGGCGAGTTCCTACATGTTATATAGACTGTTGTTGTTGTAGAGAGAGAATATAGTACTTAGGAAATGAATTTAGGTGAGTAGGATTGAAGATTACTTTTGGAAATATTAGAGTGTATATGCCACGCTTGTCCTTTAAATCAATCTATTTCTTTGTATTGCCTATTGTCAACACCCTAAGCACAACATTTAGTAGGCCTCCTTTGGGCCATCCACCAATATCCTATATCTATGAAGACTCCTTGCTTTTCTACTAGCATCACTTTCTAAGTCCTCCAACTCAAAACTTTTGCCAATTCATATCCTCCAATTACTAAATTCAGTCATAACAAAATTAATATATAATTCCAACTAACTTGAGAAGAGAATATATACCTATCATGATTAACAAAATTTAAATTTCGCAAAAACTCTTGGACCTTGGTATAGACTATTTCCTCAATTTCATCCCAATTGATCTTAATATTTGAGCATGAATTGAATTGTGCAGTCTTTGATTTAATTTTCACCAAGTATCCAATAGCTTTTATAACATATACCTTCATAATATCAAAATTTTGCATAAGTTTTGAAACTATTATGATTAACTTTATGAATCTATGCATTCTAAAACATCTAGGATTATAATCCAAAAAATATTCTACTAGTTATAAAAGTTCCCACGAACTAAAATAGGTTTGACTTTTTTGGAAATAAAGTATCTACTCAAAAGATTATTTTGCGTTGTTGAACAACTGCAAAGCTTGAGATGCCTTGGTAAATTATGACCACTCTTATTCACATGCCTATTTTTCACAGCAAATGGATTTGTTGCATACACATTTTGAGATTGCTCTTCATGAAATATTGTAGGGCAAATCGTGAAGAGAATTGAAAAGGCTCATGTAATGCTATTTGCTTAGACTTTTTTTTGGATTTTGGAAGAACCTCTAAAAGCATAATGTTCATGTAAACCTAGAACCAAAATTTTTTATGAACATTCTTGTCCTAATTTTCAAGTGGACAACTGATAAAAAGTTGACATACATCACATGAAAGTTATGATATAATGTGCATGTGGACAACCAATGAGAGGTTGCCCTACATAGCGCATGTACATTATGTTGACACAAAGTGCATGAGTTATGTGGCAGCCCGTCATGAGCTATATGCATGAGCTATGTGGCAGCCCATCATTGTTGTCCACATGCACATTCTGTCAACAAAAAGTTTGAAAAAAAAATGTAAAAAATTTCGCTAAAAATGGGAAGATCAAGGAAAATTAAAAAAAAAAAAAAAATAGGCAAAAAAAAAATCTGCGAACTAGAAAAGAGAAAAAAAAAATGGATTAGAAAAAAAACAGGGAAAAAAAACTTCGCAAAAAGAAAAGGAAAAAAACACACAAAGATTTCACACTTGTCATTATGCAGGGGAAGGCCATTGCACTTAGGCCTTAAGCCTTGCTCGGTGCAGCTCTTGGGCACCCAGCTCCAAGGGTGGAAGTACGCCCCTCCTCCCCTCTCCAAAAACAAAAAATTTGGTTCTAAATTTACATGAAAATTTTGCTTTGGAAGATGTCTCTAGAATACAAAAAAAGCCGAGCACTTGCCATTACGAGACCATCTAGATCTTGACGGCCTATTTCTCTCCTGCTACGTCAGACATCGTTAATCCGAGAGTGGGCTGTAGCTTGTAACAGTATTTGCCGCTCCCGCGGCTCAGCTTGCTACACGCAAAAGCCCACCTCCTGATGAACGATACTTAATCCATTTCCCCAAGACCGACAACATTTTGCAAAAATTGTTCTAAAATTTGTTTAGAGCCAAGTTTTTGAGAGACTTTGGTGGCTCCAAGGCTTCCCTAACCGTAACTGACGACGTGGCAATGGCAGAGCTAAAAGGCTGAGAGCGCTCAAAGAAACGCCCTCGACTCTCTTCTCTCCACCATCGCCATTCACTCTCTCTTTTGCTTCTATTTCTGGGGACAATGCTACCACCATCGCGAGATTTCTCTCTGATTGATCAAGAATATTTTGCAGAAACATTTTTCCGAGATTGAATGCATTGCTCCAGAGAAGCTGCCGTGTTCTTTGATATATGCTTGTTTGTTGGAGTTGAAAAAAGGATGGATGATGCCGCATTAAGTGTTTTGAACAAGACAATGGGAGCGGGGAGTTGGTAAAGCCCAATTCATGACTCGGCATAGCGATTGTAGGAGCGGTCGTTGCAGTAATTCTCTACCATGGATCTTAAGAACCATCAAATTTCATTCCTGCATCTAGCTAGTAGAGGTACGTATCAGTTCTTGCTTGAGCTTACAGATTGTTACTCCTCATTGATTCTTATAAAAGATGCATGAAAAGTTTGCTCAGCAGTAAAAGATGGCAGACCCATAAAAACAGGGGAGGTCAATTAGGGAGTGGGAAGCTGAGAGCAGAACTGAAAGATTAAGCTATGAGAGGTGGGCAGTTGCTGAGTTATCTCTCCTAACAATTTGAAACCCTGAACCCACAGTCTAGAAATACTTCACCATGTGAATTATTTTTGATTCATAATGTTAAAGAAAAGTAAGGAAATTCATCTTTTATGATGAATACTAAACAGAAAGAACGTTATTAAGGTCTGTCTTTAGGAAAAGTGAATAATGCTGCAGAAGAAAGAACAAGGTTTGCGTGCAGAGTGTTACAGGTGTGAGGCACTCACCAAAGAGTTAGTTAGGAGACCTCTCCGACCAACAGCTGGTCGGCATTCTCGATACAAGGAGAAGTTCATTTTCGTTCCAAGGAAAAATGGATACGTACGTACTTTTAAAAAATGAATGTTCTCATCTGAGTGGGAAGTAGTGAAATCGGTTAAATGTACGTGAAACTATTGCCATTAGGTTGATAATTCCGGTTGTTGCTTGAATGAAAAAAGACTTAGCAGACCTTAGTTTTCTTGTACGCACATGACTTTACCAGGAGATGAGACATTGCGTGGAAAACCAATCAGAAGCACAATGTCCGTTTTTTCAGTTCATATTGAAAAGGGGAATCAATTGGAAAGAAAGGAAGATTGTTTCTCTAAAAAGGCAACACATTTACAATTTTGTGTAAAGGCAAGAGACCTAAAGGCGCAAGAAAGTTTCTATATATAGAAAGGAGACCTAGGAAGAAACAAATACAATTTTCAACTGGCAAGAAAGGAGCAACATGTTTTAATACAGGTATGCAGCTTGGAAAGGCAATATAGAGAAAAAGAGACCTCAAAAGAAAGGATGACAATTTTTACTAGAAGTGATGGATTATACATGGCCATTTTTAGGTTGCAAGCGTGATGTGTTATTTTTTGGAGTGCACATGGGCAAAAAATTCAAGTGCTATAGTACATGGCAGAATTTCACTCTGCCAAAATACACATGCCTATTCCGTTTTATAATTTTGAATTTCATAAAATACTTTTAACAGTGGAAAGCTTTGGTGGAGAATCACATAGGAAAGAAGCGAAAGACTCTTAGGTCAGATGCAAGTGGTGAGTACATTTATGATGAGTTCAAAGACCTTTGCAAAGCATGTGGGATAGAGAGGTAGTTTGTTGCTTTACCTACATTGCAACAGAACGTTGTGGCCGAGCGAAAAAGCAATCCATAGTTGAGTGTGTGAGGAGCGTGCTCAAGGCAAAGGGGTTGCCGAATTCCTTTTGGGCAAAAGTAGTAGCATGTTGTTTTTCTATTGAATAGAAGCCCAACCAAAGCGATTGAAGGAATCACGCCCAAACAAGTGTATAATGGCAACAAGCCCAAGGTGGGCAGGTTTCAAGTATTCGGGTGCACAACATACGCACACATACCTTAGGACTTGTGGAAGAAACTTGATACAAAATCCTTGAAGTGTATCTTCCTTGGGTATAACAAAGGTGAGAAAGCCTATGTGTTGTATGATCTCAGTAGGACCTACACTGTTACATGGTGAGTTTCATTCAGCTTGCAAGAAGTCCAGTCTACCATGCATGAACAAAACATATAGAGGTGGACCAACACTTTATACGAGAGAAAGTGCATGGCGGAGAGATTGAGCTAACTTATTGCGACACCAACAATTAGATTGTTGATATCTTTACTAAACCACTTAATAAAGATAAGTTTGGCACTAATGTTATTATAAAGTTGTACATTACTCATGGGGCATGTTATTTTTTAAATACATGGGGCCCCCTATTTGTGACTTAATCAAGCTAGTGCAAGTGGCTCACTCATATGGTTGAGACTTATACATTCCATGCATGTACATGAGGTGCTTGCATCATAGGGGACTTGGAGGACCCATGCCCTCCACTTTTTCTCTAGCAATTCATTTCTTCTTCTAAGTTTTGTTGTTGTGAGCTATTTCTCCTGTGTTGATGCTTTCCATAGCTAACTTTCTGAAGCTTTCTGGTTCATCTAGTATTGCAGTTAAGATACTCCATAACTAGATCTTACAATCTATCACCTACCATATCCAACACTCTCCCTTCAAGCTGACTGAACTGCAATTAGGAAGAGCGCACATAGTGTTCCTCTATGTAAGCTTCACCTTGTTAAAAAACGAAAGAAGATGCCCACCAACCTCACTCACTGATCTCTCTCATAGATGATTAAAAGAGCACTACAACAATTATGTCCCTTCTATAGATGGAATGGAGATGAATTTGGTGTGTATAATTATCTATTTCTCCTAACTTCCTAAAAGGCAAGGCCCTAAATGCTATTCCCACTTTTTCTGATGAGCAACTTCATGAAGATGTCAACAACATGATTGTTGGTGTTGCAATAGATGAGTTCGGTATTGCTTGTCTTTGTACTTTTTGGTGGATGAAGTGCCAATGTATTTTAATTTGCTTTGTCGTGGTGTGTGTTTGCTTTGTCGCGGTGTGTGAGATTTGGGATTTTAGCAAGTTGTATGCAACTTTGACATTAAGATGTGATTGCCTTCTAATAATCTTTTTGGGCAAATGGCTTTGCATGTTGACTTTGTGGTAGCATTACCTTCCCCCCCTTAGATGATAATGCATTGTTTGTTACTTCTTTTTCTGCCAAGATACAACCCTTATCCAAGATCAAACTTATAACAAGTAGTAAATTTCTTATCCTCCATGCTATCTTATAACATCGTTTCGGATTCATGGATCAAAATGAGCAATTTTGGGTCATTGGTTGTAGTTGCATCAAAGTTAAATAGAAGAATGATGCCATCAAATACCGACAAGAAGATTGCCAATGTGATGCACGGAACTCCTTTCTTCCCTTGTCTCTTAACATATTATGCTTCTTGGTTTCCAAGGGGAGGCTCGAACTTGAGACCAAAGAGACTTTGGATGTCAAGATAACCAATTGAGCCAACACCCTTGAGTATCTTAACATATTATGGAAGGTGTAGGCGGGCACACGACATTATGCCCAGTAAGGACTCCCAAATATTTTAGGCAAGACGCCCGGAGGGGCCGGGGCTAATAAATTTTGAGAGTCCAACCTAGGAAGAATGTCGTAAGATTCAATATGACCTAGCTTTGGAGTATCTTAACTGTAGTACTAGATCATGTTGGAATGTAAATGGAATCGCTTACATTACCATATGTTACTTTGACCCAAAAGGTCGAGAGTTGTGTAACCATGGTTATTTATCTCTATTAGGCCTACTAAACTTAGAGTTAGCTAAGTTAGTATGAACTTAACTTGGTAGGGACTCGTGGGTCCACTAGGCCTAATTGTGACATTAAGTATCCCAACTTGACATATTGGAGGTATCTTATTCTTTCTATGTAACTTATAGAAAGTTGGATAGTCAATAGTCAAGTAGTTGGATAGCCAATAGTCATGAAGTTAGATAGTCATCTTGGACTATGTATATGTGTGCATCCCATTTGTATGAGATACATTTGTAAGCAATACTGACTATTCTCCTCGGCTGTCCACGAGTTTCTACAAGAGGGTGGTTTTGGCTTCATTTGAAGTCTACCTATTTGTGAGCATTCTGTTTTTTATGCAGAAATCAGCCACCTATTTCATTACTTGTTGAGCAAATTGCATATGGAGTATTGCAATCTATTCTGCTCATAATTTCAGCTTTGAGGTTGCTGCCCTTTGAGTAGATTTTGTCTTGGAAAGTCTATTTCCTATCTATTACAAGCTGATTTTTATGTTATGGCAAAAGAATCGGAGTCTATTGGTTCTTTATTTAATGAAGATAGGCTGGATGGCACAAACTATTCCTTGTGGTGCTACACGATAAATAACCTTCTAATTGCTAAAGGTTTGTGGAAGTAGTTAATGGTGACAAAGAGAGGCCACCTAACTTGGCACCTATTACACCACGACGTCCAAAAGTGCTTGGGAGACTCTTGGCAAGATGTTTCAAGTAAAGAATGCGGCAAAAGTGGTATATCTTTGAAATCAACTTTCTATCTTGAAGATGCAAGAAGGTGATTTGCTTACAAACCACCTGACAAAGATCAAAGATCTTCGAGAGGAGCTTCTTAGTATTGATGAGGTGATTGAGAACTCACAATTTGTATCTATTACTCTCAACTCTATTCCTAATTCTTACCTTCCATTTGTGTCATCATTGAGAATTTCCATACCAAACTTCATAAGGAGTTAATACCTTCAAGGCTTTAGTAGGACACCGATCACTAATGTATGCCACCGTTATAACCGCTTCAGCCCAAAACTTGTGAGGTAGGCCCTTTGCCTTGAGCATGCATCGAGCCATCTCCATGATAGTGTGATTCTTTCTTTCGGCAACACCATTTTGTTGAGGTGTGTAAGGAGTTGTCATTTGATGATGGATACCTTTGCTTTGAAGATAAGTACCGAACGTATTCTTTATATATTCCCCTCCTCGGTCCGTTCGTAAGATCTTCAAAGAGTGCCCAAACTGATTTTCTATCATTGCTAGAAAATCCTTAAAGCGTTGAAAAACTTCAGATTTTGCCTTCATAGGATAAATCCATGTAAATCTTAAAAGGTCATCAATGAAAGTAACAAAGTATTTACACCTTCCAATGGATTCGGTCCTCATTGCACCACATACATCACTATGAACCAAATCAAATTTGCCGTCAACTCGAATAGTTCCATCAATTGGAAAAGCTTGCCTTTGAAATTTTCCAGGTATGCATCCTTCGCATACATGTCCTTCGGGATGCTCAATATTTGGAATGTCTTCAACCATATTGAATCTCTTCAACATCTTCAAGCTAGCAAAGTTGAGATGTCCAAACCTAGCATGCCATAATTCAGCCAACTCCAAAGAATGTGAAGTTGATGCAACAAGACAAAAAGATGATGAAGCCCTTCGCTCATAGGTATCCATAAGGAACAATCCACCACATAATGTTCCCGAAGCAATGAGCATAAGATATTTCTTTGGGTCTTTGATAAGACATTTGTCTTCTTTGAATTCCACAACCAATCCTTGGTTCATAATTGTAGAGACTGAAATGAGATTCTTTTCTTGAGGAGAGATGAGATTATTAGTGACAAAGGCTGAAAAATTCGAGCACTCTTTTTGTACTAATCGAGGAGGGAGTCAACATGTGTCAATTAGTACTTTTGTTCAAAGTGTTAAGAGCGAGCATTTGTTTGGAGAGAATTTTTCATTACTGGAAGAATCTTCTATGTCATTCCATGCCTCTTCGAGGGACAACTTTGCCATCATTGATGCATCTCTTGATAGTTTGCCAAATTTTTATGATGAAGACATTGGACAACAGGTTCAATCATCTTCTTTTGGTCATTTACAGCCCATTTAACATCATGAGCAATCCATTATGCTTCGGGAACGGCCTGCGGAAGATTATGGACAACATGGTCCATGTTGGGAACACTTTGGGTAGCAAAGTGTTGAACAGCCCATAACATATTCTTTCTATGTAACTTATAGAAAGTTGGATAGTCAATAGTCAAGTAGTTGGGTAGCCAATAGTCATGAAGTTAGATAGTCATCTTGGACTATGTATATGTAAGCATCCCATTTGTATGAGATAACTTTGTAAGCAATATTGACTATTCTCCTTGGCTGTCCACGAGTTTCTACAAGAGGGTTCCTAGCCATCTCTCTCTTTCTTTTGAGAATGCTTTGTGTATTTGAATAGTTAAGATCCTGGATCGTTAGGCTTCTATTTCCTACAGATCACCCATGAAAGCTTGAGAAAGTTAGCTATAAAACATCCAACACAAGGGAAATAGCTTAAGCACCTCGCAACACCAAAACTTAGAAGAAGAAATGAATTTCTAGAGAGAGAGAGAGAGAGAGAGAGAGAGAGAATAGAATAGAATATATATTAATGTCTACAGAGTGCCCTTGGGCACATAAGACAAAGAAAAAGTACATCAGAAAGTAGCATTGTCCATGCCGGACTTATTTCTATCAGCTAAAACATAGAATACAACAGAAATAAACCGGAAATAAAACCAAAGCTTAACCTCCAGCTATGTAGAGGGTACAAAAGCAGTAGCTTACTAACTAAGAGAAAAAAACTATGATCTAGCGTGAGGCACATGGTGGCCTTTGGTGACGAACTCTGGATCTGGATGGTTGAGGAAGACGCTGGAGCTTCAGTCGTCGAGCTGGAATGTCAATCTCACTGTCTGAAGTATCCTCCTTAACTCTTTTCTGAAAGAAAAGTGTAATATGTGGCTGGTTGTGGTCAACATCCTGATTATCCGACAGAAGAGAAGATCTCAAAGAGAACATCTCGCGTAATAGCAAACCAACACATCTCGCATCTGGATATGGCAAAGAGGAACCAAGTGTGAGTGGAATGTCCCGATAGAGACAGTGGTATCTGCCTCTGATCTCATAGTAAGCTGGACATCTGAAAATAAAGTGAAACTCATCCTCAACCTCCTGTAGTGTATAGCACTGACAGATCCATAAGGGTCGTGGCGTGTCTGTGTATCTGCCTGTCTCAATAGCGAGCTGATGAGGAGACACCCGAAGCTGACCAATGCGCAGGCCAAAAGACAACGCCTGAGAGAGATAACTCGGTCTGACGGGAAGCCCTGAAGCATCAAGGTGAATATAACTGAAGCTTAAGCCGTGATGGATCCAGGTGAGACCAGACAGTGTGTGTGTATGCTCTGTAGATCTGTCGGCGAATGAACGCATGAGTCCCATTTGGGAGGTAAGACATAGATAATCCCTAGCTATGTAGAAAGTTCGAAGCATACTGAAACCATGAGGACTTAGCCTGCTGCCCAGCCAAAGTGCGAGAAGATGTAAAAGCCGCTACCATGTATCTGGATGTGATGATTATGAAAATAGCCTCTCCAATCAGTGGAGGAGAAGCAAACTCCGCCAAAATAATCTCATGAGAAACTGACTGCTTTTGGCTCGAATCATTATGATGAGGAATACCTCACTCTAGGCTCACTTATGCACAATCCTCAAGCACCCCTTAACCCTGACCCTCCCTAAATCTCGACACATGGCCAATTCCATGCACAGTCGACACTTGCCACTTGGCAGTACCTTGACACATAGGCAAGTGAGTAGGTTGACATGTGTCACTCATACACTGGACCAAGTGTCCCAGTGAGCATGTGACACGGGTCATGTTTGATGGGTCAACCCTAACATGTGTCACTCATTCACTGGACCAAGTGTCCCAGTGAGCATATGACACATGTCATGTTGACCAATCAACTCTCCCACTTTTTAGGAGGTCAGTCCAGCCACTCCTAATTAATGACCCAGTACCCTACACCAAAGCAACATGCGACTCAGAGGCTCAGAAACTTAATTAACAACTTTGTTTACATTTCTTTTACAAGTGTCTCCACAGGCCAGTGACTTAGCCATTTCATTTTCTTACAAGGGTACATTTGTGAGCAAAAACAATAAACAACCGGGATAGGGAGTAAAAGTTGTAACAAGGTACTACTGCTACTACAGTTACTTTCTCTATAGAGCACATTTGAGCCAGACATGGCAGGGACAGCTCGGGTCTAACCCGATTATTACAAGATACTTTCTGGAGCTAGACACAGTGGTATTTCCAGTTTTGCCACACTCGGTTTCTGTTGGGCCAGTTTTGAGTTTCCTCACATTAGTTGGCGATTGAGACTGGACGCTTCCAGGGTACCCCGCGAGAGGAGCGGCTTTGCCAGTTGTGCTCATTATCTATGGTTGAGTCCGAGGAGCATTTCCTATTCATATGTCCAGTTTACTATGAGATCAGAGGGAGATATCACTGCCTTTTTCGTCAGTCACCAGTTACACTGCGGTCCCTTACCTCATACGAGGACCCCCGCTGTGTGGCACTGATGATACGTGAGATGTCCCTCCTGCGACAGGACCCATGTTAGACAGCTCAACATACTTATCCAGCCACACAGTCTCAGATTACATCCTTCTTCTCTCGAAGAAGATCGCGTTCTGATGCAGACATGACTGACAGCGATTGCGACGACATTCCTAGACCTAGGACGCAGAGACGACGCACCACCCAGCCTCAGGTGACCAGGAGAGTTACACGTCCCATTATGAGGGGCCCTACTTCTCGGTGTCGACACCAGAGACAACATTCAGCCACCCATGCAACAACTATGCCTATCACATCCTTTTTCACGATCCGCATTTGACTTGGGTCTTTCAGACCTTCTTGTTACATTCATACTGCGGCTATAGTACTCATGCTAGTCATTTACATTTAGAGCACATTAGTTTCTCTACATGTACTTTTTATTTCGTATTACTTGGAGTCGTTACACATGCTCCCTCTGTTACCACACTTGACATGTGTGTGTGTGTGTGTGTGTGTGTGTGTGTTCTCTCTCTCTCTCTCTCTCTCTCTCTCTCTCTCTCTCTCTCTCTCTCTCTCTGTGTAGGCTCATTAGGTAATTTTGATCAGATAATGGTAGATTTATAAGTGGAATGGAAACACAAATTTATGTCTCAGGTTTTCTCACCATTCGCTCCAGGCTGGTCTCTAACATAGTTCACCATTGTAAGGTGCAGTGATGGTGTGTGTTGCATCCATCCATAGAAAATTTGATGTATTTTTCAGGCTGTAGATCCTGGCATTAGCAGTTTAGAATATTTCGAATATTTCAACACTCAATTTTGTGGGTTCATGTCACCTTCAAAATACTTTGATGCTTTAATGAGCTTTTTCCACTCCTATTCTTTACTTGCTTCCTCTAAATAAGAATTTCATAAATCCTTGTCCATACAAATGTTGTGCATTTCAACTTTCCATGCACTAATTTTTTGCCCCCAGACTTTTTGAAATCACCAAAAATGGACTCACCAAGGCCTGCCTTAGATCTGCATAAAGATGTAGAAACTCATTTGAAGTAACTTATGAGACTTTACGAGCAATCTAGGGTTGTACACATGAGATTACTGATTCTTTCACCACCGAATTTCAAAAGTGGATATGGTTGTGATAAGGCTTCCGGCAGTGTACATAAAAGTACTTTGACTATTACCAATCATTTCTTAAACATACATGACATGGGTACCAAATTGGCATAAGTCTCTTACATCAGCAAGCTATAAAGATTGAGAAGGATACACTTGTGTTTTGCTTCTGGTTCTTTTTATCTCACTGTATGCCCTGTAATTTGAATGCTATTATGGATTTGCAGTTGAAAGTGAAGGAAAAGGATCCGTTCAGTTTCTGGACATAGCTGAGTACATAACATTTTACTGGATAGAGTACCGTTATCACTTACTGTGTCAAGTCCTATTTCTCAAATTTGTACTGAAGTGGATGCTTTCTTTTTGGGGTATGGACAACAAAAGATTACCTTTTCAAAGCAGTAAGTTGCTGAAAGTCTCCCATCTTTACAGCATCATAACTTCTCTCAGTTGCTTCTCTCAGTTTGCTTCTCTCAGTCGCTCACATATTTCTGTGTAGGTACTGTTGTTTCAATATTCTCACGTTGCTTCTAGTATAGATCCATAGAAAGATAAAAAACCCAATCTTTTGGACACAGGATAGGTGACTTTGCTCTGATCCTAGAAGGACTCTTGTTGTTCATGGAAAGGGGAGGACCTTGGCAACTACAATGGAAGCACCAGGTCTACCCTTAAATATTTACTGTAGAAGTGCACGTTTGTGCCTAAAAAAGGCAGCTTTTTCTCGCAAAGCCCGCTTGTTTACAGAGGAACTGCAACATCTGCGAAAATTTGAATCCATTGTCTCTAGCACCATTCCTTCTCACCCTCACTATTTTGAGAAGAAAGGAGAAAAGGCAGTGCTGGAGCTTCAGGTCTACCTAGTGGATGCCAGGAAGCGGATGCAGGAGCTGCATGGAGATCTTGTTCCCAGAGCACATAGTGTAGATAAGTTTAGTGCTAGAACTCTCAAGACACGGTCTCCGAAACCACTACCGGAGCGAACCAAGCCCTGCGCAAAGTCAAGAACAACTCCAAGGAAAACGTTTGATTCACCCAGCAAGCAGAATTGGGAGGCTTGGGTCCGCAAGCTGCATGAGGCTTACTCTTTTGTAGGATCTTCTTCCTTGAGAAAGGGAACTTCTTGTTCTCCTAAGAAGAAGACACCAAGTAAGGGAAGAGATTTTCATAGTGTATCGGCATCCAGCACGACTGGGTCAAATAAGTCTTTATCCATCAGAACAAACTCCCCAGGTAAGAAGAGTTTCTTGTTTTACGATAAGACAAGCTATGAACTGTTTCATGATTTACAGGACATTTTTTGCTTGTAGCTTGTTTGATAAGGTAAAATGTTTGCATAATTTCTTTGAGTAGTGGCAACCTTGTTTTTGTGGCAGTTTGTAGATTGGATATAGCTATTGGAGAATGTACAGTTGTTACTAAAGAAGTGCAAGCACAAGATGAAGGAACGGATGGCAACGACAAATTCAAAACTAAACGAAGCAAGGATGATGCACAGCAGGGTGGTTTTTGTTCAACTTTGGCAATGAGGGGGGAGAGACAGCAACTAGAGGTTCTGATCAAAGAAACAATGGAGAAGTTGCTATCAGAAAAGATGGAAACTTCTACAGAAGGAAATGCTAGAGTACTTTCAGATATGTGGCGTGAGCTCCATCTTTTAGCAGCAAAAGTGGAGGCACTTAACAAAGGAAGCGGAGCAATTCACGAAAACGTGGATCAACTTACACAACTTATTGAAAAGGTCAGGGAAAGGGCTACTGATCAGCAAGATAATCTTAAGTCAGAGAATCTGTACCTTAAAAAACAGCTTCACCATGTTAAAAAGGAAGGAATGGAAGCTCGAATAGAGAGAGAAGATTTTAGAAAAGATTGTGAAGCTGAGATAGAAGAGATAAAACTGAATCTATCTAAGCTCAGGGATGACAAAACAGAGGTGAAATCGGAGATTGAATGTGTCAAAAGGTTGGAAGATTCACTGAAGTTAGAGAGGGAAAATCTAAGAAGATTAGTAGAAACAATCACAAAAGAAGAGGAACAGAGGAGTGAAGAGTTCCATAACCTCAAGAGAGTTATAGCAGAATGTGAGAAGGAAAAAGAATGCTTCAAGCTTGAAGGTGCTCAAGACAGCATGCTTATTATAGAGAAAGTAGAGAGTCTTTCACAACTGTATTTGGGGGGACTTGAGGAGGTTAGGAATAATGCTTTAAATGTAAAAGTTAACCTTTTTGATAGGTTAGATGAGCTTGAAAACAGATTAGAGGACTACCAAAAGAAGGAAAAATTTCCTTCAAAATCATTACCGACAACTGCCATTCTAAATGATCTAGAGTCCAGAATGATTGTCTTAGAAAACAAACAAGAAGCATTGTGGACCATTGAACAGGATAAAGTAAAAGTGGAGAAAACACGAACATTGATAGAGAAGGAAAGAGATTTAGCTGTTGCAGCTGCCTCAGAAGCATCAGATGCAGCCTCAAGGGCAGAAGAAGTGCTGGAATTTTTCAGTTCCAAACTGCTGAATGCCAGAAGAGTAAGCATCAAGTTGCAAGAAAGCTTAACTGCAGAGAGAGATGCAGTTTTGGCAGCCACTTCTGAAGTAAGACGCTCAAGCGTCGAATTTTGTCGAGAGAGGGACTTAGCTCTTACTGCTGCATTGGATGTTAAGAGTAAAGCTCAAGAGTTGCAGAAACTTTTGGAATTGGACATGATGAAGGGTCGAGATGGTCTTGCTGCATTTAACAAAGAAAGAGTTGCAGCAGCAGCTGCTGCTTCAGAAATGTCATCATTACTGTTGAAGGCTGAGGAAGCCTTAACTGAAATGACAACTATGCAAGGCAAGGTCGTCCAACTAGAGGGAGAACTAACTGGAGCTGTTGGAAGAGCTCTTAAGGAAGTGCATGACAGCTGTAACAAGGAACTTGAGATGTCAGTGCTTGGCTGGGAAAGGGCCATGGAAGATGAAATTTTCAAAGCAAAAAAAGTTGCAGATGAACTTGATCAACTGAAAGAGAGGGCACTCGTACAGGTCTTGGAAGTAAGGACTGCTGATTCTAAGGCACTCATGGTTCAGAACGAATCCAAGAGCTTGTCTAGAGACATTGAGAAAGAAGTTCGAGAATTTGCAGGTGGAGGAAACCAGTTTATTGATCCTAAGGACTTGCAACAAGACCTTGTGCGATTCAGAAAGCAGTTCGAAGATGAAAAGAACACAACGACGATGGATATCGGTCTTTTGAATGTTCAGATGGAACAGGTTTTAGCAAGGCTTACTGCCATGCCTCACCCCAATTCAAGAGAGGAAACAGAAGGGAAACTATGTCAGCTGCAAAGTGAATCCGAGAACAAGGCAAGGGAAGAGAGAATAGAGGATGAACTGGTAAATTTGGACAGAAAGGTAAAAGCATCAGCAGATGAACAGTTGCTTATTGTCACGAAAATGTCTCATGTAGGAAAAAGAATACGGAAGCTAGAAGGTATGCAAATGAACCTTGGTCATTCTCTTGAAGAGGTTATCACGACTGCAAGTGGCCTTGAAAGGTCAGCTGCTGTATGGCTTCCAAAGTACGAAGCTGCACTAATGCTTCTGAAGGAACTAGAAAACAGGCTTGGAGCCCTTGAGAGCTCTTTCAGTCAAAAGGATTCTTTGCTACAATCTGACGTAAAAGGAGAGAAGGAAGGCACTGCGACTAAAGAGCCCCAAGAAATCTTGCACGAAGACACAGAGATTCTTGCTGATAATGAGGTTAAAGATACAGTGATAACAACCTCAGTGGATGGGAAATTGCTTGCTCTGGAAAATCGTCTGGAGCATGTTGCAACAGCAACATATACAAACCTACGGTATGCCAAAAACCAAATCTGTCTAGTTCTGTTAGCATGGAAAAAGTAAGTTCAATGTTCTAACTGGTTTCTCGATTTGGCACATGATTATGTAGGAATAAATATGGCACCTTCATGGCGATTGGTCATTAGAAGCTAGAAAATTAGATTGACTTGGGCATCTCACAGAGGTCCAAGTTGAAGCCAACATATCAAGATTGCATGATATACCGTGTCTAGCTTACAAAACACAATGTGCTTACTGTTTTGATGAAACATTACCCATTTTTTATCTTTATCCTGACACGACCTTTAACAGTATTTTGGATGCAAAGGTGGAACACATTAGCATTGGTGTCCAGTCAGCTCTTGAAGGGGCAGCTGTAGCAGAAAGCAAGTGTGGTGCTTTGGGTGAAGAGCTTGTAAAATTTTTCAGAATGCTTGCTTCTTCGAGAAAAGAATTTTCTGGGAAGGTGAACGATGGATTCAGAAACATCAACTCCCCTAATACAAGCCCTACCAGGAATTATTCAAAATTAGAGTCCTCTGCAGCCGTCAAATCAAAGGTTCCTGTAGCTCATGCAGCTTGTAAATATTGTAAGGAAGCAGCCGCAAACAGTTCAGGTGGAGGTGAAGATAATGCTAAATTTTACCAGCATTTTGATGACGGGCAGAAAAGTATCAGAAAGATAAATGTTCGTCTTGGACATGTTGATGGTGTAGTAAGTGCTAAGCGTACTAATCAGGTTGGGGAAATTGCAAACAGAGGGACACGCTCTCCAAAGCTGGACAGGAATCCTAAAGATTATGGAATTCATGATTCAAAGATGGAAGGGTCTCAGGAGAGAGTGGATCAAGCATTAAGTATGTTTGGCTGCAGTTATGAGGCTTCTAAACATGCACAAGGGGATGTATGTGTCGATGGTGGGCTGTACAGTAAAGCTCATAGTTTCCCAGAGAAGTGTAAGGACAGTGGTACGAGAAATGATATAGAAGGCAGAAATTCAGTTTCTCAGAACAAGGTGCTTGGAATGAGGTCTGACCTTGAAGAAAAGGTGCCCTTAGGCTTGGGAAAGAATTCTCAGAAGACAAATATAAGACTTGAATCTGGGAAAATACATGTCAATGTCAGCCATCGCTCAGCAGTCATTGCTGGTGCCGATTTGATTAGACGGAAAGACTCGGGTTGTAGAAATCCAAAAAGATGAGAAGGACCAAGTATCAAGATGGGTAAACACAAAATTCTCGAGACTTTTCATGCACAAGTTGTAGACGATGTGGACAAGAATGTCCCTTTGTGCAGGACAGGTTTCAGCTTGATCTATTGACGATGTCCTTTGCAGACCTTTCTCCCTTTGGATACAACCTCTTGAGCAGCGAAGTTGTTCTGCAGATGATATGGCAAGTAACTCTCAAAAACATGGCCCTGGCTGCTGTCACAATCAGACCCAGTTTCAGGACAACATTTCTCAGGTAGATTCTCCTGTCCATGAACTGCTTTGTTTGAATCTTGTAAGAATGCAAAGTTTTGCCTAGGCTGATTGCATCTGTCAGCAAGTAAATCTGAGCACTGTTCTTTCTGAACACGGTACTTTATTTTTTGGATTTGAGGTTCTTCCTGTCCGCACAACTGATGCACTGGAGGTGGTGGTGCTGTTGTTGTTACTAAAGAAAGATGTATTATGGGTAGCAGAGGGAGGTAAAGCTGGGATATGCTGCAGACGTTGAATGTGGGAGGGAACTCTCCTCGTGGTAGGATGTAAATCTGGTTGCAAAGTATCTTTGGGGGGTGCACTGTCTTTGAGCTTGGTAAGAAGTCGTGTCATCATTGTCCTCATCATCCTCTGAGTCTGGATCTGGTCATGGTCACCGTCGAGATAATCAACAACACTGTGACCATCGCTGTGAGGATGACAAGTATACTTGCCCAAGTCAGGCTAGCAAGCTATACCATTACAAATGGCCAACACATGAGCTTCACCCAGCTGCAATAAGAACTCCCATAAGTGGTAATAAAGTCAAAATATCCTCGAAGTCTTGGTAACTCTTCAAGTCATCTCCATCAAGGGTACATACTCCAGGCTGGTTGGTAGTATCATAGAAGTCTGTCTTTGTTGGGAGGCTGTCCTGGCATTAAAGTCAACAGTGAGAAAGATGTAACCGCGCTCTGCATATTTGATATTCAACATAAGGTGAACCCACACCCTCCACAAAGGAGGAAGACACAGGAGGAAAATAACAAGCTGCAACAAAGATGTCCCTATTTGAACCAATTCTATGTCCATCGATGCAGATCCAAAGGTATTGTGAATGCTCATTGTGCCTCACGAACTCAAAGATGGGGTAAAGACTCCTTGTATAAGCATGCAACCCTCCTGAACCTCTACCATTGATTGATCTCATTTCAAGTCGATAAACCAAATCCCATCTGTAAGCTGAAAAAGTATGTAACCCTCTCTCATGACTCTTATGAGTGGCTGCCTTGAGAAATAGTAGATCTCCCTTGCCAATGAAGTCAATCAGATCACTAGCAGTGGACGAAGAGTGTATGTCATTACAATTCCAAATCCCAATTTGCAAGCAGCATGGATGGGCCCCTGATATGTTCTCAAATATTGGGCGCCCTAATTTCCTATTTCTTGGAATTTGTAGGTGTATTTTCAATGTAAGATTCAACCCTCCGTATAGATAACATGTTTATCTGTCACTTTGGCTTCTTGGAAGACTTTATGCCTCTCCTCAATCAATACATAGTATATATGTAAGATCATCGTCTAAGAGTATTAATATTCTTTGTTTGGAATATCAACTATCCCTGATAGTCTGGGGTATTGGCTAGAAAAAAAATGCAGTAGATGCACTAGAAGACTTTTGTGTTTTAAGTTCCAGACCTTTAAGTTTTGATCCATGTATATATATCTTCATTTTCTTCTAACTTAAAAACAAGAGAGAGAGGGAGGGGGGCCCACCCCTATTCCCTGTGCATGCACTTTGGCCTCCTCTTGGATCCGTACAGGGTGGGAGGCTAGAGGTAGGGATTATTTATTTATTTATTTTAATTCCAAATATAAAATAGTAAGGGCCCATGACATATTACAACTCATACATTGTTTAATAACTTTTCAAAATAGCCTATTATGACTTTCAAAAAAACCCCAAAATAGTCATGTTCAAACCATCGACACATGTCAATAGTTGCATGCATTTTTGTGGGTCCATAACAAGGGGTCGCCCCTAGCTGATAGGACATTGACACATGGCACCCAAACAATCTATGGGTCCAAACCAGTGTTTCATCTCGTGTAATGAGTCTAGGCTGTCACCTTAGGTAAGTCAATACGTCCCTTATGGTATGTAACACTAATCCAATATCTTTGCTTGCTCTTCAACTTAGTCTCTCTCCAAAACAAACATCCAACCAATCACTAATCACTATGAATGCAATACATAACCAGCCACATTTATACGATCCATCAACTTGTATATAAATTCCATGGTGACTCCTTTGTCCACAATCTTGAGCAACCTCAAAACAAGTTTGAGCAATGTAACTATCTTCTCTACATCTTCCTTGAATGATGATTGAGCACAATTTGCCTTCACGATGGGCTGTGATTTCATGAAGATTTCCAAGAAAGTTTGCGTGAAACTTATGCTGAAAGTCATTGCTACAACAAACTTACTACGTGTAGGAGATATCAGAACCTGATGTGGAAAATCCCATGATTTGAAGCCACATTAAAATGTTGTCTTCCTGTGTGGAAGAATCGCCACCTATTGAATCAACGTAGAAACATAGACTAGTCATGTTAAACATGCAAGAATGAGACTAGTCAAGCCAACCAATGATGCACCTAGAGATTGCTGGGGTAGAGTTTCTGAAAATTGTTGCTCGAGTAAGAGTGAAAAACCCTTGACAAGGGTTCAATCTTAAGTGAACGTTTGTCATAAAAAATTGCATGTTCAACTTTCATGACCATTTATAGTCCTTCAGTGAAAGGTTGAACCTTCAACCCACACTTTTCTTAGAAGTGTATGTTATATTTTCAAAGATTGAAGGTATGTATATTCAGAGGTTGGTGGTAGTTTGTTTGAAAGTGCATGTCCAACACAATGTACAACACCATATTTTCTAGCAAGTAGAAATGAGTAATGCTTGTTAATTTGAATCAGATTCATGGTTTTCTCACAATGATTGAAATCATGCAAACATGTCCTCCCATGTATAGTCTAAATGGAGAAAAATTTTATGTTTGGAAGATGAGAATGAAATCAATCCTAATTGATGAGAATCTATGGAGCTTTGTTTTGGGTGAAGAGAAAATAAATCGCAGCATGAAAGGCTTGTACATGAATAATAAGGGCATGTAGCTAACATATGGATAAAACGAACCATATGGATCTGATGTCCATAATAGGATTTTTGATCACCTAATTAATGATGCAGGCTTCAAGTAAGATTAAATTCAATCTGTTAAGTAGGGCACCATTGTGCAAAAAGCAAGACTTTAGCCCACCAACAAATGGCTTGATGGTTGATAGCTCATTTTTCTACCTTGACATCTAGAGTTTGTCGGGCATATGGACATAACGACATCTAAATAGCAAAATCAAAATGATTAATTGTCTCATAACATTAAGAAATCTCTCTCTCTCTCTCTCTCTCTCTCTCTCTCTCTCTCTCTCTCTCTCTCTCTCTCTCTCTCTCTCTCTCTCTCTCTCTCTCTCATGCACGCACGCGCGCGTGCACACACACACACATTTGTTATACATCTTGTTTTTTTGAAATTTGCGATAATATATTAAATTATGTACACAATCTTGATCACAAATTAAGTAGGCCTTGATTTTTGTGAACTAATGAATTTTTTTTTTTCAAAATTTATTAGTCTAACATTATGACGTCATGTGAGGTGGCACCCATTTGTATTATTGACCACCTATTGCATTTGCATCTTATCAAGTGCATGTGCATCAATAGCACTTGGGAAATTGATTTTTTTTTGTCTTGTAGTGCACACCATTGCTCTTTAGAGTGACCCATTGTGATGCTCCTTTGCTAACCTAGAAGAGGGGGCTTCCCACCTATGACAGGCATCATAAGGTCCACGTCACTGAAATGAGATCAACGACATGGATGAAGATGACACCTGCGAAGAATACAAGGTCGAGGTATAATACAAATGAGTTGGTCTCTAAGGTCGATATGCTACAAGGAAGAAGAGAGTGATGTTCATGCTACAAACACTTAGTGGTGGTAAGGCCTCTCTAAGGGGTTCCTCTTTTTTGGTACATGCTAGCTTGGTGTCCATGCATGGTGTAGCGCAGGCATCCCAAAGGGAGCCGGGAACCACGACTTAGCTTCCCAGCCTTCAACTCTTTCCGTCCAAACCCACTTGACATACAAGCAGCCAACTCGCCAACAACGATCAGACTTAACCAACTGGAAGTTCAGAAACCAACATTGAGATCCAACCTGGCGCCATGCCAGATTGGGGGTCTCGATGTGGGTGACTTCCCTCCAAGCAAGCCGCTCGACATACATCAAACTTAACCAACTCGAAGCTTCGTTACAAAACGAGTAACATCCATTCCAAGCAAGTGATCTGACTTACATCAGACTTAACCAACTGAAAGCTCCGTCACGAGCGCTGGAAGCCAACCTGGCGCCATGCCAGACTGGACAGCCATAAACAGGTAACTTCCACCCAAGCAAGCCATCCAACTCAGCCGACAGGTTAGAGCCCGTTCCCCAAGAGCTTAACCCATTCACGTTCATGCAAGGAATACTCAGAACCACAAGCCGCGACAGATATGGAGACAACCAGTTCCTGGACCAAATGGTTTCGACAGCATACCGCTGGCGCCACGGACCGAATGGTCCCGACGGCATACCGTTGGCGTTCCGGGATACGACCCTCAGCTATGTGCCAAATTAAAAAGTTTGAAGCGGCCTTATAACTGGCGCTTTTACCGAACACTGAAACCCAGAAGGTAATCAGAGTCAGTTTGAGAAAAATCTCACTTTATTGATAAATCTGAGAAGGTTACATTTCAAAAGTGTGACCGACCCTAGTCTCCGGGACACTGGCATGCCAAGGCGAGTGCCAAGATAACATTCCAGCAAGGGAGGCTGAGACTTGGTTGGAGCTCGCCCTGAGTCGCAACCCGCACTCCCCTATAGTATTGGTGGGATTCGCCACCTCCCCTCATACCAAGTACTCTACCCAGGCTGGTAAAGCACGTTTTCTCTCTCTAGAAAGTCATTTTCTCTCTCTAGAATTTACTGATCCCCAGGCTTCTTTTAATCATGCCTAGATCGTGTGAGGTGATTGCACATCGATCTGAGCTCTCTGGACTTCGCTAGAACCGATCAAAGATTTTCAGCCATAGGAACTTGGCGCCGACTGGATTCTGGTCACAGTGGCGCCGGGAGGGGCGCCGGCACCGATGGCGCCAGGAGCAGCAGGGGTGCTGCTGGCGCCGGTGGTGCCGAAAGTAAAGCTTGTAAAGGTAACTTTACAACATCCACCCCACCTTTATAAAATCTGATGTCCTTATCAGATGTCAGATTAAAGTAAAGGCGTCTCCCAATTAAAATTCACTATACATTTGAGCTACTTGGCATAGTACTCAATTTACTGGCCACCCTTTATTAACATTGAAGCTGGCACACCACAAGTCAGAGGCTCAGTTCTTTGTACTGAAAAATTACTTAACTTGAAAATATCACTTTGTCTAGGAAAAGCGTAGATTTTATATCGCTTTCGTAAAACCCAAGAACCTTATTAACTAGTGACAGAGGCCTTTCTGTGAAATGTTCGCCCCTGTCGCTTCTGACTTCTGACTTTGGAACTCCTTTGAGCTCCTAATTTGTCCTTGATGCACTTTGTGTTGAGCTCCCTGAGCTCCAGATTTAATCAATTCTGCACAGGTATCAGGGCTCCTTGAGCCAAAGGATTTATCGTTTGATTGCCCACTTTATGGTCCACTCCGTGCCTTGTTGCTTCTGCACCTTGATTTCTCTCCTTGTCCCAGCCTGATCTTGATACTTTTCATTTTTGGCTCTTTGAGGTAGGCAATGTTTGAGTACTCCGCAATGCACCTCTCACTTAGCTTGAAGTAGCTGTCTTTGAATCAATCCAAATGTAACCATTGACCTCGTGGAGAGCCAAGTGGTCGCACTAGTTTGATCCGCATATGAACTATCTCTCCGCGTTCGTTTGAAGCGCCATGTCCGTCACACAAAACTTGACTTTCACAATTCCATCACTGGTCAGTTGCCTCACAGTCAAAACAAGAAGTGTACATCTAGCTTGGCTTCAAGTAGCTCTCTTTGAATCAGACACATGCACCCAGAGTCAATCTCAACACGAACTGTCCCTTAGCGTCCGTTCGAAGTACCAAGTCTCTCGTGCAAGACTCAACTTTCACAGTTCCTTCATTGATCAGCTGCCTTACACGTAACACAAGTCAGCGTACTCATTATGTCTCCTCATCATTGCTGGTCTAGAGAAAGCCTATAACAAGCTTTCCCTTCCACAACACAGGTCCAAAGTTCGCCAGTCTCCTTGTGTGAGTATGGCTAGGTCACCTTGAATATGCCCCCGTTTTGATCAACTTTCATTCAAAATTTTCCCCAAGAGAGACGTGTGGTTCCCTTCCACTTATAAAAACAGTTGATCGGACTTAGAGTAGAGTTCTCAGACAAAAAACCTTTCCAACACTTTGCTTCCCATCTGCTAGGATTATGGCTTGATCCAACTTGTTGCCAATCTCTAAAAAGGATCCTAGTCTTTTTCCCCTTTGAGAAAAAACCCAACTGATACTGGATATCATCCATGCTCAGTGAGTTTCAGTTCCGAAGGTAGCCATCCCAAATGAAAACCAACTGCTCCATAGAAGATCTCCCTTGAACTTGCTCTTTCCAACTTTTTGACTTCCTGCTTGTGTCTGGTGGGCGTCATCGCAAATGAATCTAACCCAAGAAACAAGCTAGCCATCCATCCTTTGCAAACATCCAGTCGTTTCGTTGCCGTTCACGTGCGAATACTTGAACTGCAAATCTGCCCCACAGATTCTGTAGTCCTCTTTGTTTGATGGTGTCAGCCTTCAAAATAAAGGTTCCTTCTCAAGCCATCAGCTCCTTGTATCACAAGCAATCATGCAAACCAGGCAAAGCACGAGTACTAAGACTCACCACGAATACATGCAAGCAAGACACTCAGGCAGGTTTACTAACAGGTAACAAAGACAAGGTCCCCCTTTGAGATAGTCCTGCCAAAGGACCTTTGCCTGGTCGCGCCCATACTGATCGATCACAGAATCAGCCCACAGAGAACACCCATTCAACTATATGTGCTTTCACCATTAAGCAGCACATTGCCTCAGTCACGCCCCACCAACTCTGGTCGATAGCCCTTATAGCTAAACGATCGGCAGCTATCCCGCACCGGCAGCTAACCATTCGTGCTTTACATCCGAATTCGAGTAGTATCTCTTTATCAATGGTTAACCTGTACAGTTCGAATATGTCGCTCCGCACCCCACAAGGCACAGACCGTGCTTACACCAACCTAATGGCAGCACACTGCCTCATCTGTCCTACGTGCAGACAGCGCCAGGCCCGAACCGCGAGAACTGACCGTGCTTACACCTCAAGGGCAGCACCTTGACTTATCAAGTCCCCCGTTCTGCCGAACATCCCGACCGTGGACGCACCCGTGCTTACACTGTGGACAGCACCTTGCACAACAATTGTTCTGATGAACACCAAACAATGGCCATTTTCGTGAGATCTGCATAGCTGACCGGCCAGTCGGCTCTGATGCCACATGTAGCGCAGGCATCCCAAAGGGAGCCGGGAACCACGACTTAGCTTCCCAGCCTTCAACTCTTTCCATCCAAACCCACTTGACATACAAGCAGCCAACTCGCCAACAACGATCAGACTTAACCAACTGGAAGTTCAGAAACCAACATTGAGATCCAACCTGGCGCCATGCCAGATCGGGGGTCCCAATGTGGGTGACTTCCCTCCAAGCAAGCCGCCTGACATACATCAAACTTAACCACTCGAAGCTTCGTTACAAAACGAGTAACATCCATTCCAAGCAAGTGGTCTGACTTACATCAGACTTAACCAACTGAAAGCTCCGTCACGAGCGCTGGAAGCCAACCTGGCGCCACGCTAGACTGGACAACCATAAACAGGTAACTTCCACCCAAGCAAGCCATCCAACTCAGCCGACATGTTAGAGCCCGTTCCCCAAGAGCTTAACCCATTCACGTTCATGAAAGGAACACTCAGAACCACAAGCCACGACAGATATGGAGACAACCAGTTCTTGGACCAAATGGTTTCGACAGCATACCGCTGGCGCCACGAACCGAATGGTCCAGACGACATACCGCTGGCGTCCCGGGATACGACCCTCAGCTATGTGCCAAATTAAAAAGTTTGAAGCGGCCTTACAATTGGCGCTTTTACTGAACACTGAAACCCAGAAGGTAATCAGAGTCAGTTTGAGGAAAATCCCACTTTATTGATAAATCTGAGAAGGTTACATTTCAAAAGTGTGACCGACCCTAGTCTCCAGGACACTGGCATGCCAAGGCGAGTGCCAGGACAACATTCCAGCAAGGGAGGCTGAGACTTGGTTGGAGCTCGCCCTGAGTCGCAACCCGCACTCCCCTATAGTATTGGTGGGATTCGCCACCTCCCCTCATACCAAGTACTCTACCCAGGTTGGTAAAGCACATTTTCTCTCTCTAGAGTTTTCTCTCTCTAGAATTTATTGATCCCCAGGCTTCCTTTAATCATGCCTAGATCGTGTGAGGTGATTGCACATCGATCTGAGCTCTCTGGACTTCGCTAAAACCGATCAAAGACTTTCAGCCATAGGAACTTGGCGTCGGCTGGATTCTGGTCACAGTGGCGCCGGGAGCAGCAAGGGTGCCGCTGGCGCCGAAAGTAAAGCTTGTAAAGGTAACTTTACAACACATGGTGTGATGATCTACATTTAGGTGGCCCTTCGTAGTGGGCTATATTTCTAGTCTTGATCTTCTTGTGAAATGTGTTGGTATTAAATTTCTTCAATTGTTTTTTGTATATGTACATTTGTATGTAATATAAGAGTATATGGTACCTTTGCAATTTATGGAAAAACTAAATTGAGATGTTGCTAGTGTGCGGAGACCTAAAGTTTAGAACCGCAAGCTACAATAACTAAGAGTGAGTAAATTCCATCCTACACTTATTGATGTTTATTATAATTGATAAGTGCCTCTATGTTGTAAGCCTAGAAAGTCTTGGAACTTAGGTAGTCTACTAAAGGCATTGCATGACCTTGACTTCAAGATGGGCATAATGTAATAAAGTCTTGTCATTGACATATCATTGTTGTACATTTTATGTATATTAATTATTGGGTTACAATATTAGTTTATGCAAAAGATGGGATCTTTTTTGTGGTGGCTACCTCAATCATTTACATTTTGGGCTTTATAAGTCTTTATCGATCAAATACATATAATGCATTCAATCTAACATCAAAATGTCAAACTTGAGATTATTCAATCTTCTAGTGCCTTGGTGTGTGGATCCTATAGTAGGCTGTAGCCTTCAAACTTCAAAAAAGAATCTCATAAACTCTTTTTATCTTGACAATAAGTCTACTTTTGGATTTTGATCATACAAGATACAAATATGAAAAATTCAAATAATTAGTAAAATTATTCCTCACAATACAATAGTTGCTCCTTAATAATAATAAAAAAAGTCTTGTTTGAAACTATGTCATAGTGCAAGTTTTTTTTAATTGAAATATGCAAGTTACGTTTTTAAAATGTGCCAACTTTAAGATCCACAACCTACTTCTTTGATTGGCATTTGTATTTTGGCAACTAGTTAGGTTGGGAAAGTGATTGAATGCAGAAATTCTGCAAATTCACAAAAAAATAATACAAAAATATGCCTTTTGACACAAAAAAATCATTACACCATGGTAGTAAGCTCTCTAATTGACATTCGCACTTTCATTGGCTAACAACGTGAACATTATTATCACTTTTTCACACATAGACTAACATGAGGTCATAACTTTTCAATACTTGAAACACATAGGGTAATTTTATCACCACCACATGATTTAGTCGACTAGACATCAGTATGATAACTGTCTAGATGAGGTGAGATCTACATAAAAAAAGTATACACTTATTACATTATGATGTTTGGGGAAGTTTAAAAAATGTTTAATTTGAGTGTAAGGTAGATGCAAATAAAAAATAGTGTCAAAATAAAACAATGCTTTGTTTTTTTCTTATCGCTAGAGGGAGGGCTTGAACCTCCGACCTTGTGGTTAACAGCCACACGCTCTAACCAACTGAGCTACTCCAGCTTCAAAGGTTTCAACATCTTTTCATACCTTATAGCATTTCCCAATAACAAACTAAGGTAAACTCAAAATGGACAAACAAAAGTGGTGGTTCACGCTTTGATGCAACTACATTCAACGAACTATGTGACAAGGCCCCTTCGAAGTTGACACTCTTAAGAGAAGTATAAAGCTTTGGACTATTTCCATCACATGATAGAGATTAACAAACAACTGAAATATCCATAATTAAAGCCCAAAGATCAATTCATTCAAGCCATTCCATCCATTGTATATACACCAATTGATATGTAAAGTTCCTGCCGAAATTGAAGTTGGCATTGAGAATGTAAAATTCAAGCCCATTGGACACAACAAGGTATCCATTTTATAGATCCTATCTTGGGACATCCAACAAGACATAGTTGTCTCTACGGCCAATAGTGTGTTGGGAATTGTGCCATATATACACTAGTAAGGGGAGTTGTAAAGCTTGGCCTTAACTCGGTGTCATGGCTTGTTACATGTTTGACTCCTCTCATATATTTTATTTATCATGATTTTTCGTGTCTAAAACAAGACACATTTTTGGTGTTATATGCTTTTCCATGGAGTGGAAAATGGGGCATTACTATTTTGCTAAACTAGCATGTGTGAACTCAGAAGAATTAGGACATGTGACCCTAGTAGAGATTCCTGAGCACCAAAACATATACATAATGACATTATCATTGAACATGGATGGAATGAAGGATTAAAAATGAACACTTGAGACACACAAATAGGATGGAGCTCACATGAGCATACATTGATGCCAACTAGGGAATTTTGATAGTTCTAGGACACAAAAGCACTACTTCTTGAAACATGATTAAAGATGACATAAGAATCAAAATGGAGACACAAACGACTCTCGAATGCACCCACAACACGTGTTGAATGAAATACATTGGATTTGTAAGTGCTGAAATAAATCAGAACAAGGTTATAATAAAACGGTGGTGGAAAAAATCAGGGGAAGGTGGGGTAACAATTACAAACTTAGGAGTCTAATGGTTGAAAATGATTGTGGAAACACACATGAAATCAATTTGTCTCATTTTTGAAAGCTTAATGTCTCCTTCAACAAGAATCATAAGATGACCTAAAGTTGTTCCAAGATAGTAGGAAGTCTCTTGATGTCGCCATCACCATCAATATGAAGATTTTCATCAAACATGTGCATTTCATAAAAAATTACATCCTTGCTAGCATGGATTTTTTGCATCACTGGATCAAAACACCTATACACCTTTGTCTTCTCATCATATCCAACAAAGACACACTTTATGGACTTCCCATCAAGCTTGTTTCGTTCCTCGTTTGGCACGTAGGCCTTGCAACCAAAAATGCGAAACTTATCAATCTTTGGCTTCATACTTATGAGCGCCTCTTTAGGAGTCACATTGGGAACCATGATAGTGGGACTCTTGTTTGCAAGGAGGTTGTTGATATCTCCGACTAATAGAAAATCCCATTTGCTTCATCATTGATCATGTGCTTTCCACAATGGTGTTGTTTTCTCTTTCGGCTACCCCATTGCGATGTGGCATATGAGCTTGAGTAAATGTCTCTTGATTCCTTGCTCCTTGCAAATCACCTGATTTGTATTCGCCCCCTCTATCTAACCTTAGCACTTTGATTCATGCATCCAATTGGTTTTATACCAAAGCCTTGAATTCCTTGAAGCATGCAAATGTGTCCAATTTACTTTTCAAGAAGTAGATCCATCTTCTTGGAGTAATCATCTATGAATGTCATAAAATAATAGACTCCACCTAATGACATGGTCTTCATCTGTTTTTAGCCCTAGCCTCTCCACTCTTCTTGAATTTCTCTCAATGGTATTTTTCCATCATGCAACCTTCACATATTGATGTTGCTCATCCTATCATGCTGGTAATCCGCTTACCATCTTCAGTTTATCCATCAAGCATAGGCTCCTGTAGTTCAAATAGCCCATCCTACGATGCCACAAATTTGATTGAGATGCAATGAAAGCTAAACCATACTCACCAAATTTGGCTGCATCCAGCTTATAGAGACCACAATTGTTGTAGTGATACCCCGTCGCCACCACTTTGTAGTCATGATCCAGGTCCTTCATCAAGCAACTATATGTGACAAACTCAACTTTCAAGTGTTGATTTGTCATAACCACAATAGAAAGAAAACTCTTCGTAAGTCCTGACACGTAAAGCACATTGCGATGCTCTTTACCTTACCATTAGGAAACTAGACTGGGCACATTGTCAGCTCCTTGAATTTGGCACTCTTGTCCATTGGCTTGTGTGACTTTTTTCCCATCATGGATTGGTGAAAAGTTTTCAAACCAATTATGTTTCCTGGTCATGTGTAGCTCCCAAGTCAATGAACCACCTCGCATCATCATCAATTTGTGATGCCAATGTCGATGAGAACACATTGGTCTCATCCTCCTCTACATCATCTTCAACTAAGTTGCCCTGCTGTTTCACTTTTCCTTGTTTGATATCTGTCTTTTTCTATAAATTAGTTGGAGTGGCGTTCGGCCTCAATTCGACGCTCGTCAGATGTTCTAGAGCTCCTTCTCCATGAGAATGCTCTTCATTTTGAATTTCCAAATATTGTAGTTGGATACACCCTCCAACTTTGTAGCTTTGCCCAAAACTGACTCATTCACGTTAGCCATTTCCAAAATGTTTGAAATCGTACTTGTAGTCTAAAAGATCGCTCCAAGTCCAATGTCAATTCCAAAAGTCCAAAACAATGATCTGTCATTTTTTCCTTACCAGGCCACCTGCTGCTTAGTTGGCAAATTGAAAGCCAAGATAGTTTTCGATCGAGAAATGATTCCCGTTGCACACCCAACTAGGCACTCCCTAAAAGGGGAAAATGACTTTTGGGGTCCACTAAGCAGTTTTTCCACAATAATCACTCTATTTTCTAGTACCGTACTTATAGGTACATTTCGGGTGCCCTTCATTTGGAGTCCATAGCCTTTCGTTTAGTCAAAAGAGACTTAAGGAGATGAGAACAAGGGCCTTTTTAAAAATGAACTATTTTTTCAATTTGTTAAAACTTCAAGTTTCACAAAATTTAGGATCTTTGGGTTCATTTTATTTTGAATATTTTTAATGAAGTTGAAGCCTAGAGTGGACTTCAACAACCCTTGGCCCTTTTCACATGATCTTAGACCGGTGAATATGATTCGATGGTGGAGATTCGAGATTAAGGCCTTCTTTGTAGCCATCGATCACCTTTAGTCATGATCTGATGGTTGTAAATTGAGCCGGCCGACGTGATGAACTGCCTTCCTACAACATGTCAATTTAGGGTGGGCAAGCACGTTCTCCTACTTCACCTCTCTCTCTCTCTCTTCTCTTTGGAGATGGCTACTATGGTGATCACCAGGGTTTCTCTGGCTACTTCAAAAATGCTAAGTTTGTGCACTCAATCCCTCACGGCTGTCTGCGCCTACTAGGCATTGCTTTTCTTTCACCAAGGAGCCCACCATCACCCATTCACAACATTAAAAAGATCTTATACAGAGAGAGGTATCTACTTTGACCAAAATTTCCACTTCTCGATATAATGCAAGGCTCCATATACTACCTTCGAGCAATCAGCCGACATTCAATTGTTCGATTTGATGCACCACAACTTTCAAACGATGATTTTTTCGTTTTAGCCAGCTTCACCACTTTGCTCAAATCGACAAGAATTCGACTCAGATTTTTGCATGAATCTATCTCTTGACCTTGTCCAAAAATTGTGATCATCCTTGCTTTGATACCAAGTTAACAAAACTAATGCTAATTGATTCAATCACACAAGCACATCTCTAGGCGCTTCCAAGACAAGACAATACCAAATTGTTCTCAACACACTTAGTCTATATTTCACATTAAACTGAAAAGTACAAGAGAATTGTACATAAGTAGTAATTAAGGGGATTGAGAAAGATTCGCCTTGCCCAATGTCTAGAACTAAGAGAGAGAAAGTAGCCGTCAAAAGCTGAAAAGTGATCGCAAAACTAGTTAATTATTGCCTTTTTCAACTCTTCTACTCTCTCTTTCTATTGCTATTTCTAGCATTCAATTTTATGCTTTGATGAGGGTGAGAACTCATTATAGGGCGACTTACATGTATTTCTCTTTGTGTGGAGAAAGCTAGTGTTGGCGACGAAAGTGAGGTTTGGCATCGTGACTACTCATCATTGGCAACAATTTTGAGAGAGCAACAATTACAAGTGAGAGGTAGGCATGAAAAGCCGGTTACGGGTGAAAAAGTCTCGTGATTAGATTCAACTTTTGGAGTTAGAACTGACCAGTTGGAAAAAGAGGGTATGTCGTGTGTGAGAAATGAAAATAGCTCAAAAAAAAAAATGAACACGAAAAAGAAGCGAACGAGAAACGAACTCGAACGGAAAGTGTCCATGCGCAGCGGAATGAGCTATATGACTCTTTCCCTAAGCATGACTACGCCTATCAGAAACGAACAGTGAAGAAACAAAACGTATCTATTTACAAAGCTTTGCTAGCTTTCAGCCCTCTGCTTGACGAAGATGTTTGCGAACACGAAAGTCAAGAGACACGAAGCAAAAAAGTTTCGCGAACACCTGACAGAAAGACACGAATACGAAAGATTTTCGAACAAGAATCTTTTGTGGGCCAACACGAGAAAGTCAGATGACGGAAATGAAACCAACAATGCGACACGAAAAACGTCGTGAAACCTTCTCTTCCCTCACGCTCCAAAGAGTACCAGCAAAGATCATGCAAGTACCCGAAAGTACAGATATCTGATCTGATGGCATGACGTCAGCAGATACACTCTAGGTCGTGGCTAATCTGCCACTCTTGTAATTTCCTGATTAGTTGTAGATGTTTTATCACTGTAATCTTAAAGTTACATAGAACGACTATATACTTGCTGGATGATACTTGACACATATACAGAACATACACAGAGATGTATGAAAAAGTCTGATGCTAGTAAGCAATCAAGACGAAATACGGACAAGAAGTCTGCCTGCGTGCGAGACGAGTTCTGTGAGCAGAATCCATAGTGATCCACAGATCCGCTAGTAAGCGAGACATCCACTCGTGAGAGAACTATATTTCTCTCACGCCAACGCACTGCGTGGATCTGCATGCAGTGCTTGAAGAATCAGAAAAAATCAATAGATGATCTTGTAGCCATTGTGCACATGTCAATTTATGATGTATGATCTTGAATACAAATGTGTCTACTGTTATTCATGTGTGTAATTCTTCCATTCATTTCATTTCTGCACATTGGTTGAATTTGTTAAATGCTACATTAGTTTACAAACGTAGATCAACAGTGCCTGACTATATTCTGGAGGACTGTAGGAGTGATTAAGTTGGCAGTGCCCAACGATCACATCTGAACTCCATCTGAATCGCATTGCATCGTGGTTGCTTCGCTTTCGCGACTGTTTCACGACCGGAACTCTCATCAGTGGTATCAGAGCCTACCTATCTTGTCATAACCTGACATAGCCAAGAAGCTAGCAGATCCAGAAGGCCAAGCATTCAAACAAATAACCATCAACGAGGGAACAGACTTCAGAAGCAATGGCTTCAATCATCAGCATGCAGAGCAATCTGCACAATTCTTGATTCTTCAGGATCTAACTTTCTAGCCTGGAAAGTCAAGACATCACTCATACTCAAGGGCGAAGGACTCTTCCGTTGGGTGGATGGCATAGAAGAGATGCCTACGACATCAGGTAAGGAGCTATGTGAGTGGAGGGAGAAAAACGAAAAGGCAGTAGTCCTGCTATCATCTTCCATCGAAGATAGTCTCACACTTGACCTGGCTACACTCTCCAAAGCTAAGGAGATGTGGGATGCATTGCTCGCCAGATTTCAGACAAAATCAAGAAGTCAAATCATGATGCTGGAAGATCAGCTGACGAATCTACAGTGGGATGGGAAAGACCTCACTTCTTTCGTAAGGAAGATGAAAGATCTGTTTCTATCACTACATAACTTTAGAGCAGAGAACATAGTGTCAGCTGAGAAGCAGCTCACTTACTTGTTGAGAGCCTTACCCAGATCATTCCAAATGGCAAGGACCCTGCTCACGAAAGATCCTACCATGAACCTCGAAAAGGCGATTGTCGATATTCGAGAGGAAGTCGAGGCCAGAGAACATCTTGATCACAAAGATGGTTCTGACCAGACCCTCTACGGCAACAAAGAAAAATCCAAAAAACAATTTAAGCCTAAGAGGGAGTCGAATCAGAGGCAGGATCGTGATCAACAAGCATAGGGGACTAGCAAAGGCAACTGGAAGAGCAAAGGGAGGTCGAAGCAGCAAGGTGGAGAAAAGAAGACTTGTGTGAGATGCAGAAGAGACGGGCATGCAGTTGATACATGCTGGCTCAATCCAGAGATTGAGTGTATTCACTGCCACAAGAAGGGTCATGCAACCGTGGATTGCCGCCAAAACCCGAGAAACAAATCAGCGCAGAACAGACAGGAGAATAGCAACAGTTCATCCTATGCCGAGGATCCCGAGAGCTCGAAGATGGGCGAAGAAAGAACGAACGGAAACTGTTTGATCGCCTACATCTGTGAAGACGTGTGTGCAGCGTCAACATCTGACACACATGAGGTGATCCTAGACTCAAGAGCCACCTCACACTTCGTGACATCAAGACGAATAATGTCTAATTTCAGAAGTGCAGGTCCTTCAAGATTCATAGTTCTTGGAGATGGATCTAAGCATCAAGTGAACGGTATTGATTCACTGTGGCTCAACACCAATGGTCGAGACAGACGACTCGAAGACGTTCTGTTCGTGCCTACACTGCAGCAAGACTTACTTTATGTAGCAAGAATAGCAAATGCAGTTATGAAAGTTATTATAAAACCATAGAAAGGAGGTCTATATTTAGGATGGAGGTCATTCTTAAGATGGATCAAAGTAGTGTGGTTGAATCTATGCTAAAACTAGTTGAAGAGGGATTGTAAAAAATTGTTAACTAGTTTGTTGGTTTATTGACATTTTTGGAGTCCAAAATGAAATCTCAACTTAGAGATAGTTTCATATTTGTCAATAAAGGCCTAAATAGTACTATTTTTTTCAAGTAGATAAGTGGATGAGGTCGGATTGGGACCCATTCTAATTGGCTAAATTTGATACATTGCATCTAGACTAGTATTTCTAGGTTTTTAATGAAGTACCTAGACGTTTCCAATTTAGGTCAAGTTTGGGACAAGTGGCCAAATTAAATTTTGGAAGCTATAAATAGTTGTACCTTCCTGGATAAATAATCATCAAACTTTCTTTCTTTGTGGAGAATTCATCTCTTGTGTTTCTATGTCCATCTCATGTGTTTCTCTCTTGATATCTTGAGTTTCTATGTGTAGAATGTTGATTTTATGGTTGATCTAGCTTTCACATGTGTGAACTATTGTACTGTACTTCTGTTGTATGGACAGGGACAATACTGTTCACAGATTCCACTGAATCTGTGAACATGGTTTCTTTACCGTTCTTTCTTCTTTTGTCACTTCTGTAGGTTACGGTTCTTTACGGTTTGGTCTTCTTATTAGAACGGTTTCCAAGCAGAAGCGTTTTCTCATATTACAACGACTATTCCCCAGCCTGTCAGTGGGGAGAGACAGATTCTTTACTCAGTTACATGCATATACAAGCCATGAACCAGTCCTAGCTCAATATAGATCAGCGTTCTGAATCAGGGAGCAATTCTACAATCTATCTACTAAAATCAGGGAACAAAACAATGACAAGATTAAACTACTCAGCAAGAAACAAGAAACAAGAAAACTAGATTCCTAACATCATTCTAGCAGCCCAAGAATCAAGAAACACCCATTTCTTGATGCTTAGAATGCCCAAGAATAATCAAGAACTAGAATGTAAGAGAATATGCAAGATCTATACCACAAATCCAGCCTATTTAGTTTACTTGAATGCTGAACAAGAAATGAAATCTAATCCACAACTAAAAGCAAGAGAGTCAGCAAGAAATCTAATTAATCCACAACACAAAAGGAAATCAAAACATGCTCATAGGAATTTCACTCAAGAACATTTCCATGAACAAGGAGCTTTACAATAATCAAGAAGTCTTAGTTGTGGCTTCAACAGAGAAGTGGCCACCGCCAATGCCCTCATGAGCCTAAGATATGATAGGTCGTATCTCAGATTCATAAGCACATCATCGAATTATTTTAGTCAATGCCCCTTTTGTAAAGTTGTCCTGCTATTAACTGAAAGGGCACTGCTTTTAGCAAAAAAAAGAAAATTTGCCGCCATACTCGGGCATTCTTTGAGTCTGCCTGTTGTTAGGAACTGAGTTATCTCCTCAGCCCATAAGGGTGTAGCATCTATCTGAAAAAGAAATGCATCAGAAAGATTATCGTTGAGTGGTGCAGTTGCTTTTTCAACATTCGGTAGTCGGGAAAGGTGATCCGCCATAAAATGTTGGGTCCCTTTTCGAACGACTACGTGAAAATTAAATTCCTCTGTTATCAACAGCCATCGAGCTATACGTCCCATTTTACATGATTTATTAACGACATATAATAGGGCTTGATGGTCGGTGTAGAATGCAAAGGTCTGGCCTAGTACATAATGTCGTAGTTGTTGTACAGCATAGACAATCGCCAATGCTTCTCTCTCGGTAATTGTATAGTTTACTTCAGCAGGCACAAGTTGCCTGCTCAAAAAACGTATTCGGAAGTCTTTGCCATACTCGTCCAGTTGTGCAAGAAGACCTCCAATGGCATACTTACTTGCGTCAGTATGCACATGAAACTCTTTCGTGTAGTCTGGCAAGCGGAGCATGGGTGTCGTGGTAAGGGTTGTTTTCAACTCCTCAAAGGCTTTAATTCGTTCTTCGGTCCATCGAGGATCTACCACAACTAAATAAACGAGGCGTGCCTTGCTGGCATAGTCGATTATAAAGATGCAATAATAATTTGTATGACCGAGGAAGATGTAAACTTCCTTCACAGTTGTAGGTAAGGGCCTTTCAACTGTAACCTTGATTTTTGACGGGGCGGTAGAAATACCGTGCTTTGAAATTATATGTCAGAGTACAACCCCATGGGTGACCCATATTTGGCATTTATCAGGGTTTAGTGAGATTCCAAATTTACGGCAACAAATGAAGATTTTCTCCAGTGTGTCAAGGTGCGTAGCTGCTGAGGAATGTACACCTAGATCGTCGAGATAAATCTCCACAATCCGATGTAACAGGTCTTGGAAGGTCAGTTGTATGACCCGCTGGAACGTTGAAGGGGCGTTGCATAAGCCAAAAGGCATGACGTTATAAGCGTAAACCTCGTTCTCTGTGGCAAAGGCCGTTTTATGTTTATCTTCAGGGGCTATTTGAACAAGGAAATAACCGTGGAATCCATCCAAGAAGCTGAAAGCTTCAGCTCTTGCCATTTCCTCTAAGATTTGGGTCGTTAAAGGCAAAGGAAAATGGTCTTTCTTCATAACCGCATTAAGGTTCTTGAGATCGACACAGATACATGGTTTGCCATTTTTCTTGGGGACAACCACAATGGGTGATACCCAATCAGTATGTTGGACTTCATAAATGAAGCCAACATCCAGCAATTTCTTAATATCTTCATCGATCCTCTCACGATAGACAGGGTTAGATCTATAAGGTTTAGCCCTAACAGGCTCAGCATTGTCTTCTAAAGGAATCTCATGAACGACTACTTCAGGCGGAATTCATTTCATTTCTGTATAGTTCCATGCAAATACATCCCTGTATTTGCGAAGCAGAGTTTCCAAATCAGAAAGTTGGGCTGATGACAGATGTGCACCAACATGAACTATTCGATCTATCTCCTCGTCAAGATCTTTAAGGTTTAGCGGAATTGTTTTAGCTGGTCCTTCAAAGGAGTTGGAACTTGGTGTAGGTTCCCAGTGTGGTTGTGGTAGTTGGATAACAACATCATCCAGTGTGAAATCTTTGAACTTTTGTGGAAGATCAAAAGGTGGTTCCACAAAGTTTTCTGGGACTTTGGGAATCATCCAAGTTGAGGCACTCTTGAGGTGGAAGCTTGGTCTGATTGTTTGGTTTCTGTCTCCTTAGACAAGGGCTTGATCGGCTGTTTAAGCTTCTCACGCATTTGTTTTTGACGCTCGGTTAATTTTGTATCAATAATTTTATTTTTTTGTAACCGAGGTTTTTGAGGGTTTTGAGTGGGCGGTGTTGTTACCTCACTTATTATGTCTTCATCGATTGTATGCCAGACTTCGTCTGGATACACGTCCCATGTATATACTTTGGGTTTGGGCCTGTATGCTTGTGTGTTGGGTACTTTCGATGTCAGTTGGATGTGAGCCAACGGTCCTGGTGTCTTAACCTCCTTAGGAATTGATTTTGGCGGATAAGGTTGGGCACCTAGATATAGGAGTACATGTTCATCTGTCATTTCTACATCATCCACGAAAAGAATACCTTCTTCGGAAACATGGGCAGTAGAGACGCCAGGTTCTCCTAGGCACCAAGCTATAGGAATCGGGTCAATCATCATAAGTGGGATGATGGGTGTGTCAATGTCTGTAGAAGATGGGAGAATATCCACATCTTCTGCAGCAGTTTCGATACGATAGCGATTGGAATCAGCACAGTTCACAGTGGCTAGTGCTTTTTCCCAATTGATTATGTGCGTGGATCTTGTATAGTGGGCGTTTGGTTGGATTGGGACACTATCTGATTCGTCATAAGTTGTTCATGACCAATCATCATAAACTTTAGCAAGCTTGACATGGCCAGTTGAGTCAACAATGACTCGTTGTCGTGATTGCCAAAGGTGATTTTGCTATGCTTCCAATCTTGGACAACACCTGCCATGTGGAGCCAGGGTGTACCAAGAAGGAGTTTATAAGTATTGGCATCTTCTGGTAAGTCTAAGATGACACAATCGATCACAAATTTGACACCTACTATTCGAACCTTTATATTTGATAAATGACCAGCAGGGTCTGTAACTTGTTGATCAACCATGTGAAGTTTATATCGTGGTTGATCGAGGGTATGGAAGCCCCATGACTTTGCCAATGACAAAGCCATTATATTGACGCCTGATCCGCTATCTAGGATAGCAGATACTGTGGGATAATCTTTACAGGACAAAGGTAAGGTGATGTTAGTTCCCTTACAACACCTATATTCAGCAGATTCATAGGAATCCGGAGAATTTCAGGAATCTCTTCTGTTTTTCACTGTTCATCAAGAATAGTAGGGCAACTGAAAACTACGATGGATATAACGTTGAAGCCCAGTGAAGGATTTGACTTAAGGCTCCGGTTGAGATTTGAGTGATGAGTTCCGGTTGAGATGGGAGCGATGGGCTCCGATTGAGATTTAATAGACAGCTTCGGTTGAGATGGGAGCGATGGGCTCCGGTTGAGATTTAATAGGAAGCCTCTGGGTGAGATTTGAGCGATTGGCTCCGGTTGAGGTGTGAATGATCGCTTCGGCTCTGGTTGAGATTTAAATGAATGCTTCGGTCGAGATGGGAGCGATGGGCTCCGGTTGAGATTTAAATGAGCGCTTCGGCTCCGGTTGAGATTTGAACGAGCGCTCCAGCTCCAGTTGAGATTTAAACGTGCGCTCTAGTTCCGGTTGAGATTTAAACGAATGCTTCGGTCGAGATCGAACAAAATGCTTCGGTCGAGATTAGGACTTAAGGCTCCGGTTGAGATTTAACAGGAAGCGTTCGATCGAGATTTAACAGAAGGCATCGGTTGAGTTGCGACGGAAGGTCCGTGAAAGGCTTGGTCGAGATCTAATCGTGGAGCGTCGGTTGAGGTGCCACTCAGGACATGGCAGAATTTTTAAGTAGTGACTCGGTTGAGAGTTGGTGTGTAGCGGTCCGGTCCGGACGAGAGTCGTGGAGCTCGGCTTGGTAAGGAGCGTGAAGCCTCGGTCGAGAATTGAGCTGCACATTGGTCAGGACCAAAGTGACAAGCTCGACAAGGATGCGTGTGTGAGACCTCAGAGTTATGATTTGGCAGCGCAGATCGGAAAGGTTTGGCTTGGATAAGTGTCTGTGTAGCTGTGGAAAGGAACAATACTATTCACAGATTCCACAAAATCTGTGAACGTGGTTTCTTTACCGTTCTTTCTTTGTCACTTCTGCAAGTTACGGTTCTTTACGGTTTGGTCTTCTTATTAGAACGGTTTCCAAGCAGAAGCGTTTTCTCAGATTACAACGAGTATTCCCCAGCCTGTTAGTGGGGAGAGACAGATTCATTACTCAGCTACATGCATATACAAGCTATGCAACCAGTCCTAGCTTAATATAGATCAGCGTTCTGAATCAGGGAGCAATTCTACAATCTATCTACTAAAATAAAGGAACAAAACAATGACAAGATTAAACTACTCAGCAAAAAACAAGAAACAAGAAAACTAAATTCCTGACAGCACTCTAGCAGCCCGAGAATCAAGAAACACCCATTTCTTGATGCTTAGAATGCCCAAGAACAATCAAGAACTAGAATGTAAGAGAATATACAAGATCTACACCACAAATCCAGCCTATTTAGTTTACTTGAATGCTGATTCCTACATTAATCCACAAACAAGAAATGAAATCTAATCCACAACTAAAGACAAGAGAGTAAGCAAGAAATCTAATTAGTCCACAACACAAAAGGAAATCAAAACATGCTCATAGGAATTTCACTCAAGAACATTGCCATGAATAAGGAGCTTTACAATCATCAAGAACTTGTGGAAGATCTTCTTTATTCAATCAAGAGAACTTGACAATACATTCAAAGCTCCCTCACAAGAGAGGAGAGCCCTTAAATAAGCAAGAGGGCTGCCCATGTGGAGCCCAAGTGGCAATTCCACCAAATTAGAAATTACATGTAGAAATTGCCCTTCCACTAGAGGTCACCATCAAAAGGTGGCTCACTCTAAATTAATTAAGGGGGGGCTACATTTATTTACAAAGCCTAGGAAATATTACAAGCTCCTACATGGTCGGTCGTTCCTTCTCTGGGATACACCATGCAGGCTCACATGGATAATTCACTATCATCCTAGCTAGTAATTTCTCGGCTCTCATGCTCGGCTCTCAGCTTCTTCTGCTCTCCTCCTTTTGAGACCTCCTCGGCCATGGGTGAGAGGTAATCTATGTCTTCAACTTGGCTCGACATCTGGGTATATTCTGGAATTCGCTAACAAATACTAAGTCATATCTAAGTGTTTATGATCAAATATTTGTGCATTTGTAAGTTCTAGCATGCATAAAGTAGTGATTTCTATCTTCTAGCTATTTCTAGATGTGCAACCAAATTTCGCTAAAGATTATTGATGAACTAAATGTGTTTTGATCTCTGATTTTTCACAGGACACTGCTGCGAGGACTTCATGGTGTGCTCATCTCGAAGTACATGATAGCGGAACAACGACGGGCCAGTAATTGGCACTGACATCGATGGGGAGGGAATCTACCATCATAGGTGTGGATAAGCTACCTATAACTTTTATGTAGTTGGCTGTATTTGCAAGAGTCTAGGCGGAACCTGTTTGGTTCAGATTTACAGGTGGTGAAATTAGGGAGAAGCCTAGACGAAGTCACTCAGATCCATATACCTCAGTACGTCATATTGAGAGCTATTGGTCTCAAGATCCCGTGAGCGGCAACTAAAGGACATGCTTGCGTTGGTATGATGTCGGGTGGCACATAGCTAGGGAGAGCGAGTAGATGCTAGGAGCTAGGAGAGGCATGTGATGCTTCGGCGATCGGCTTGGATAGCAGGACGATGACCAAGATGGAAGACATCTAGTGAGCATAGTATGTGGATAATGAGTCCAGTGGAGTGGCACTCAGGAGATGCTACAATTGCTCAGGTATGATACGTCATTATATGCATAGTGAATGTTTTTCAGCTGGCGCATCATGGTTGGTGACCTAGGGATGGGTCATGCCTACTTGGAGGTAGGTGGCATGGAATGTACCTAGTGGTGGTGTTGAAAATTGAACTTCACTTTCCTATATCCCTAACAACTTCCACGTGGCGAAAATGGGTCAGCCTCCGGTATGATACGTCATTGTATGCATAGTGGATGTTCTTTAGCTGGTGCATCATGGTTGGTGACCTAGGGACAGGTCGTGCCTACTGGAGATAGGTGGCATGGAGTGTACCTAGTGGTGGTGTTGAAAACTGAACTTCACTTTTCTTCATCCCTAACAGCTTCCACGCGACGCGTCTATTCCCACAGAAAGAGACAACTGCAAGTACAGTCTGTTCCACGGAAGATGACAGCCGCAACTAACTAGCATTTAGCGCAACCATTAGTTTACGAGAATGACTTAGAAGAAAGTGTTCCCGAAAGAGCCGACACTTAGCTTATTTTCATCTTAGTATCAGTCTTGTAAAGACCTTCGCATTCCTCGCATTTTTCGTGACTCAACCGAAGTGCGCCACATGTTTGAAGTCACTGAAGTGACCCCGACATCGATGACATATCGGGTAAGGACGACAGATCATCTTACCAAGCCATGATAGTCAACAATGACAAATCGGGTACCAACGAGAGCCTGAATGCAAACAGAAGTTCAGGACACATTATCGAACAATTGGGATCTCAGCTCGACAAGCGTGAATATTTGAATCTTCACGTTCAGTCGTAGAGCGACGTACAAGAGAGAGAGACATGGTTAACCGATGTTTAGCTTAAACCTCTCTTGTGACAATCAGTAAATTAATCTTGTTATCTCATCTGGCATGATATATATATTGGATCATCATGAGAAGAATATACAGAGATGTAACAAGCAGTAGCTAGTTACAAGATACTGAGAATTAGCAGTAGCTAGTCTTATTCGTGAGAGAGAACACCTCTCTTGCGCCAACGCGCTGATCTGGGAAATAGACAGCGCTCAAAGGTTTGTTGTTGTTGTATAATTGATTTTTGATAATATAGACAAGTTGCAGCATTCTCCTCCATCATGTACAATCTCTGAATGTTTGGTGATGCTTGTTTTCTAGTAGTAGATATATTTTCGCTGTCATTAGACATTATCTACAGTTCATAAATCAACATCAGATAAGCAGTAGCTATCTGTAGTTCGGAGGATGTCTGATTGCAGAATGAAACAGTAGCTTCAACCAAACAATCGGCTCCATCTGAGCTTTGCATCAGTGAATCGCAATTGTTCGACTTTTCCTACACAACGAACATTCGATTATCCGATTCATACAACAATGGAAATAGAGCGACTATCGGATCCACATCAGTGGTATTAGAGCAGCCAGATTCATCATACCTGAAAGTTCTTAGAGCCTAGTTAATTAAACTATGGCTTCTATCAGCAGTATTCACTCAAAGATTTGCATAGTTCTTGAAGTAGACGAGTTGAATTTCTTGGTCTGGAAAGTAAAAACTTCACTCATACTGAGAGAAGAAGCATTATGGCCCTGGGTGGACGGCACCAGATATGTTAGCCAACAATGGCAAAGAACTTCGAGAATGAAAAGAGAAGAACGACAAAGTATTAGCTGTCATCTCTTCTTCCATCGAAGACAACATTAGCCTCGACCTTGCATCAATCTCTAATGCCAGAGAGATGTGGGATACACTCATCAGCAGATTTCAGACCAAATCATGCAATCAGATAATGCATCTAGATCAGCTTACCTATTTGAGATGAGATAGCAAAGATCTTACCAGCTTCATCAGAAACATGAAGAACCTGTTCCTGTCGTTACACAATGCCGGAACAGAGCACGCAGTCTCACAAGAGAAGCAGCTTAGCTATTTGCTACGTTCCCTACCAAGATTTTTCCAAACTACCCGGACCCTACTGGCTAAAGATCTTGCTATGTCCTTCGACAAAGCAGTCATCGCCATCAAGGAAGAAGTCGAAGCTAGAGAGTACTATGATGACAAGAATGAATATATCAGGCTCTCTACAACAATAGAGACCATTCGAAGAAGAAGGCTAATCCTAAGAGGGAGTCGACAAGAAGGTAGGACCGAAGTCAGCAGAATGAGGGAGATCGGGAAGGAAGATGGAATGGAAGCAACAAGGCAACGACAAAAAGACATGCGTCAGATGCAGACGTGAAGACCACACAGTGGATAAATGTTGGCTGAATCCAAAAATCGAGTGTATACATTGTCACAAGAAGAGACATGCAACCATGAATTTCTATCAAAATCCACGGAACAAGAAGATAGAAGACAGAAAAGAGAGCTCCAACAATACATCATATGTAGAGGAACCGGAATCCTCGAAGATGGCTGAAGAGAGAGCTAACAGAAACTCAACTACTTATCTGTGTACAGATGTTTGTCCTACATCGATAGCTGATGTCAAGAAGTCGTTCTTGACTCAGGAGCTACGTTACATTTTGTGATGATAAGGCAGATCATAGCTGACTTTCGACAGACTGATTCCTCCAAGTATATACTAGTCGAGCAAGGATATCTTATAGGATATGACATACATTCATCATAATACATGATCTACCTGCCGGAGACTAATCAAGTAAAACTGTCAGAGATGTCAACTTCGATGAAGCAAAAGCAATGGCTAATGAAGATCCAGTTAGCTACGAGATTCTTGGCAAGCAGTACTACAACCTGCCGACATCGACAGAGGGAGCAGACCTTGAGCATCCAGATGAAGATATTCGAATTCCAAACGGACTGAACAATAGTTCGGACGACGACATAACAACATGTACCCAGAACACTTGCTACACACAGCAGCTCTACAGTTGACAAAGACAAGACACTCGACAAAGGCAAAGCCATCAAAGTGCCAGCTCAATCTCCTAGGAGATCCACAAGAAAAAGAAGAGCACCAGTCAGATTTGTGCCTGACAGCTCAATCTCTACAAGAGAAGAGTTCTGTGGATTCAATGGTGAACCACAAACTTACGAAAAAACTATCGGCGGCACAACCTGATTGCATAGGTAAAGGTAGATATTTTGAAGCACTTCGAAATATCGGACCAAGGAAAAGCCAAGTGCTGCATGGGCTTGCAGATCGACAAAGATCTTGAAGGTGAGAAATTATATCTACACCAGTCAAGATACACTTAGAAATCATTGATGATTTCGACATGATTGATTGCAAGGGAGTGAATACTATTGCCAAGAGAATTTTGCAATACCTACAGAACAAAAAGGACTATGGACTTTGCTATTGTCGAGATACATGATTCAAGGTTGAATCCTACAATGATGCAAGTTGGGCGTCCCTGAAAGACGATAATAAAAGCGTCTCAAGATGATGCACCATAGCAGCCGATGCAGTTATATTGATCAGCAGAAAGTAGACCACAACTACCCAATCATCGTGTGAGGCAAAATATGTAGCTATAGCTAAAATGGCTAATCAACTAATATGGCTCAGACAGTTCCTAGATGGACTGGGAGAAAACACCAACGAGCCACTGATCCTACACATGGACAACACATCTGCAATACATCTAATGAAGGATCCAGTGTTTTATTCCAGAACAAAACACATCACTATAAGGTATCATTTGATCAGAGATCTGGTTAAAAGAAACGAGTTGAAGACTGTTTTCGTTCCAACCAAGCAGATGGTGGCCGACATATTCACAAAGCCCTTGGACAAGACTATGGTTGAAAGGCAAAGGATGAGCTTGGGAATTAGGAAAATACCCATTTTAAGAGGGAGCTAAAGAAACCTTGAGTTTCTGTTTTAGAGTTTTAGCATTTTTCTTGCATTTTAGACTGTTGTATATTTTGAACTTGATTTTGCACAGTCTGCATTTTTGAACTATTTTGTTGCACAGTTCGCACTTTTCGCATAATTCCAAAAGAGCCAACACTTAGCTTATTTTCATCTTAGTATCAGTCCTGTAAAGACCTTCACATTCCTCTCATTTTTCACAACTCAGCCGAAGTGCGTCACATGTCCGAAGTCACCGAAGTGATCGACACCGACAACATATCGGGTAAGGACGACAAATTGTCTTACGAAGCCATGACAGTCAACAACGACAGATCGGGCACCAACGAGAGCCTAAATTCAAACAGAAACTCAGGACACATTATCGAGCAGGGATGAACAATCAAGACCTCAGTTCGACAAGCGTGACAATTTGAATCTTCACGCTCAGTCGTAAAGCGACGTATAGGAGAGAGAGACATGGGTAACCGATGTTTAGCTTAAACCTCTCTTGTGTCAATCAGTAAATTAATCTTGTAATCTCATCTGGCATGATATATGTATTGGATCATCGTGAAAAGAATATACAGAGATGTAACAAGAATAGCTAGTTACAAGATACAGAGAATTAGCAATAGTTAGTCTTATTCATGAGAGAAAACACCTCTCTTGCACCGATGCACTGATCTAGGGAATAGACAACGCTCAAAGGTTTGTTGTTGTTGTATACTTGATTTTTTATAATATAGACAAGTTGCAGCATTCTCCTCCATCGTGTGCAATCTCTGAATGTTTGGTGATGCTTGCTTGTTAGTAGTAGATATATTTCTGCTGTCATTAGACATTATCTATTGTTCATAAATCAATATCAGATAAGCAGTAGCTATCTGTAGTTTGGAGGATGTCTGATCGCGGAATGAAGTAGTAGCTTCAACCAAATAGATCGGCTCCATCTGAGCTTTGCATCAGTGAATCGTGATTGCTCGACTTCTCCTACACAACGAACATTCGATTATCCAATTCATACAAAAGTGGGAACAGAGCGACTATTGGATCCACATCAACGACTATACACACATGACCTTTGTCTACTTCTTGAAAAAAAAATCTGATGTGTTTACTGTTTTCAAGCGGTTCAAGAGTTCAGTCGAAACACAAACAGGAAGAAAGATTGAAATTCTGAAATCTGATAATGGTGGTGAATACACCAGTACAGATTTAAGAATTATTGTCTGAATGAAGAAATCGAGATAAAGTTCAGATCAATAAAGTTCAAATGAGCAGCCTCAACAAAATGGGATAGCTAAGAGAAATAATCGCACAATTGTTGAAGCTGCTAGGGCAATGATAACACATATGGGCATTGTGGATTCGTTCTGGACCAAAGTTGTGAAAACTGCCGTATTTTATAAAATAGAAGACAACAGTTGTTGTACCCAATTGCACACCAGATGAGGCATTCAGTGGTAAGAAAAGCCTAAGATGGATGGTTTGCGAGTAAGTCGAGTTTATGTTCACATACCCAAGAGCGAAAGGACCAAAATGCAGGTGACACATGCACATAAGTCGTGATGTCATTTTCGACGAGATCCATAGGTTTGGAGATGATGAAATAGGTAGTGACTATCAAAGCTTCTTAATGAAGATGAAGTTATGCAATCACCACAGGTTGATCATCAAGACCAAGATGAAGGTCGTGGTACTCCTCCAGGAAAAGGATGCACCTTGGGACACCTATTAGCCTTGCAATGGATCACCTCAACGTAAGTTACCTAAGTTGTACATGAGCTCATCAATTACAAGGCAGGCAAAATTGTCGAGTCTAGCAAGGAGGGAGAGCTCCGACGTTCCACGAGAGAGAAGACGGAACCTGATAGATTTTAAGTAAATCTTGCATCATGAGCAATATCATTTTATCCACTGAAACCTCTTGCTTTGAGGAGGCCAAGGATCATGAGATTTGGCAAGAAGCAATGCAGAGAAGATTGATTTCATTAAACACTATGATACTTGGGAGAAAGTGGATCTTAAGGGAAAGAGACCTATTGGCAATAAATGGGTATACAAGATGAAGTACAATGTCGTTGGAACTATCGCAAAACACAAGGCTTGTAGTGAAAGGCTATGCGTAGAGTAAGGGCATTGACTATGAGGAGACCTTCGCTCATGTGGCTGAGTGGAACACACTTCACATATGGTGATTGCTTTGGCAGAGTTGTTTGGATGGAATTTACATCAAATAGAATTAAAGTCCGTTGTTTTGAATGGTAAGCTTGAAGAAGAAATGTATATGAAACAACCTAGTGGTTTTGTGATACAAGAAGACAAAGTATGCAGATTGAGAAAGGCCTTGTATGGACTGAAGCAAGCACCACGTGCTTGGTATAGCCACTTCAATGAGTATCTTCTATCCAAAAGGTTGATACGCACTTCTTTAAATTTCAGCCTATGATTACTTTGCTCGAGACCCTTGTTGCAACCAAACACATTTGGAAGAGGTTCCAAATGTGTTTCCAAATGTGGCCATTTGAAACGCGTTTCAAATGACCAGATTTTAGAGTTTTTTTTTCAAGTGGCCACACCCCCCTAAAACTGGCAAAAAAAAATTTCTTTCGGGGGTTGTGTGACCTCAAGGCTATAGGGCCTAATTTTGCTGCCCTATCAGGTCAGCCTGCAACCACCCCGCCAAATCTTCATCAAACATCTACGGAAGAAGAGAGATAGGACATTCTAGGGGCAAGTGGTGGATCTAATACCACTAACATTGCTTCGGGAGATTTGGATGATGATGATGATGATGATGACATCATCATCATCATCATCCTACTGTGCATGTATTTATCGACAACGACATCATCGAGTAGCTAGAGCATTGGCAGCTATACTAAAGCATATGCATCAACGCTTTTTTGGTTTTGTCGGTTATTGCATTTTGCTACTTTTTGCTAGTAGTGCTAAGTGGACAACGGACCTATAATCCAAAATTTCATGTAATCATCTTCTCTAATTATGAATACATGAGGATTTGTGGTCCTAACTTTCAAACATTTGGTTGCAACTGTGAATGAAATTTTATGACGTTTCAAGATGTGCGACGACAGTAAGCCAGTGTCTACACCTATGGAGGTTGGTAAGAAGATTTCTAATCTGGATAAGAGAACACTAGTTGATGCTACATTCTTTCGTCAATTAGTTGGTTCCCTAATCTACCTTACTATTACTCGTCCTGACATAAGCTGTGTTGTGTGGTAAGTCAATTCATGGCCACGCCTAGGGAAACTCATTGGAAAGCTGCAAAAAGAATGCTTCGCTATATTAAGAAGACACCCACCCATGGATTGTTATATGAGAAACAATAGGCTTTACCAACTTTATAGGGCTTCTTATATTCAAATTGGGTAGGTTGTATAAATAATAGAAAATCTACCACAAGTTATATCTTTCACGTTGGTAATGGTGTGTTCTCTTGGTCCAATAAAAAACTGGATATAATTGCTCTCTCTACCACAGAAGCGGAGTACAAAGCCCCATGTTCAGCTACGTAAGAGGCAGTTTGGCTAAGAAGATGATGGAAGACATTGGCATCCTACAGAGTAAGCCTACAGTGATCAGGTGTGATAGCCCAAGTTCAACTAGCTAAAAATCTTGTATTTCATGCACGCACGTAGCATATAGAGATTAAATATCATTTCATTAGAGAAAAGCTATTATCTAATGAAATAGATGTAGTGCATTGCAGAATAGAAGATCAGTTAGCAGACATATTTACTAAAGCTCTAAGCATTGATAAGTTTGAGAGAAAAGCTCTCTGTAAGTAAAATAAACTAGGGCTTAGAGTGTTAAATTTAGTAAGGCCTAGTTTAGTTCTGCGAACATTTTCAGTTTTAGTCATTTATTAAATTTCGCTTATGAGTCAATGTGTGTGCCATGCTTACAACACGTATGGATGTTGAGTTGGGACACGTGTCCCGTAATGGGGACCGTATTGCCATGCAGCGGTACCCCTTATAAAAAGCTTGTTTATATGTATCTCATTTTTACTCTTTGTTAATACAGTTCATAACAATGTTTCTTGGATTGGTGAGTGCTCTCTCTTTCTACTATCGTATGAATTTGTTTGATGCTTTGTCTAATAGTTAGCTAACACATACTACTAGTCAGATCCTTGACAAAAAGTATTCCAAGTAATAGGTTTAAGTTGAAAGTCATGCCACTATGATGACACCTTGCTCTTCAAAAATAAAAATGTCACTGCAATTCTCCAATAATCAGCAAGTGATTGAAAGTTGAAGTAGCTCGAGTAACAATTGAGCCAATCATTCACAACCTTGAATTCTTTTCCTTCTTTGCGATTGAAAATGGCTTGGTTGAAAAGATAGATTGCTTGTGCTATTTTTGTGAAGTTATCTAATTTGAGTATCATGTTGTTGGACTCTAGACTACAAAGTGGTAATGCTCTGTGGCATTTGTTAGAGCAACAAGCTCGCATTCTCAATAGGGTGAGGAGGCATAGGAGTTGTATTATCATCCAAGGTAGAGAAAGAGTAAAGAATGAATGGATCTAGATTAATAATTGGATTAGAGAGAGAATAAAATCTAACAAATAATTGAAGCTTATCAATCCAAGCTAAACAATGAAAGATACTAATATTGAGCAAACTTTATAAGCTTGAATGTCCCATTATGTTAAGACTTTCAACATACGTCTTAATCACAATCAAGGCACTTTAGAATTATTGAACTACTAGTCATTGGTTTTCCATTAGCTTTTGGCAAAATGATGAACGAACATTACATTTTTAGAGGTAAGAATGTCGACACCTATAGTCAAAATTTACCTAGTTTCAAACTAGGTTGCGTCGAAACAACATTCCGATACAAAACAAAAGAAAACCAAAAAAAAAACTATTGTTTTTTTTTATAGCCTGTGTAACCCGATTATGAGGCACACAAACTAGGAGCTATAGTAGGTTTTAAAACCTAGGGAATTCAAATGTACGCATCACATCTATATCAAACTAGTGACTCCTTGTCATGCCTTCTCACAACTTAGTGGTATTAAATCCAAAGCTTGCATGTTAAAAATCTAGAGTGTTGTTGAAGGAGTGCTACCAAGAGAGAAAATCAAGCCTCATGAGGATTACATTTCATTACTTCGAATTAAGCTAGCTTTAGTAATTGCTCGTTCCGTATGTTGTAAAGAACATAGTACCTTGCATGACGTGCAACAAGGTACAACTCGATAAAACAATTCCCAATAGGACTTAACGATCTTTTAGAACATCTTCTAGGTGCATGGATATGGTTCCATAACCATAGTGTAAATGTACAAGGGTCGTTGAATGTTATTCAATGCTTCGTGTGATCCAAAAACGTAGCAAAGCAAACTTGGTTTCGATGCAACTACGTGTATAATTCAGCAATCTTAATACCTAATGTCTATCACTATTTTTAAAAACTTTCTAAGCCCGTTTTTTTGTCCTCCTACGACACCTTTAAAAAAGACATTCTGCTCCGGGATGACCCTAAATTCCAAAACATTCTGAAACACGATCAGAACACTGGGTTCTGGAATGGGATGCATCTACGGTTTTCAAAACGAAACATTTTCTAGGTAGAGTAAAACATCAAGCCATTTGTTCAAAAGAACTCCGTCGAGAAGCAACCAAGATGGATTGTTGAGTGTCAAATGTTATAAGGAATGAAGTATAAAGAGATCAAAAGCATTATACGACTAAGCTTCTTCTGTCAAGCACATAGTATTGATTTCTACACAATAATCACCATGACCTTCACACACAAGAATCTAGTGAGCAAGATTTTATATTGGGCAACAAAAAGTAATTTGAATGTAAGAATAACAAATGTACATGAAATGTAACAAGTATCTCACCCATAGTGCACAACGTCCTATAATGCTCAAAAATTGGAACTAAAATATAGTGCTCAAAATTTTCTTTGTGCATAGGTTTTAGGGTGCTGAACAAATAGTTTTTTTAGGTAAAACCTCAAATTTTCTACAAGGTTAACTCCTAGATAATGTGCACTTTAGTAACTCATAATCCTAGTAACATCCATTATTAAAGCGGATAGAACTTGCAAACTTTCTAGTGCTTGTAAAAAAAACTCAATGTAGGGCTAAGAAAAATTGAATTTTGTTTGCATCCTTTTGTACTACGAAGGCAGCTAAAATCCCACCATGTAAAAATATTGAAAATGAGATTCCAAATCACAATTCATCTAAATGACAGCAAATGTTCAATTACGGATATTATGTAAATGACACATGTATGGAAAGCACAATGTCACTGGCACAATTGAAGAAAAATGTGGACTAGTTTGAATTTGTCCAGTGTTGTTTTGGGAAATCTCTCTCTCTGTTTATCTCTGCTGAATGAAACTCCAATGGGATGATTATGTTTACCTCTTCCTGACAATAGTGATCAATGAGCAATAAGCCTATTCCAGCACCTGAACCAGATAATCTTTTGCAGGTATCCTTCTGTAAACTGAACAAAATGTCTGACCATTGTTTCTCGCTACCTTTTGGCCTTCTTCTGTAGCTAACGTCAAAAGCGGCACTACAGGATCCTCTGTTAGCTCTTTCTCTGAAAGTCTTTCGAACAAGGGATGGGCTTCCAAATTGGATTTCATCCATTCCCCGAGCTCTTCAACATCTGTTATCGTGTACAGAATGCCTCCTATTCCCAAAATGTAGGCATATTCTGCCAGCAGAGCTAGGGTAATAATTCGTCTACGATGATTCTTTTCTTTGAAATGAGGATCTGGGAAGAGGAAAAACATCTTCTGAAGCTGCCCTTTCTCAAAGTAATTTGGCAGATATTTCATAGAATTTGTCCGAATCACAGAAATGTTTTGGTATTGCCCCGGATTGGCAATTCTCAATGCAGCTATCCTCTCCTTCACGTATTCGGTTACCTTGTCCCGGAGCTCCATGCCCAACATCAGCGTCTCTGGGAACATGACAGAGAGCTTAACAAGAAGCCCCCCAAAACCACAACCCACATCTGCAAAACGTACCTTTGCAAGGCCATTTGAAAAACCAGGACTAGTTTCAACCTCGCCATTCTCCAAACCTACTGCAAGCCCGTCTATCTCTTCTCGCATTGCAGCTTCCTCATTTTGCAAACTGCGAACACTAGGTGCAAAAGCATCCGCACCTGTGCTCCCAGGCACGGATCCTTCTGATGGTTGCTGCTCTTCAGCAAGAGTAGATGCAGAAACATGTGCGATCATGTCATCGCCCCTCTGATCTGAAGCAGACACAGAGATGCCGGCATGCGAAAGGTTGTGCTGCGGAAAGAAAGCAGGGAAATGCTGAGACCAGTCGAAGTGGGCAGGGCTGATTGGCACAGGAAATTGTGAGTCGCTGAGAGGATTGCTGTGCGCTCGCGCTCTGTAGAAGCGCTTTTTGGGATGGCCCGTGGCAGCAGCAGAAGCGGCGAGATCGCCATCGCTGCCATTTTTCTTCCTTTTGCTGACGATGGTGCTTTCTTGAGCAGAAACCATCGCTCCTCAGAGATTTCTGCTGCCAAAGCCAAAATATTGCAAATTAGGGTTCATGTAGAGTATGAGAGCTGGATACCAAATTAGGGCTTATGTGCTGTTGGGTATCTCTCAAGATTGGACACCAAACTAGGGTTTATGTTTATGTATAGTTTGGTATCCCAATAGCTTGACCCAAGAGAGATGTTGCTACTTCCCATAGCTCACAGACGTCAGCCCCTTGACGGATTCCAAACATATGTGAAAAATGGAAGCAAGTTCTTGGTCGTGAAGTAGTGTATAACGACATCTGTACATGATTTGGATTTGAACTCCGCTTCAGGAACGTGAAGTTGCGCCGTTGTAGAAGCCGTAGTGAACCGCAATATTGGCTTGGTGGTTCGTAACGGTCACAATGTATGTCGTAAAACGTAGCTTGTGGTTCCTTGCGGTTTTGGTCTTCACTTACATCGTAAGGTTGACTTTGTGGTTCGGTGTCGTTTGCCTTCGTTGAAACCGTAGCCATTGTGGTAGCAGCATATTGTAGTTTCGTTGAGTCCTCCCTTGGTCTTCATAAGGTTGACTCAGCGCTGCCTTGGCGGTTCCTTTCGGTCCCTAAGGTGGCTCCTTGCGGTTTCCCTTGGGAGGTGCTTGGTGGTTTGCCTTAGCACGTAGAAACCGTAGTGGTGCTTGGCGGTCTACCTTAGCACGTAGAAACCGTAGTGGTATCTGGCGGTTTGCCTTAGCACCTAGAAACCGTAGTGCTTGGCGGCTTGCCTTAGCACGTATGTTGCGATTTCCCTTGGAAAACGTAGTGGTTCTTGGCGGTCTGCCTTAGCACGTATGTTGTGGTTTCCCTTGGTCTTTGTAGTTTTGACTTTCGATGCTTAATGGCTTGTTGCCTTAGCACATAGAAAACCGTAGCTACTGCCTTTGGTATGTTGCGGTTTCGTTGTCGACTGCATTTGGACCGCATTTGAACTGTAAAAGGGTTCAAATGATGTTGAAGAGACTAAAGGTGGCCAGGCCTTCAATGTACTTCAAATTCTTGACATTCGAATGTTGAAATAAATCAGGATTGATTACCTTTTGATCCGGATTATGGACTGTGTGCAGAATCCCGTGTATTTTACCAGGTGAAAGTCTGCACCCAGAAATAGAGTGGTTTTGCAGGTCTGCGTCTGTGTTCAAAAACATGACAAAAAATGCAGGTAGCAAAACAGAGATTCATAATTCCTGCAAGTATCAGATGAGCAGACAATAAACCAAGATAGGTTGCATCTGATCCTAGATCAATGATAAAAAATATGCAGAAAGAGTCTTGAATAGATTGTTTCACCAAGGAGAAAACTAGGAGCTTAATTTCCAACAAGGTTGAAGTGTGTGTGTCTCTCTCTCAAAATGCAAAAGAATATGTAAAATATTTGCCAATTATGACCTTCTCAAACTAACCTCCGTAAAGCTAACAAAAAATCTTTATCAACCTATGTAATCAGATTAGTGTTTGGATGTCGTTTCATAGGTTGAATTTGCAATAGAACTTGTTTAAAAAATTTCAAATAAAGGAAAAAAAACAATAATTGCCATAATTTTTCCAGTACTAATCCAAATGACATTCCAAATGGATCAGATTAAAGCTAAGACAATGACCCAAAAACTTTTATAACAAACCAAAACAAATTACGCAAATTAGATCCGAAAATTTCAAACGAAGTTGTAAACACCTATTTTGACAGGTTTTGCAATAACTTTTGCATCTCTTAGGTTTATATATTGGTGCAAATCAAAGCTAAAACAAAGCTCCGGAAGGCTATGTAACTGAAATAAATAACGAATTGATACTCCAATAACAAACCCAAATAGGTATGAACATTTCAAACTTAGGCACTAACAAAAAAAAAGCTATAAAAGGTCATTTGTTAGTTGTTGTCCAACAATCTTTACATGCTATGAAAGGATCCTCTCATGCTTGCCAACAATTTTTCATCCAAAGTTTTGTTTGTCATGCCTGCCAACAATTTGTCATCCAAGGTTTTGTTCACAATTATTTTTGGATGATTTTTATGTGGTTTCAAGATGGTCGCTCAATCGTAAGAGGGGAATTGTAGCTAACTAGTGCCCTAATTCTACTAAAAATTCATTTTTTGGTTTTGTTTTGAACTCAACATATATTGAGAAGCGTATTAGCAAAATTTTCAAGTTAGTTTTTTTTGCCCAACACAATCATCATGACTCTACAACCGACCACTGATGTATGCAGTCATTTTTCTTGAGTCAGTATATGACCAATCCTGGTATAACACATTGGAAGGCTCTTATCAGAGTCATGAGATATCTTCAAGCTACTATGGACTTTTGCATTTGTTATGGAGGAGTCAACAACGGCAAACTCAATATTCTCAGTGGTTTTTCAAATGCAAGTTGGGCAGGAGATGTAGACACTCGTAAATCCACTTCAAGATTTATATTCTTCCTCAACAATGGTCCTATTTCATGGAACAGTCGCAAGCAAACTTCTATAGCTCTATCTTCCACTGAATCAGAGTATATCGCAGCCTCTCAAGCTACAAAGGAAGCAACATGGTTGAGAAACTTACTTTCAGATATCAGTATAAATCAATATGCTCCGACAATTCTATTTTGTGATAATCAAAGTGCCATTGCTTTATCATCCAACCCTAGATTTTATTCTAAGAGTAAGCACATTGAAATTAAGTATCACTATGTCAGAAGCAAAGTTCTCAACAAAGAGGTTGACTTGTAGTACTGTCGAATGCAAGATATGACAGCAAATATTTTTACTAAAGCATTAAGCTTGGATGCACACAAGAAATTTTGTGCATAACTAAGTTTGAAGGTCAAAGCATTCATGGATTTAGATTAAGGGAGAGTGTTGGATTATTCTCCTGATTATCAACTAATCATTTTAATCTTCATCCATTACATTATCCAGCTCTGCAGTTTTATGCATGTTTCTACACAATCTGCAGAAATACTCGGGAATCGTTCAATTTCCAAGAAGTACTAACTGGATGGATGCCGACTCATGATGGCCAATTGGCTATTAAGATCAATGACCTAATTAGCTGTCCTACTAGACTTGCCACATTTTTTCTTAGAATAAATAGCTGATCATACTTCTGTTATTTTCAATCAAGTAGCAGCTCTCTCAAGCTTTTAAGCTTGAACACACTTGAGAATTCTAGCTCAGTTTAGAGTTCTTTTAGAGTTTTGCTATTAGCGCTTACCGCTTATCAGCAAAAGTGCAAATTCAGACATAGATCTTTAGTTACCCATAGATAGCTTAGTAGAGTATGTGGTTTCTATCCGCAATTGTCTTGTGCTCATCATCATCTTTTTCATGTTGAATAAATTTATAATAGTATCCTTTATTGCATTCAGTATTATATCAAAATTTATGCATCTCTATGATAGTTTTGTAGCTGATAAATCTCATATTGCTTCTGTTTGATGATTCATTGTTTGGCTACGTAATCACTATAGTACTAGCGATTTCAAAGTTAGTTACTATAAGATTGAACGTGACTTCTATCATTATGTTTTGTTCAATATTGATAGACGTAGTCATGCATTAGGAAAGTAGGCTCCATTCCACTTCGCTCGATAAGTCATTCACTACCTTCAATTTGTCGTTATTGCTATCACCTCTTTCCAACATTGGATAGCAAAGGAGATGCAACTACACTCTCTAGATCTTGATTTCAAGGCAAATTTTTCATCACTCTTGATGTATGCATGGATATCTTAGGTAGGCTCTGATACCATGTTGAATTTCACACAATTGCAAGATATCAACACTATAGTGCACCAATGGCTATATGAACCAAAAGAGAACTCATGTATAAGCATGAATGAGATGAGAGAGAGAGAGAGAGAGAGAGAGAGAGAGAGAGAGAGAGAGAGAGTATCTCTTCCCATGCTTGTACACTATTTATAGTAGGTCCTTGACCTATTTGGATGTGGTTCTCCAATCTTATCAACAATAGGAAACTTCTAGATCTAAAACCCTACTTACAATTTAGACTAGATTCAATGTTCCAAAAAAAAGAGTTGCAAGAGAGATGACGACCCGAATGCTTACCATCTACACATGTAGGTTCATCAAACGAAGTTAGAAAAGCATAGTTTGTACCTCCAGCAACTTGCTTACCTTTCTCATCATATGTGAGCCTTGAAGGTGTTTGCCTTTGCCTTGATGTCCTCATTGGCTTTGGACTTGATGAAGGACCTTCATCAACATCATCCAAAGTAACACCCATGTCATCCACATTAAGAATGTTAGATCCATCGACAACATCAATACTTGACGACACCTTTGGAATATTTCCCTCATAAAAAAATGACATCTCTTCGAATGACCACTTTATTAGTAGAAGGATTGTAAACCTTATAGGCTTTTCTCAACTCACTATAGCCAACAAATATACCTTCCCTTGAAGATGGTCCTCCTTTGTCCTATCATCAAGTGTTATGTTGATATAGCAAGTGCATCCAAAAGTTCTAAAAAAAATTGACACTCGGCCTTCTTCCAATAAAGCACTCGGCCACCTATTGCATAGAAAGTTAGCACACAACAAAGCTTGAACCCAAAATGGTTTTGGTAGATTAGCTCCTAGCCTCATGGCTTTTGCACCTTCACACAAGGTTCTATTATTCCTCTCGGCCACTCCATTTTGTTGTGGTGTCCTTGGACTTGTGTATTCCCTCTTGATATTATGCTCATCACAAAAAGCCTTAAAGTTGGTAGAGATATACTCACCACCATTGTCACTCCTCAAGCACTGATCTTTGTAGGGAATTGGACCTCCCTAGCAATCTTGAATTTGACAAAAACATCATACACTTCATCCTTGCTCTTTAGTATATATACCCAACAAAACCTACTAAAATCATCATGAATAAAGGTTACATACATTTTAGCTCCTCCGTTGCTAATAGTAGTAACACCATGAATATCCGAACGTACAACTTGAAAAGGCATAATAGATCTAGATGTAGATCTAGTATAAGGTAGCCTATGTGACTTTGACAAAGCACATTGCTTCCAAACATGATTAATGCTAGTTAAGGACTTTGGAAGACCAATCACAACTTGCTTTCTTGCCATTACCTCCAATGACTTGTGCCAAACCTCTTGAATTGACATTTGCTCTCTTGCCACAAATCCAACTTAGTTAGCAATAACACAAGCATCTAGTTTGAATAACTTCCCTTTCCTTTTACCTTTTGCAATCACAATATCCTTTTTCTTGATCAAGCATGTATCACCATCAAAATCAACCTTAAGGCCCTTGCTTACTAGCACTAAGTAAGTTACTAGTAATGGAAGGTATGAACAAAAAATCTTTCAAATGAACATTCCTATTTGTAGAGAGAGAAATGGGAATTGTGCCAATCTCTTTAATTGCACACTCACCATCATTGGCTGTGTAGATCACCATCTTGTCATCTCCATATGCCAACAAAGGTGTAATTTTTTTTTTTGAAAAGTCATGTGTGAGCTCCATTATCAATCCACCAAGGATAAATATCTCCAACATTAGCAACCAAACATGAAGACATCACAAAAGCATCATCATTTGTGTTTTGATCAACTCCATCATCATCTAGAGTTAGATTTCCTTGCTTATCATCGTGATCTCTCTTCCTTTTGAAGCAATCACTAGCAAAATGCCCTTTGATACCACAATAGAAGCATTTCAACTTAGATCTATCTTTGTTCTTGCCAAAAGATGAAGTCTCACCTTGATCTTGCCCTTTAGACCATTCGCTTTTACCTTTGCCCTTGATGTGTTGGATTATTCTCCTTCTTACCAATCGACTAATCGATTTTAATCTTCATCCATTATTTAATCCAGTTCTGCGAATTTTTCCGTATGCTTACACAGTCTACATAATTACAAATGTTTCTACACAGTCTGCAGAATTACATGGAGTTTACGACAGTGTCGCATTTTTCACCTGATAGAAATCTCATGTAAAATCACAGTGTCACATTTTTTGCTTTTTCCAAAGAGCCTCAAATGTTAAGGAAATGACTTTGGGAAGTGTGGGACAACCCTAAATGAGATTTAAGGGCACCTTCGCCATTTCGCAAAAGATCCGACAGTGTCGCCTGTGGCAGTTTTAGTTCATTTCCTGCAGAGCTACAGTTTTGGTTCATTTATGCAGACAGAATGTTTACGGCCAACTTCACCGCTTATCAGCAATCAGTGACAAGGACCGTATGGATGCCAATGGATCACCAGCCAATTGGCGATCGCAATTGACGACCTAATTTCTTAGTATAAATAGCCGTTCATATTTATATGGTTTTGATCATCTGAAATCATCTGAAATTAATTGAAAATCAGAATTATCAGAAGCATTTGAATTATCAAGACGTCTTTCTAGCAAACGCATAGCCAACAGTATTCCGACAATCGTTGTTTCTACCAACAATCTCGTTCAACCAGAATGGATCCATCACCAGACCTTGCATATTCGATCAATACAGTTAGTCAATTCTTGTTAAATCCAGGCTTAACTCATTGGAAAGCACTAACAAAGATCATGAAGTACATCGAAGCAACGAAAACTCTCAGCATCTGCTATGGAGGCAGCCACACTGCCAACATCCTTGAAGCGTACACAGATGCGGATTGGGCAAGAGATGTCGACACTAGAAAATCAATTTTTGGATTTGTATTTTTATACAACCAAGGCCCAATCTCATGGAACAGCCACAAGCAGACCTCAGTTGCATTATCGTCAACGGAATCCGAATACATAGCTGTCACAAATGCAACCAAAGAGGCGATCTGGCTAAAGTTACTGCTTGCAGACATCAACCTTGCACAAACACTTTCTACAACAATCTATTGTGACAATCAAAGCCAATAGCGTTATCTCTCAATCTGAGATTTCACTCTTGAAGCAAACATATCGAAATCATGCATCATTACCTTAGAGAGAAAGTGCATAGCAAAGAAGTAGCATTGGTTTTCTACAAAACAAACTATATGACAACAAATTACTTCACAAAGGCTCTATCAAAAGAGAAACATCTCAGATTTAACGATATGTTAAATCTGAAGATCAAGATTTTTCAGGATCCACATTAAGGAGGAGTGTTAGAATTCTTATGCTCAACCTTAAACAAATCGTTCAAGTAATGAGCATCCTGAAAACTGAAAGAAGACTACATGTTTCGGACCTTCACATGTTTTCCCTTTGGGATTTTTTGTGCCTTAAACGTTTTTAGGCACCTTCGCCTTTTTCACATCTTCACGAAAAATGCGACATAGTGGCCATAATGCCTTGGAATCCATCTTAGGCCCACCTTCGCCTTTTTCGCATTTTTCCCTGCCTTCGCTCTAGAGGCACCTTTGGGATTTACATACCTTCAGTCTAAGGGCACCTTCAGATTTTTCCGGGTTTTTGCTACATTGGCAGACCGACGTCGCCAACTTATCATCAACCCTAAAAACAGCTGGACAAACAAATATCCTAAGGGCTGTTACCAACTCTGTACATATACAAAACTGGAGTAAATGGCATTTTAAGGCTTATAAGATATTTGTCTCTCGACACTTGTAAATACATATACTAGCTAAATCAAGCTATGTAAGTGTTCTTTTTCAATTAGAGTTATCTGTAGTCAGCGTTATCACGCTCACCAAGCTGAAATTATTACTTCAAACCATTGTACTCACTGTTGATATTAATCAGAATGCAATTTTTGTCTCAATATCGTATTGTTCATTTGTGCAATTTGTATGAATCATTCTTCTTGAATATTTCTGCTGCTACTATTGCGTTTCCGTTCCTACACACCTACGCTCAAAGCTTTGACTTCTACTGCCAGTCATCCCCACGTTTTATGACAAATAATGCTTACTATTATCGTTGTCTCACACTGTTTTACAGCATAGAAGAGCACGAAGGGTTTAGGTATACTTCAGGTGACAACAAATATAAGGTACGTATGACACTCATAACATTTATGCTCCAGATTACTTTTTATGAAGAAGACCGTAAACCCATTCGGAAGCTACTATAAACTAATTGGACTTTTGGTATACATGTAACTATGCAATGACTCTTAGAAATGGATACGGAAGGTCAATCTTCTCAACTGCAAAATGCAAACGTGATCACCTCACAAGAATCTATTTTGTCTACCATTCAGGTCAGTAACGCATGATTTACGTTTTTCGATTGACACAGCTCAAAATGCAGGATGACAGAGCCAGTAAACGACTACGTTTGAGAGAAATGTGCAAAAAAAAGTAGAATGACTTGTAATCATAGTACGATGAAAGCATCTCCAATTCACGCAATTAATGCTAATTTATCAATGCTTACTGTAGGAATGATGAGAACCCTATAGCTGTTAGCAGTCTTTTGACAATTTTCTAAACAAGGATTTGTGTACTTGTTGTAAGTTCTTTTAAGTACATGGATTTGTGCGAAGAACGTATACATTCATAAGGTCGGAATGGCAGAGAATTGCCCCGGTCTTAGTATGAGTGTGCATTCGTAAATTTCCGCTTTTACATTTAGCACTTACAGTTTCTTGGGTAATGATTAAAGCATTATTATGGCTTAAAATCTTAAGAACGATAAGTTGGTTTGTGGACTCTTGCATAGCATGGATTTGCTCAAGAATTCACGATCACCGTACATCATCTGTCTACAAACAAGACTGATGGGATGGCATGGATTTGCCGCATAACTCATGTACTGGCCCAAACTACTTACGCGTTCACATTTTGCTATGTTTGTTTATATGGCTTGTTTTCAAATGCGTATTGGCATTTTAATTAACGATACGGACCAAAAACCATCAAACTGATCAGTATGGCGGATGCCTTAATACGGTACCAGTATGGTTTGGTCGATCACTTGTAATAACTAATAGTAAGAGAAGATTGGACTGCAAAAAAACACGATTTTACATTGCAAGTTGATTAGTTGAGCTTAACGTATTTCGTACATGGATAACAACTGACCTTCAACGTTGACACTTGTTTTTCTCACTATGCTAACTTGTGCAGTTTTGTGTGGTGGGATGATGGCAGGTACTAGCTGGATGTCTTGAAATATGTTTTGCTTTATGGTGCTTTTTTAAGTACTGTATACTTTTCAGCTATGTTTTACCTTGTTGGTTTATGAATAAAGGGTTTTAAAAGGTTTTGGTCTTGACTTGTCAAGATGAGCTTTGTTTTGTTAATCTCTCTCTATGCATCCTTGAGATGTAAATCCGACTATCCTTTGGTCGGGGTAGTACCGAACCTTAACCTTACTTGGATTCATTGCTAACATAGGTCTGTTGTATGTTTTAGTCTTCAGGTTGGTTTCAAGGCGCTATAGACCTGGGTTATGGGGAGCCCCTTCATCCTCCTAATCCGTTTATACAAACTTTGATCATTTGCATAAAAAAAGCTATCATGATGCATAGTTTTATTAATGGAACATATCATAATACCTGTAATGCTGCTAGACCTGAAGATAAAGTGCTTTGCTTTATTGACCTTCTTGATACATTACATTGGGTTAAGATGTACTTGCTCTGACTTCTTTGATTGTCTTCTTGCAGCAACATAGTGATAACTCTGGTAAGAGTTAAATCTGAGTGTGTCGATATGATCATCACCCATTTTTCATATGTAGAGGGCAAGCTTGATAGCAATGCCATAATTGCGTCTTGATCGTCTATGACTAATCTGACAACGACCATCTGTTGCAAGAGATTTTTGAACTGGTTGATATGACTATGAAGAGAATCACTATTCAACATCTTGAGTGTGAAGAATTTCCTTTGTAGATGTAACTTGGTAGTTATGTCTCTCACATCATATAGTGAGCTCAGAATGTCCCAAACTTCTTTCAAAGTTTTGGCTTCCTCTATGTGGACAATTTGAGTATCTGATATATTGAGGATAATAAGCGCAAAAGCTTAACCATCCTTCAATTTTCACTTTGAGTCGGTTGTGTCATCTTCAGACTTTATTTCAATACCTATAGCAACATCCCACAACTTGTTGGCGATTAGCAAGGTCTTCATCTTAAATTTCCACAAGTAGTAATTGGATCCATTTAGCTTGTCTGCGATAAGATCGGCTTTACTTTGAGAATCCATTTGAAACTTTAGTCTGTCGATTGTATCGATGACGTTAAGAATGATGTCATAACTACCAATTTCTATTTACATTTCATAAAAATAGGATTTGGGCTCGTATGACCCTGGAAAGCATGGATATGTTCAGGATTCTTGACACTTTAACACGACTTGTTGCTTGCAACAGTCACAATTTCCAGTATGGCATATATTTTCACCTATGCATAAGTGTCCTTGCTCATCCTATTTGCCATAAGCAAACCTATGTACAGTTAACTTGTAAATACTTAGTCATTAAATACATTGTTTGATAATGACCAACACCATACACTGGTCAACATGGCTTTTGCCCTGGTACAATCATAGAATGGTTTGGCTAGATATTACTTTTTGAATGGGAAGTCTAATTTCTCAAATGCTATACATGCTGATAAGTAGTAATGCTTGATTTGTACATGGATAACACCTGACATTTAGCGTTGACACATGTCTTCCTCACATACTAAACTCGTGCGATTTTTGTGTTGGGGGATGGTCATCATTAGTAGAGACATACCTCGTTAGTAGACTACGAATAGAAGAGATGATATAATGTAACTATCAAAAACATAAACGGAGTTTTTGTTAAAGGACTTGTTATTGCTTTTATGGTTAATTATTTAGGGAACTTAAATCACAACACAATTCAATATGACTTTGAGCAAAGGTTAGGCTTTTAAAAACAATTTCCTAATATTGGACAAGGTAATAGCTTTTAATTTTCTAAATTTGAATGCTTTAATTGCAATATGTTGAGATGAGATGATTTTCAATGAGAAGTTTGCTAGACAATCAGATTATGATGATATATTGTAGATTTTTGAATAACTTGTACATTTTATGTTACTCAGTCAAGGTGGCCCTTTTTTATATCCTATGTTAATGGGTGCAATATGCCAAATTGCATGTGTAAGTAATTTGGCAATTACAATTTCATATCCAAATTTGTGCATTTCACAATTTAAGTGAAAAAAAGAGAAAAGAAAATGAAGAAAGAAATTTAATTGCTAGATTCATAGTTTTGACTCACTTTATTATGCAAAATACTTTTGTCCATGCACATATGAAAATAATAAGGTTTTTTGCATTCTTTTTTGAAAGAGATACTCATAAAACCAAGATCTTGCTATTGCAATAATGATGTTGCATTAAGTCTTGACAATTTTATTGGATATTTGATTAACAATGTAGTGGTTCTCTTTTCTTTCCATTGACTCTATGTCAATAATGGTATCAAACATTGACCTAGCCAGGGATAATTTGAAGACACCATGAAAGGCAGAGCTTTATCTTTAAGTGATAAAACTTCCTTTATTTTTCACGAATGTTCTCTTTTTCATTTGGTGGCAATTGCAACTTAGAGTTTCTATTTATTGTTGTGTTCAAGATATTCAATAAGGTGGGGTGGAGTAGACACCTAGTGTTTCAACTCACACATTTCTGTACAGTATGCAATTCATGGTTTCACCTTTTGCAGGTCATGTAAGCATGCTTTACCATCAATACCTATAGCATGCAGGTTGCATGGTGCGAGTTGTAAGCTTGCTTGTGCTTTGACTGTTGGGCCAAAGCACCACTTGGATGCTTTGCATGCAGAGAGAACCACAGAGTTGCGGAATGTCTGAACAACGTGAATGCAATTATGAACATTGTTACAAGGATTGTCCAACAAGGCCAAAACCATCGTCGATTACTGCTCCAGTGAATATGATTATGATCAAGCAAAGACCAACATCTCAACCTATTGAACCGAGTGTACCTTCGATGGTTGTTACTAGAGCTCATAAGCAGAAAGAAGTTCTAATTGATCTAGTACCTACTGAATCTGTACCAACTACAGATATACGGTGTATCTGAATCTCAACTCAGGAAAGAAGAGATACCAAAATATGAGACAATGGATTAAACAATTGCAAGAAGAAGAGAAATTAGAAGCAGCTAAAGTAGCAACTGAAGCCCATTCTTCACATGTGCCATCTTCGAATTTACATAATCCATGAACGGATGTTAATACTCAGTTGCACCATCATGAAGAACCCTTCAAGATGACAGAACCTCAAGCGCCGCAAACAAAAATGATCGAAAATAGTCTGTCGAGCAAGATGGATATAACATTGGGAGAATTTCTGAAGCTGGTGCCATTAGCAAAAGAAGTATTGGTGAAACAGTTAACTCAGATTGAACCAGCAGTCCATCATGAGCCACTCTTTTGTGCCAGATTTGAAGAATAAAGTGAAGTGCTCAATGTAGGAGCAGCATGGGAAAGTGAGCAACGAAACATCACCCTACCGATACAACATAGACAATTTGGTAAAGAAGCAACCGTGATAGATGGAGGTTCAGGGGTTCACCTGATTTCAACAAAGCTATGTGCAAAGTGGGGCCTTTCCAAAATAAAACTTGCAACTTTTGTCATTAGGCTAGTTGATCAAACGACACAGTCCATCCTAAGGGTATGGTAGAAGATATACCTGTCAAAATTGTTGGAGATTAGTCTGTCATTACCTTTGTAGTAATGGACTTACCTGATGCACCGAATGTTTATCGTGTATTATTAGTTGTCCATGGTTGCGAGTTATGCAAGTAATTCATAATTGGGGCACTAGAAAAATCACTTTTGAGAATTGTGAGCATGCAGTCAAAGTTGATCCAATCACTTGGACTATCAAGCCAATAGTCCAAAAAGGGGATGATGATTCATCAACAACAGATCATACTTGTGATCGACAAGTGAAGACTCTGGGAGTTTAAGTAACCGCCCTACTTAACAAGCTAGTCTTCTATGACTTCCAATTTTTTCTCCTTCTTCTCTCCTGAGTAAGTCTCTAGCTGAAAACCGAGATTGGACGAAGATAACAATTTGACCTAGTTCAGAAGAACTTCCACTAGCTGATCTCTCAAATTATCAAATTATTCATATCATTAAGTGTCGTACTCAACTATTGGCAAATCACCATATAGGATGGTGCACATAGATTTGCAGTTTCTTCGGCCATATAAATCTATCTATTCTTGTAAATTACTAAATTTATTTAGGAATTGATTAACTATTAGTAAAGTACAATTGACCAAAATCTGACTGAAATTGACTTCAGTATGGTCAAATCACCAACTTTAGTTCATTTCATAGATAATTCAAGAAACTGAAAAACACTGAAAATTTAGAAATTTCATTTTTTTTATTACTCTCTCTCTCTCTCTCTCTCTCTCTCTCTCTCTCTCTCTCTCTCTCTCTCTCTCTCTCTCTCTCTCTCTCTCTCTCTCTCTCTCTCTCTCTCTCTCTCTCTCTCTCTAGAGTCATTTGGCCTAGCTTATCCAGAACTTGGCCTAAACTAGTCTGGATTCACCTTTTTACAAGCTCTACATGGTGTCTCACAGCCACCTACTATCCAACTTTATGAAAAAACAAGCAAAATTGATGACTTTTAGCTCTTTTCTGGTTTTTTCTTTACAATAAAGTGGAAATTCATGACATGCAACTCTTTCTCTAGCATATGCAAACCAATTTACAGAATTATAGCCATCTATGATCTGATCTTGCTGGATTTTGGTTCTTACTATCTATTTTGTGTCAAAAAACATGAAAAACCAAACAATTTTGACCAAAACATAGCCTAGAATAATAAATCATTAAAAGAACCAGCATGAATCATTAATTTCATCATTAATGATCCCTAAAATGAAAGTACACTTGCTGAAAAATTCAGATCTACATAATATTTGAGCTACACAAGAAAAAGCTCCAAAAAAACAACACAAATTGGCTTTCTAGGACGATTCACCATAAACCACAAAAAATCAAGAGAGACATGAATCTTAGCAACATGCAAATTGAAACTAGGAGAATCCATGAACTTGCACACTTGTTCCACCACTTGGATGAGAATACTAGTTGATCTCTACCAAAATTCCAATGATAAGCAACACCACTCCAAGTTTTTTGATCTTCGTAAGCCTTGCTCTGATACCACTATAAGGGAAAGCTCCTCAAGATCCTGATTACAAGACAAACACAATGGAAAACACCTATGGAGAAACCACCCAACCAAGTAGAAGCAACCAATCAAACTCTAGAAGCTTCATCCCCTAGCCAAGGAATAGGAAGCATGAAAGTAGAGTGAGAGCTGACAATGAATCAACCATAAGATGGAGTAGTTGGGTGAGTTTGGCCTCCTTATATAAGGCTTAGAACCCCGCATTTAGTAATGCAAGGTCCAAAACTCCCCTATACATAGATTCCACTAGAATAGAGTCTCTATGCATGGATCCTCTATTCATAGAACTGCTATTGATACTCTACACATGCCCATATGGTCCCAAACCTACTAACTCCATTTAGTGTGTTCTAGGCCTCACAAGGATATTAGTTACTTTCAGGTCATGTCCAGTATGACATGGCATAACTAACAACTTGTTTCACTAGAGTACCATGCCAAGACTAGGAATATATTGAATCCTATGTACTAGTCATGGACATACCAATATCTTTGCCACTTGACTTCCCTTTGATGCTCTTGACTAGCTCCAAATTGCCACCTTTCCTCTTGTGTAGTTGAAGCTCTTTGAGATCAACCTCTTGATCTTCCAATTGACCATCAAAGCCATTGAACAAAACTTTTTTTCCAGATCCATTACTTGCATCCATTTCTTGAAAACCATCATCCACTTGCATAGCATCATCTAGACAAGAAGATGAACCAAAACATGTGAGTAAAGTAAAATGAGTCACTTTCACTTGCTTACCCTTCTCATCATATGTAAGCCTAGATGGCTTTTGTCTTTCCCTTGAGGATCTTCTTATAACTTGACTTGGAGAGGCATCTCCACCATCACCATCCAAAGAACCATCTTCATCACCATAAAAAAGTGAGAAACGTCAACAACATCAAGCTTATCCACATTCTCCTATTCAAAGACAACATTCTTAGAAATCTCAACTTTCTTTGACTTAGGAATGTAAACCCTATAAGCTTTATGTACTTCACTATAGCCAACAAAGATTCCCTTCAAAAATCCAAAAGATGAGTTGATGACCAAAGATCTTCAAATGCTCCATCCTTGGCTTCTTACCAAAAGAACTTTAAATTAACTCTTACCATCCAAGTCTTCATTTGAGCAAACAAAGTTAGCACACATCAAAGCTTCATCCCAAAATGACTTAGGAAGATTTGCATTCACCCTCACGGATTTAGCTCTTTCAAAAAGATTGATCTTCCTCTCTTCCACACTATGTAGAATCTTTGAGTTTGAAAGCTCCCTCTTGATCCCATGTGCCACACAAACCTTTTAAAGCTTTGTTGATAGGTCTTCATTTGCCAACTTTAAGCACTTGATCTTCATGTTGAATTGACTCTCCACAACATTCTCGAACTTGAGAAAGACATCAAATATGAAATCCTCCCTCTTTAGAATAAGTTCAACAATATCTACTAAAGTCATCAATGCAAGTCACAAATATCTTTCCTCCTCCATTACTCAAAGAACTGGTACAATGTAAATCCAAATGGACTAAATGAAAAGGCATATTAGATCAGAATAAGACAACCTTTGTGACTTTGACATTGAACAAAGCTCACCAACTTGCTTCTTTGCCTTCAATCCACCATGTTAGATCCAACAAATCCATCAAGTTTGTAGAGCTCACCTTGTATCTTGCCTTGAGCAATAAAGACGCCATTCCTTTTGATCAAACAAGAATCACCAACAAGTTCCACTTTGAGCCCTTTGTCAACCATTTGACATACACTAAGCACATTCTTAGTAATGGAAGGTATGAACAAAACACTCTTCAGGCTTACATTCCTATTTGTAGATGAGAGAAAAATAGGAATAGTACCAATGCCATTGATAGCAACTTTACCACCATTAGCCATGTTGACGGCCTTCTTCTCTCCTTCATAAGGCACCAAGGAAGTGAAGCACTCTTTGTAACATGTCATATGAAATCTTGCTCCACTATCAATCCCCCATGATCAATATCTCCATCATAGCAAACAAGAAGACATCAAAAAAGCATCATCATTTGAGTTTTGATCACCAACACCATCCTCATCAAAAATGAAATTGCTTTGATTCTCTCTTTTTCTTGAAGCAATCACTTGCAAAATGCCCTTTGACTCCACAATAAAAGCATTTTAACTTGGATCTATCTTTCTTCTTGCCAACAGAAGTAGAGGGCTCATCGTGATCTTGACCACTTGCTTTTGCCTTTGCCCTTGAACTTTCCCCTTGAGAACATAGTCTCCTCCTCTCCAACTTGAAATGGAAGTAGATCCTCCTCTTAATAGAAGCCTAAACTCCTCATTCACCAAGATCTCTTGCAAATCCACTATACTTGGCAAAGTCTTTTGAATAGCAAAACTTTGAACAAGATTAGCATGATCATCCAAAAAGCCATTAAGAATAACTTAAACAAGCTCCACATCCTTAATGCTTTCACTAATGCATGCTAGTTCATCACTCAAAGCTTTAACTCTCAAAACAAAAGCATGAGCACCTTCATCCTTCTTTTGAAGACAGTGAAAGATTTGCCTCCTAAGGGTTAGTACCCTTGATTTAGACTTGGGCTCATAAATCTTCTTCAAAGCTTCCCAAGCCTCACTTGACGAAGTACACTTACCAACGTCCTTGAGAAGTTCATTAGTCACATTCATCTTGATCATATGTAAAGCTTTTTTTGCCCTCTTGTCATACCTCAATTGATCTTGTGGTGCCAAAGGTCTCTCCTCCACACCTACAACAATATCCATCAAATAATTCATCTCAAGCTTCCAAGTAGAATAATTTGTTAAGGTAAGCCTATCATTGCCTTCCAACATAAAGCCACTTGAGGTTGCCATGTTGAAATGATATGATATTCTCTTTGAACCTATTCCAATGCACTAAGCACTCCCTTGAAAATCAACAAATAAAACTCAAGAACAAATCACAAAGATATGGAAACAATCTAGCCTCTCCTTTTTCTCTTTCTAGCAATTCCTAGCACATAGGATCTTGATTTCTTGATCACAATAGATCTAAACACAATATGATGAACTTTTACCAACACCTGAGATTGAAACACACTCTTGAAAAGTCCTGCAACCTGAAAGTCAAGATATCCTATCAAATTTAGGGTTTCACCAAAAATGCAAAATATTGAATCAAGCAAAATCTACACGCAAAAGCTAGAATCTTGATATATCATCTATTAGAATGTATCATCCTCTACCATGAGCAATTTTTGTCTCCACATTCCAATGAGTGGTTTTTTTAATCGGCCATCTACAAGTGATTTGATCTACAATGACTTTTAGATCCAATCTCTATAGTTGAAAATGTTTGATTTGAGTCAACAAACCTCCAAATCCTCATAGAATTTATGGCACCCTCAAATCCACTTCTAAATTTGGTAAGAACACAAAATTTGGCCTACAACATGCTCTAATACCATGTGAAAAAATATAGATCCCAAACACATTAGTGGATCAGCAAGATCTTGGGCCAATTTGGTTGCACATCTAGAAATAGCTAGAAGATTGAAATCACTACTTTCTGCATGCTAGAAGTTAGAATGCACAAAGATATAATCATAAACATTTGAATATTCATAGTACTGTACCTGTCCATATATCAATAGTAAAGTACAATACTTCACACGTGTGGATCCAAAATCTACCAAAAAATCAACATTCTACACATAGAAAACCAAGATATCAAGAGAGAAACACATGAGATGGACATAGAAACACAAGAGATGAATTTTCCATGAAGAAAGAAACTGCGATGATAATTTCTCTGCGCAAGTATAGCTATTTATAGCTTCCAAAATGTCATTTGGCCACTTGCCCCCAACTTGACCTAATTTGAAAACTTCTAGATACTTCATCAAAACCTAGAAAATCTAGTCTAGATGCATCAAAATTAGTCAATTAAAAAAGGTCCAAATCCAACCTCATCCACTTATCTACTTGTCAAAAATAGTAAATCCACTATTTAGGCCCTTATTGACATATATGAAACTATCTCTAAGTTGAGATTTCAAGTTGGCCTTAAAAAATGCCAATAAACCAACAAAATTAGTTGACAATTTTTCACACTAGAGAGGAACATCTCTCGATATAGGAGAGAGTTTTTCTCTTATAAACATTGGAAGTTGCTCTTATCAATTGTGATTACTATACAAATATAAATTGCCACAAATTAAGAAAAAATCATAAGTTGTTCATAAGAATTAGAACATGCAACAAAGCTAAACTGAAAAGCAATAAATATGAACCTTTAAAAAATATAGAGAACGAGAAGCCTTTAGTTGAAGGAGTTACTTTTTGGTTCATCAAGTACTACAATTTGAGACATGAATCTCTCTCTCTCTCTCTCTCTCTCTCTCTCTATATATATATATATATATATATATATATATATATATATATATATATATATATATATATACATACATATGCGTGTAGACACCTAGCAACACTTGCATGTGTTAGGCCCCCATCACCTCAAGCACATGTGGCATGCACTTATGTTAAGATAGGTTACACATGGCATTTTAGTCGCACGACCACCTCAAGCATCCACAACTCACCCACCAACACTTGCATGTTAGGCCCCCATCACCTCAAGCGCATGTGGCATGCACTAATGTTAAAATAAGTTACACATGGCATTTTAGTTGCACTACCGCCTCAAGCGTCCACAACTAGCCTTTAAGTTGCATGTACCTCCACTGCTAGTGGCATACACAACTTATAGGATGCATTTTGGATTTGATTCATATCTTCAAAGTGGTGAAAATCTTGAACTATGTCTTCTTGCCTTTGCAAGACAAGACCAAAAACTCATATGTGCACAAGCACATAAAAAGCATGCCACCATGTGATCTTTCACCAAAACCTTTCCATGATTTGACCTTACATGACAAGCAAAAAGGGGTTACATAAGCAACACATTTAAAAAGTGTGTGGGCTTAAGTAATCTCTCAAAATATAAATAAGATGATCTCAAAGACAATAAAAAGCTTTGCCATATAAGCTTATGACAAAATTGAACAAGCATTAAAAAGATTCTAAACAAGGTGATTTGAAAATTGAGCAACTTTGATATGCGTGTTGGAAAACAAAAACATAGAATATTATTATATAAATAGGAATTTTCAACACAAACTCACCCAAAAAAAACATAAGCTTTGATAGAGTCATCATAATAAGTTGTTGATATCCCAACAAAGCTAGAAAAAAGACCCATGTATGTGCTTAGACTCATGTAGCGCATATGCATTAGCTTATAGAAAATCATCACAATAACTTGACCTCATCAAGGAAAAGCTAAAAAGGGTAGGAAAGCTACGCCTCATTTGGCCATCACAAGAGACTTTGAATTAATAAGAACATTTTCACATAGGAGGGAGTAAAGTGAGAGAGGGCCATCCCAATACCAATGAGTGCCTACCAACAAAGGAATCAACCTACTTGAACATGAACATGAGGGTGAAGCTAAGGGCTCGAGCGTCATCCAACATCCATGATAGATGTCATCTTGATTTCTCCATTACCATAACATGCCGGTCTAGGCAAGGCCCCACCGTGATGCAACTATGGGGAGCAGCGTATTTTGCACGTATTTTGCACCACCACTGGTGGTGCAGTGCCCATCTAATGGAGATGGGCAATGATAGCATTGTTTTTTTAAAACATTACTATCATTGCCCACCCTTGGATCTATGGGCCACCACCACTAATGTGGCAGTGGTGATGTGGAATACACTCTCCCCAACTATGGAGCACAGATGAAGGGCCCACCCTCGTACAATTGTGGAGGAGAAATGATAGATGCCATCATGTTGATTCATTGTTATGTACAATATGAAGTCATTTTCACCCCTAGGTCCTCACCCCCATGCAACTTGTGGAGGGATGAGCACATTATGCATCATCCGAGTCAGGGTGCAACAACCATCTAACGGTGATGGTGGTATCCATCTTGGATCTTACAACCCTCTAATGTGTAGGAGTTGAGAGTTGTGAGTGCAATGATTGTGGCGCAAAATAGGTTGATCACACAACTCTGAAGCATGCATGATCTATGCCATCATAATTTTTTGCGAGGCATTTTCGGTGCTAGGGTGGGGCCTTGGCATTGGCCTGTAAGTCACAAATGACCCTAACAAAGGACAGGTGCCTACATCAGGATTTTGCAGCCAATCTTTCCTATTTTCTAAAGATGAGCTTATCTTGCCACCTCATTCTCTCTCTCTCTCTCTCTCTCTCTCTCTCTCACCCTTTGCTCTTCCCACTTCTCGCTTTCTTTTCTTTCATCGTTCATATGCCCATGAATCAGCCATTCCTATTCCTACCCTCGTCTTTTCGTCCAAATTTCTGTTATTATTATAGACTCGCATCTACCTTTATGTCTATCTCCACCTCTTTGGCTCCCTCGCATCTATTGAAGCATTTTGCTCTCATCGCCATGGCCTCTTCACCTCAGCTTTCAAATCTTGCTTTGCTTTTCCAAATTTCTCTTATATTTATCCATTCTTTTGCGTCACCAGGGTTTACAAACACGCATTTGTGTTCATAAGCATCTTTCGGCTCAAACAATGCTACGAAATAATCTGCTGAATCATTTCGGGATTTTCAAAAACCAGGTTCTACTTACTAGATAATTCATAATAGTAGTGAACCAAGATTTTGTAGTTGTGTCTGTCAAGTCTGGCTCTATCGTTCTAGATCCATAAAAGTTCGAATCTAGACGTTTGAAGCTTTTGCAAATGGAGCAGTTAGCTTCTCCAAATGGTAATTCTCATGTAAATACCAATGCTGTGATGGAGTCATTGGAGCTTCCGTATAATCGGACAATTCAAGAAGCTCTTGGTAGGCATGAGTATAATTTCGTGCTTTGCGATCCGAGACTTCCTGATCATCCCATCGTGTATGCCAGCGAGGGTTTCCTGAAAATGACTGGATACAAAGCACAGGAAGTTCTTGGAAGGAACTGCCGCTTCTTACAAGGACCAGAAACTGATAGACGCACTGTTCTGGAGATTAGAGACGCAATTCGTGAGGAAAGGTCATGTCAAGTTCGAATTCTCAACTATACAAAGCAACGAAAGCCTTTCTGGAACCTCTTCCACCTTGCACCTGTCTATTCTCGAGAAACTGGAACGGTGGTCCATTATGTCGGGGTGCAAACTCCCTTGTCAAAAAGCTCTGCAGAAGAGGCTGGTGATGGGAATGTCGTTTCTGATTCTCTATCGGAATCAGGTAAAAAGGTAACAGCTGACAATGATAAGAATGGATGCTTGGATGCTCATGCTCATCAGGATGGAGATATCGTGGCAAACGGCCTGGATGCGTTGAATTCTCGGCCGAGAAATGGAGGTAGATATAATTGCTTGCGCTCTTCTTAGTTAGGCATGTGAACAGAATATATAATGCTCATCAACAAAGCACAATGCGCATTTTTTAGGATTGCATTTGGAAGAAGAGTTTGAGGTGGAAGAGAAAGACGAGCGTAGGGCTATCACAGCGGTACGATCTGTGCTATCTGAGCTAACAAAATCCAGTAAGAGCAAGGGTGGAATAGCAGAGCAGAGGTGTATGTCTTTAGCTGAGAGTGCATCAGTGGGCGTCGTTTGTTCTTCTCTCATGCTTTCGCTCACTCGGATACAGCAAAGTTTTGTACTGTGAGGAAGCTCTTTCAAAGCCTTGTAATGTATAAGGTGTATAGAAGTATCATGTTATAAGTTTCGGTAGTTCAAAGTTCAGAGCATCTTAAACGGTGCTGTTTCTGGTCTTGTGATTTGCAGTGCCGATCCTAACCTTCCAGACATGCCCATTGTCCATGCCAGCGACATGTTTCTTCATCTAACTGGTATTTGGCAACCAAATATTTCTTTGTACCTTGAAAAAATTGTATCGTTCCTTTTTCTGTTTGCCAACTTAGACGTGACAAGTTGAAGAGTTTGAGACAATGGTGGCTGTTTTTCAAATGTTGATGCTTATTTGACTGCTGATCAAAATTGACAGTGAGGGATGAAACCTATGAAATTATAAAGCCCGGGATCAAGACTAAATAAAAGTCTATCAACAATAGTAGAGCTGCAGGCACTACATTTTTTCAAGATTTGAGGAGTCACAAGAATCTTGAATGTCAAGAGGCTTTAGGTTTTCGTCTTAACTGATTGTTGCCACCTGAAATCTTACTCATAAGGACGTGCAAGATATCAGATAACAAGTATTTAAGAGGCCTCAAATTTTTTTCTAAAAAACTTGTTATCTGATATCTTGCATGTCCTTATGAGTATGTAGTTCTCACTCCAAAGATCTAATAGCAAGTTCATGTGCAATCAAGTTTCCACTTAATTGCTTGTTGCCAGCTGAAAGCTTATATGTCTTAAAGTGTACATATAGTCACTCAAAATATCTAGAAGCAAAGTATGAGACACAGTCTTTGTCAGAATTCAGTTGTGTCATGGACGTGCACACCGAGACTGTCTAACTGTGGGATTACATTTTGACATGTGCTTCTAAGTTCTTGCCATGTTTTAAGTGTTTTTTACTGGCACTTAAAAGTCCAGCTACCAAATGATATGTAATTGTATTGCATTTTAACACTTCAAATCCAAAATCATGATGCTTTTACCTTTGCAATGCAAAGGCAGGGTGCATTGGTGAAGCTTCTACATCAGTTTCTTTAATGGAAAACCTTGGCTGAAAATGTGCGGTAGTTGTGATCTTGTGTGCATGAGTTTTAGCCAGTAAAACCTGCTGGTGAAATTGTATGGATGCCCTTAACAAACAAATTTAGAGTTTCACTTTTTTGAGATCGCTAAACCGTTTGTTCTAGGATCATTTTCATGAATGTGCAACTGCATTCCTCATATATGGTCGAGGTGAATGATAAATTGGATTCAAAATTAGATTCAAGTTGCATTTAAGTTTCACTATTTTGTGTTTTCCCTTATGAAAACGTAGCGGTAATTAATGTCGGGTCTTTATGTTATGGCTTTTTCTCGTTAAAATGACTGATTTGAATCTATACATATCTGACTCTATCTGTGGATTGCCCCCCCAAAAAAATATTGAATCCATTCAAGCTCATTTGATCTACCATCTAGTTGGATCTATTTTGTTGGAGGAAAGTCCTAGATTTAGGGTTCCTAACCCTCGACAGCTGGACGAAGATCTCTACATCCTAGCAGCCTCTTGTAGGAAAGCAAGAATCAAGTCACCAAGATCTAGTTATCAATCAATCTCCACAGAAAACAAGAGAGAAGAGGCTGGGCGCCCAACTCTAAGAGAGAGAGAGAGAAAACAACAACAAGAACAATGGAGAGCAATGCTTAGCCAAACTGTAAAAATGGAATACACAATGAGCATCTAAGTACTCTACCTAGATGTGACCAAATGCCACCAAACCCTAAGGTTAACCACTTACTAAATGTAGGGCATCCCCAAAAGTCAAGATAGGGTCCCTAAACAAAATTAGACACCTAAGGACCCACGAGTCAGTACATGACCAAAATTGGGTCCAACTGAACTTAAGACAAACTTAAGATGGCCTAAATAACTAAATACCCATGGTTACACAAATCTCGACCTTTTGGGTCAAAGTAACCTATGGATTAACTTTAGCATAGTCATTTATTTCTAACACCCTCCTTAAATGACAATGCAAAAACTGAAATCTTCACTATGTAACAAAACCAACACGTGGTATCAAAATTAAAGCTTTGCATAAGCTTCCCCAATCCGAGTCACTAAAACCAACCAAACATGCATCATCACAAGCAGGAAAAACCAGTCCATGACTTCTTGTTCCTTGAAGATATCGAAAGATCCTCTTCAATGCTTTCCAATGTGATGTCATCGGGGCATGCATGAATTGACTCATGAGTGAGACACTATAAGAAATGTCCGGTCTTGAATTACATCGGTAAATGAGACAGCCAATAGCTTGACAATATAAAGTAGTATCAAATGGTTCACCATCACCTTGACTACTTAATTTCAGGCCTGTCTCCATAGGTGTAGCAACCGGCTTGCAATCTTCCATCTTGAACCGCTTCAAAATCTGCCCAATGTAGCGTTCTTGAGAGATGAAAATTCCAGCCCCTTGTACAAATTCAAGACCAAGATAAAAATGCAATAGGCCTAAATCTGAGGTTTCAAAAACCATACCAAGATCAAGTATTACGGCATCAATCTGCTGCTCATTACTTCCCGTAATAATAATATCATCAACATAAAGCAAAATAATGATGATATAATCTGAAGTATGCTTGACATAAAGAGTAGATTCGCTAGGACTATTAGTAAACCCTCGATCACAAAAGTAGGCATGTATCTTTTGATACCACATCTTGGGGCTTGCTTCAATTCATAAAGTGGTTTCTCGAGAAGACAAACTTTATCTTCTTGGACTTCAACCAAAAAACCATCAGGTTGTTGAAGGTACACTTCCTCATTGAGATCACCATTGAGGAATGCTGTCTTTATGTCAAGTTGCCGCAAACGCCAACCAAAATGGGCAGCCAAAGAGGTTACTACCCTCACGGTAGTCATCCGAGCAGTAGGAAAAAAAGTCTCCTCATAATCAATCCCCTTTTGCTGAGCATAGCCTTTGGCAACGAGCCTTGCCTTGTACCTTTCAATGGTACCATCTGCCTTATACTTGATTTTGTATACCCATTTAGAACCAATTGCCTTCTTCCCATGAGGAAGATCAACAAGAACTCAAATCTGGTTCTTCATAAGTGAGTCATACTCATCTTGCATCACATCCTCCCAACATTTTACTCCCTTGGCCTGCTCATAGAAAACAAGTTCTTCTGCAACATCTCCATGAGATGTAAGAGCAAAATCTGAAAAATCAGCATAGTCCACTGATTTTGTAGAGGCACATGTCTTTCCATCATAAAATGAACTTACTTTGATGTCCTGCAAAGTCGACAACAGCCACCGTGGGACTGTTTTGGGCTGTCCAACAGCCATGTCTCTTCTTACAATTTGCTATCCAAGATCCTCCGACACCGCCCTTGGCTGTCCAAGATCTTCCAAAACTGGTCCTTGCTGTCCAACAGTTCCCGCAGGCTGATAATGAGCAACAATGGGCGGTTCTTGATGAACATTAGGCTCTAAACTTGATGAGGTGTTGGGCAGGTCGAAACTGGTTGATTGCTGCCCCTTATCTCCAGCAATAGAAGATGGTACCAATTTTGGAAAAACTTCAACATTCACACTATGTGGGTTGTCCCCCTTCAAGATATGAGTTGGGGCCACATCCAATGAATTCTTTTCATCAAAATGCACATCACGACTAACAATAATCTTGTTAGTGCTCAAATTGAACAGCCTATAGCCTTTGCTTTCACTACTATAGCCAACAAAAATGCATTTAACTCCTTTATCCTCAAGCTTTGTACGAAGTTTATTTGGAGCAAAAGCATAAGCCGTACAACCAAAAATGCGAAAGTGAGAGATTGTAGGCTTCTTTCCATACCAAACTTCGTAAGGAGTAAATACTTTCAATGCTTTAGTAGGACAACGATTGCTTATGTGTGCTACCGTTATAACCGCTTCAGCCTAAAACTTGTGAGGCAGCCCCTTTGCTTTGAGCATGCAACGGGCCATCTCCATAAGTGTGCGATTCTTTCGCTCGGCAACACCATTTTGTTGAGGCGTATAGGGAGTTGTCATTTGATGTAGAATTCTCTTTTCTCGAAGAAATGCACCGAACGTATTCTTAATGTATTCCCCTCCTCGATCGGTGCTAGGGTCTTCAAAGAATGCCCAAACTGATTTTCCACCATTGCTAGAAAATCTTTGAAACGTTGAAAAACTTCCGATTTAGCCTTCATAGGATAGATCCATGTAAAACAGGAAAAGTCAAAAATAAAAGTCACAAAATAGATGCACTTTCCAATGGATTCGGTCCTCATTGGACCACAAACATCACTATGAACCAAATCAAATTTATCAAGGACCCTTATAGTTCCATCAATTGGAAAAGGTTCCCTTTGAAACTTTCCAAGTATGCACCCCTCGCATACATGCCCTGCTGGCTGCTCAATAGTAGGAATGTCTTCTACCATATTAAATGTCTTCAGCTTCTTCAAACTTGCAACAAGACATGTAGAGGGAATTCGTCGCTCATAGGTATCCATAATGAATAAGCCAGCATGCATTGTTCCTGAAACAATAATCAAGAGTGACCTTTTAGGATCCTTGACAAGACACTTATCTTCTTTGAACTCAACAACTAGTCCTTGTTTCAACGTAGTTGAAACCGAAAGAAGATTCTTCTTGATTCCCGGAACATAAAGCACATTCTTAATGTACTTTTCTTCACCATTAGGCAAAATGATGGCTACAATTCCAATTCCATGAATAGAATAAGATGCATCATCCGCACATTGTACCTTACTTCCATTTTGCACTTTCACTAATTTAGTGAATGCTTCTTTGCGAGAAGTCATATGACGAGTAGCACCACTATCAATCACCCATTCAATGGGCTGAAAATCAGCAACTTGCAAAACAGAATCTGAATTCCTCATAGATGTAGTAGTAGTACTAGTACTAGTAGAAGCAATATTAGACACAAAAGCATAGTCTTGGTTAAAGAGATCACCACTAGCTTCAAGCTCTTGCTCCAAAGTAGCAAGTGAAGCACTAGTATCAATTCCTTTACTCTCCTCTTTCGCAAGCTTCTTCTTACAATCCTTGATGAAGTGCCCATACCTTTTGCAATAATGGCACTTCCCTTTCTTCTTTTGAGTGTTGACATTTTGACCTCCAACGAGCTTTTGCTCATCCTTGGAAGGAGGATTCCCCTTTCCTTTTGACTTGCCTTTGCCCTTGCCTTTCGTGAAGAAAGCTTGATCTTGTTGAGTGTCACCCGCAAAGTTTTGCGTCGTTTGCTCCTCTTGAAGAAGCAGCCCAACAAGTTCATCAACGGAGAGTTGTTGTCCCCTAAGAGAGATACTCAAAGATGAAACAAATGGAAGATAAGATGAAGGTAATGGGTTGAGAGTAATGGAAACAAATTGAGCATCCTCAATTATCTCATCAATATTGAGAACCTCCTCACGAAGATCCTTGATCTTCGTCAAGTGATTGGTCACTTGATCCCCTTCTTGCATCTTCAACAAAGAAAGCTGATTTCTAAGATACACCACTCTTGCTGGATTTTTGACTCTATACATAGTATAAAGTGTATCCCACGCACTTTTAGATGTCTTACAAGACCTAATATGAGCTAAGATAGATCTTTTCACAAAAAGAGCAACCATAGAATGTGCTTGTGCATCCCTTCTATCCCACTTCTTTTGTTCTTCCGAAGATGTAGAAGATGATGTTGATGATGATGATCCACGAGGTGTAGGAGGTGCCAAAGACGGACGCCTTTCCTCATCACCATTGACCAAATCCCACAACCCTTTCGCTATGAGAAGATTCTTCATCATGTAACTCCACAAGGAGTAGTTTGTGCCATCCAACCGATCTTCAGTAAACAAAGAACCGATAGCTTCCGATTCTTTAGCCATTACCTCCAACAAAATTTCAGCTTGTAGTAGATAGGAAAGAGAGCTTTTCCACAACCAAATCTACGCAAAAATTTGCAGCAAACAAAGAGCTGAAAGTAGGAGCACAAGATGTCTTTCAATCTGCAACCAAAGTGCCCAAAAGATAATGGATAGATGGTTGTCTTTCTGCACAAAAAGAACTAGCTTCTTGAAATTAGGTTAGCTTCGATTGAAGCCTACACCGAAACCCAATTAGAAAGCCAAATAGCGTGATCAGCACACACTCCAATAGGGCTGTTGAAAGCGCCCTACTACTTGCTGAGAATCTGCAAATTTCCAGCCACAAGTTGACCTAACCCTGAATAGGGTTTGCTGAATTTTGGGCGCCCTCCTACACAAATGCAAACCTGAAAACAAAAGCAACAAGATAAGGAGACACCACAACGAAAAATCAGTAGCAGATTTTTGGGCGCCCTCCTCCAAACAAAACTTGCTGATAAAAATCAGATTTGAGATTATGATTTTTGGGTCCCAAAAATTGCTCCTCCAAGATCTCTGATGGCCGCCCTCCTTCAACCTGAAAAGAGACAAAAAAGCTGATCCAAACTCCACTTGAAAAGATCAGCAAGATGCTGAAATTTCACAACAAAAAGCAGAGAAGCTCCTCTTTTGGTAGGGCGCCAACAAACAAGCTTGCTGCAGATCCGGTTGATACTATGTAGGAAAGCAAGAATCAAGTCACCAAGATCTAGTTATCAATCAATCTCCACAAAAAACAAGAGAGAAGAGGTTGGGCGCCCAACTCTAAGAGAGAGAGAGAGAGAGAGAGAGAGAGAGAAAACAACAACAAGAGCAATGGAGAGCAATGCTTAGCCAAACTGTAAAAATGGAATACACAATGAGCATCTAAGTACTCTACCTGGATGTGACCAGATGCCACCAAACCCTAAGGTTAGCCACTTACTAAATGTAGGGCACCCCCAAAAGTCAAGATAGGGCCCCTAAACAAAATTAGACCCCTAAGGACCCACAAGTCAGTACATGACCAAAATTGGGTCCAACTGAACTTAAGACAAACTTAAGATGGCCTAAATAACTAAATACCCATGGTTACACAAATCTCGACCTTTTGGGTCAAAGTAACCTATGGATTAACTTTAGCATAGTCATTTATTTCTAACACCTCTCAGCTTATATACCTCCATTTGCGATTTCCTTATGAACGTATATATTGAAGTTACAATTGCATTTTACCTAAGTCGTATATACTTCATTGTGACTTTCATCAAAGGAATCAATGATGGACCATATTAACCTAGTAGTAGTGTCGTGGTGACTTACTTTGCCAAGTAGAGTAGGTGGATTGCCCATCACCACCATAGACAACTCAAAGGAGGGGGCATAATACATAATACCATCTACCTTGCCTATTTGAAGCAAGCAAGAAGACATTAGTTTGTCAACTTGTAAGAGTACTAGCTTTGTCTATTTATCTTCATACCACTAGAACGACTTGAATCAAAATAATCAATGATGGACCATATGGAGACTTACTCAATCAAGTTGTAGTCAGTTGCCTACCATTGCCAAAGACAATCAAGAGGAGGTGGGGGACAAGTATAAATATCTTCTTGTGAGACATAGATGTGAGAAAGTCCAGCTCCATTGAGGTATTGTACTCTTGCATTTTGTTATTCATATTCGGTTTGATCCTAGTCTTGTGCTCTTATGCTTAGTAGCATCTCTACATTAGAAAATCTTGCATGTGTTAAAAGCATCGAATGATATCAACGGCTAAAAGCCCTAACAAGCAGTAGCAATGAGTTTTTTACCCAAGAGCTTAAACATTTCCAAATTGATAAGCTAAGAAACGAGTGTTCCTAATGCCTATTTATAATCCCTTGAGGGACACAAAAATCAAGATTTAAATAATCAAGGGAGGCAAAACTTCGAGGGGAAAATATGCAAGTTGGACCTTTAGCCAAGATGAATAAAAGGACTTGTGACCAACATAATGAACAGAAATGGCAAGCTATGAGACATTAAATTGTGACACATGTGAGACCTCAAACTCGACTTGCAAGCAAATCTATCTTTGACTTTTACTTAACACCTTTATTAACAACAATCTAACTCCAAGATATTTCTCATCAAATACATAAATAGATAATGAAAATACTTCGAAATCATTATCAAGCATTCACATGAAGAAGTGACGAGGGGTCAAGATGGAGACCCCCACCCCCTTGAAGGAAAATTTTATTATCCAAGACCAATTGGCAAAACCCAGTTAGATATACATGAATATGGTGTTTTCCAATACTTTTTGATGTTTGGCAATCCTTAAAATGAATACAAAATCTAGATGCAAACGAAAGACCACTTTTCTTTGATTCTAATTACAAATTGCAGCTTTTGTCTATCAAAACAATGGAGAATATTCACGTAAACATTGGTTATGCATACATGCAAGGGTAGAGAAAGGAACTCGAGGGTGACATGCAAGAAGAATGGAGTGAACTTATTCTCCATGCAATGGTTTTGGCAAGGATAATGAAGACGTGCAAAGCTTTGGAAGGGGGTCATGGATGCATGCAACTAGTGGTGGATTTCTTGATCCAATAGCGAAAGATATGATTATGAGAGCTTGAGAGTGGATCTAGATTGTTAATGGCTGAGTGTATGAGTGAGGGGGCTGATTTTAACAGAGTTAGGTGCTGGAAAATGAGTGGTAGAGTGCCAATTGTGTGTGTGTGTGTGGGGAGAGAGAGAGAGAGAGAGAGAGAGAGAGAAGCTCAAGCACCACAAGAAACCAAAGTTAGGACTCCAAATGCTTGATTGATTGAGAGAGGAGGGCGTGGGCCTCCTTGAGGGTGAATTCTCCCTAACCTAAATAGAAACTATTGATGTGTCATCACCAAGTTGAGTCTTATGCCACATGGCATGAACACTTGGCCACTTGGACCCAACTTGCACTTACTTATTTTAACTTACAAAGAGGGGTACAACGTATTCACAATTAAATCGCCCCAATGACAAAGGCATAACCTAAAACCATGTAAGTGCCTAGAGCCACTAGGGGTAAACTAGGCATTATATTTCAACACCACCCCCCCTAAATGGCTATTTTGTGATGTCTATAGTCTATTCTTCAGTGCCACAGAACTCACTCAAGCTGAATTCCCCATTGTGCACTTTCTCCCATATGAAGTGCTTGTCGACCACAATGTGTTTTGTCTTGGCATGCTATATAGGACTCTTTGCAAGCGGAATGCCAGTCTCTCGCTATCGCAATACATCATTGTAGGACTCACTTGAGCAATTTGCATATCACCCTAGCAAGTGCTTCAACCAGATGGCCTCGCAGTCACCCTATACTCAACTTACGTTGAAGAAAATGCTATCATAGATTGTTTCTTGCTACACCAAGAAACTGTTCCAAAAAACCTAGGTGAAATAAATAACTTGTTGTCGATCTACGATCATCCTGTCTTCTATCCAATTCGCATCAAAATAACCTTCCAATTGAAGGTTTCCATCATCTTTGTAACCAATGCCATATGTAGAAGCTCCTCCTACATACCTCATAATCCACTTAGCTGATTTGCCATGTGCCTCTGTAGGTTTACTCATAAATTAACTTGCAACACCAACTGTAAGTGCAATGTCTAGTCTGGTATCTGTAAGATATGTCAATCTGCCCACCAATTGACGATATAGTGTTTCGTCTACAAATGGTGTCCCATCAACTATGGATGGCTTATTACTTGTATCACTAGAAGTGGCTATATGCTTGCAATCCTACATATTGAATCTTCGAAGAAACTCATTTGCATACTTTGCCTGGGATATAAATAGAATATAATGTATCCTCCAAACCTCTAATTCTTCTAGGCAATAATGTATCAAAAGCCCAAATTTTTCGTGCCAAATTCACGTGAAAGATCTTCCTTAACCTTAGCAATAAGCCACTTATTGCTACTTGTGATGATTAGATCATCAACATAGAGAACAATAATCACTATGTCCCCGTGCTTGCTTTCAACCGTACAAAGCTTTCTTAAGCTTACATACTAGATGCTCTTTGCCTTCAACCTCAAAACCTTTTGGCTGCTCTATGTAAACCTCTTCCTTCCATTGAGGAAGGCACTTTTAACATCGGTTTGTTGAATATCCCAATGAAAATAAGCTGCCACTGCCAACATGGTTTACATCGATGTCATCTTAGCAACCGGAGAGAACGTCTCATCATAGTCAGGCCCTTCCTGTTGAGCAAAACCTTTTGCAACAAGTCTTGCCTTATGCTTTTCTATCTTGCCACTTGCTTGATACTTGGTCCTGTAAACCCATTTGCAACCTATTGGTTGCTTCCCGTCAGATAAATCTCCCATGTGCATTTTGGAGTCTTACTCCACTTGCATGGCATTTTGCCATACATTTACCTTCTCGGCTTCATAGAACGACTGTGGCTTAAAACTCTAAGATAGATGCCATAAAGGAGGGCGTGGATCTCCTTCAGGATGAATCCTCCCTAACCTAAATAGAAACCATTGAGGTGTCACCGCCAAGTTGAGTCTTATGCGACATGGCATGAACACTTGGCCACTTGGACCTAGCTTGCACTTACTTATTTTAACTTACAAAGTGGGTTACAATGTATTCACAATTAAATGCCCCCCATGACAAATGCATAAACTAAAACCATGTAAGTGCCTAGAGCCACTAGAGGCATTATATTTCAACACCCCTCCTTAATGGCTATTTTGTTTATTGTAACACCTAAAGACTATCTAAATTTTTCTTTACTAACGGCTTAATGAAGATGTCTACAGTGTGTGCTTCAGTGTCACATAACTCAAGCTGAATTCTCCACTGCACTTTCTCCCTTATGAAGTGCATGTCGACCTCAATGTGTTTTGTCCTGGCATGCTAAACAGGATTCTTCGCAAGCGGAATTCCACTTTGGTTATCGCAATACATCAATGTAGGACTCATTTGAACAATTTGCATATTACCCCAACAAGTGCCTCAACCTTATGGCCTCTTAGTCGCCCTGTACTCAGGTTATGTCGAAGACAATGCTATCATAGGTTGTTTCTTGCTACACCAAGAAACTCCTCCATAACCCAGGTGAAATGAATAACCTGTTGTCAATCTATGATCATCTTGGTCTTCTGTCCAATTCGCATTAAAATAACCTTCCCATTAAAGGTTTCCATCATTTGTGTAACCAATGCCATATGTAGAAGTTCCTTGTACATACCTCATACTCTACTTAGCTGATTTGCCATGTGCTTTTGTAGGTTTACTCATATACTAACTTTTGTAGGTTTACTTATATACTAACTTGCAACACCAATTGCATGTGCAATGTCTGGTCTGGTATTTGTAAGATATGTCAATCTACCTCAGAATCCACTTAGCTAATTTGCCATGTGCTTTCATAGGTTTGCAACACCAACTGCATGTGCAATGTCTGGTCTGGTATTTGTAAGATATATCAATCTGCCCACCAATTGACGATATAGTGTTACGTCTACTCCAATGCCTCCAAAAAGCCCTCCAAGGTGCCTCTCCTCCAATGTCCCTGGCATAGACTAAAGTCTATAAGTATGTAGTGCGCCCTAGCTCATTTGCAATGGGACATGGTTGGAGTTTCCATCACTTGTGTTCTCTCTAATGTGTTTGGCTATTGTTTCATCACAATAGGAATCTTGTGCTCTTCTTCATGTTTATTTCATATCATTAAAAAAAGTTACCAGGATACTTCATGTCGTTAAAGAAAGTTGCAATGAAATTTGCATGAGCTTAGGTGGCAATAAGTACCAAATAACAAAACATTGAGGGGTACAACAAAATAGACACTACTTTTTAAATAAGGCTAGAATTACACTTTTCTCTATACCAATGTTGAATTGAAGTTAGTTCAGCTCTATTCCATAAAAACGTGTTTGTCTTTTGAGGTTTGATGATAATATACCCAAAAAGAGTTTTGTAACTGAATGAGAACATTGTGGCAAAAACATGCTCTAAATATCAAGCTAGCAAACCATAAATCAATAACACAATCATCAACAAGTGGTTTCTTTATATATTCCAACTTGGAGTGAATTTAAAGTAATCATTGGAGTATTGAACTTGTGCACATGGTTTTTTCATTGGACTTGTGAAATGTGAGGGTGGTTGATTATATTGAGTCACTCATCAACCACGTGCTTTGTTACAAATATAACATTTTTAAATCTTCAAATGATCTTACAAGTACTTGATCAATGTCTTTATCAACAAAGGAGTGTTGAATTGGAAAACAGAAGGTCTATGCACAAAATCAAATTCTAGGTTTTGAACTAGTAAAAAGTAATATGCCTCAATTTCTGGTGTTTATGCACTGGTTATTGATTGTTGGAAATATCCTTTCAATGTCAAAAATGTTAACACGTTTAGCTGCCTCAAAGTCATTCAAGAAGGTGCCACCTCATTGTCGTACTTAGGTTGTATACAAGAATGACAAGTAACTTTCATAAAGAAGATTGTGTTATTGATTTATGGTTTGCTAGCTTGATAATTAGAGCATGTTCTAGCCACAACGTTCTCAGTTAGTTACAAAACCCTTTTTTTGGATAATTGAAAATTATGTTTTCATTGTCTTAGATGATATTATTCTGTCACTCTCTTATACGCATGATTAGTTGTGAAATTGCTTTCTTTCCATTTTGTGTGTAGGATATCTGCGTGAAGAAGTTGTGGGACGAAATTGTCGATTTTTGCAAGGTCCTGGTACCGATTCAAAGTCTGTTCAAAAGGTTGGTTCTTTATTTTTAGTTGTTTTATTACATGACTTGAGTGGAGCAATTTAATAAATGATGATGCTTTCTTTCCACTTGGTCATTTTTGCCATCTTCACCCTTGAGCTGGGTGACTGTATTGGCATAACCCACCTATCGGTAAGTAGTGGCCATGGTGTCTTGGACTACCATAGTCCATCCCTCTACATAGATGCAAATATCGATTTTTGCAACAATCGTGCAAATACTGGAATTTTCTGATATATTGATTTCAAACTAAGTGCATGAGAGTGAAAACAAAATTTGAGTCTATTCATAAACCACCTTCACAATTGCATGTTAAAGAGATTGGAGCATCCCCTTTGAGTCTCACCAATCCCTCAATGCCATTCTATTTCAAATCTTCTTGACCATTGGTGCATGTAAACCACCCACTAGCTCATGCCACTTAACAGTACCTTGGCACAATTTGAGCATGTACAAATTGTTATAATTGTCTTGCTAATGCATGTACTTCACACAACATATGGTAGGTAGCTTGTTTTTCAATCAACCAGTTTTAAGGAAATCTATCCAATAGTTTGAGACAAAATAAATTTATAAGTATGTCACCACCAATCAATGACAATTTTGCACCAATTCATTCCTTTAGCATAAGTTATATCTTTTTTCTATTTACATTTTTACAACTATCAATTAGAATTCACATTCTCAAATGAGGTGGATATGGGACTAAATTCAAACAATGTTATTGCTTATCAAGCAATCTTCCACTTCAATGACGTTGAGAGAATTGTTACTAACAATGTTCTTACCAAACTTGGCTTGTGTGTTGCTTATGTGCATTTTATGTCTCTTTTTAGATCAGAGAAAGCATTAAGGAGTCGAAACCTTGCAATGTTAGAATATTAAATTACAGGTAAATCTCCCCTTCCTTAATCCAAGTACAATGTTTTTTTTTTCTAGAATATCACAAGAGGTATGTAAATACTGGAAAAGTGGCTTTTATAAAAATCAAGTAATCAATGCATCGATGGAAATATTTGTAACAATCAACATTCATTTATGTCAGAAAGGACAAGCAGCCGTTTTGGAATTTCCTACATGTTGCGCCTGTGCGTGGTGCAGATGGAAAGGTATATGATCTTTTCTCCAATATTTTTAAGCTTAATTGATCTAGAAAAAATATTTGTTTCCTTAGAAGATTCAGTTGTACTTATGTCAATAGCTAAAATTGTGGACTTGTGTAATCCAATGCCTCAATCAACAACCTTGCTTGCTGCAAGCGCACTTTGCAATCCACCATTTTTCAATTTTTGATGTTATTTGCAAACCTTACTTCTATAGGGCTCATTGTGTTTTGACCTCATATGTTATTTTCGTATTTGTTCATCTTAAGGTCTAAGAAGTAGGAAGCATTTGGAACATAAGTTAGCAATCAATACAAGAAATCCCATGCCACTCGTGAGCCAAAATGAATCATTCTTTTTTTGTTCTTCTCTCTTTCTATTTTTAGTTTTAGTATGTTTTCTCTTTCCTTATTCGTTAAAACTCTTATCAAATTGGATTTCTCATATTAAGAATCTTTTTACTTTTGTGAAATTTCTTTCTTTTAAACCTCCCTAATTTTTTTTGCTTTTGTTAGAGAATGAATTGGAGTTATGTAGCTGACACTACTGGAAACCCATATAATTTGATGCCAATTGGGTCAAGTTTACGGCTACATAACTCATTTCATATAAACGAGATCTCAACTAACTGCCCAAAATTGGACCTGAAACTATTGGAAACCCATTTAATCTTAATCCACAAATCGCATTGTGATTCTAGTATCGCACGTGCATCTTTGATATCAAGGAATGGGCCAATGGTCAAGTGCATGAGTCTAATAGATGAACAATGAGTTAAAATTCACGACTCACAGGATCACAGATCAACATAAACAGAAATCAACATAGTAAGCACTCTCGAAACCCTAGCAGAGCAAACTGTACTCTCCAAAACCCAAAACACTGTACATATAGTATTTTTGGTGGCAATCCATGACCAGAGTTGCCGATGACATGACGCGTGTCTTGTCAAATTTCTAGTCACTATCACAACTGGCTTTAGTCTGTTGATTGGACCTTAGACCCAGTGACCCAATAAATCTACTTTTATATTAACACTCTCCTTAAAATTTGACTTTACTTTTCAACCAATCTAATACATATGTCTTTTACAAAGCAATGATCATGCGCAAATTCCACCTTCAATTTTTGATCGGTGATGACTCCTAAAAGTAGATTCTTCTACAATCCAGGGATGTACGAGTGTCAGAGTTTGTTCAAATTCTAGGAGTTACTAGTCCTACTAGCACTCACACAACCAAGCATAGAGATTAAAGAGAATTCGGATTATAGAAGAATTGAGCAATCTAAAACATTGGAATGACTTTGTGGTGGGGCGCCAGCCTACCTATGTACTTTCTCTAATCTATGTGAAAAGCTAATGGCCTAAAGCAAATAGCAAAAGAACAAAAGCTAATTGCTGAAATTACTACCTATATTGGGTAAAGACCCAAGGTGTATTTCTAAGTAATAAAACAAGTCCTAATCTAGTAGTAGTGCGCCCACCTACATGCATAAGCAATAAAATACGAATTCACTATAAATAGTAATGACCCCTATAACACAAATTGCTAAAAATAGTAATGGCCTCTATAATAGCACACAGGCATGGCCATACTCACACTAAGGGGTATCGTATAAACATTAATTTCTAACACTTCCGCTTAATGTTTACTTTGTTATCTATTACTCCTAGAAGTTCTCTAAACTTCTGAATTCTTTGCCAAGTCATTTGCTAAACATATCTGCAACTTTCGCTTCCGTAGGTCAATAGATAAGCTCCACTTCACCACTCTGAATCTTCTCTCTGATGAAGTGTTGTTGTACTCCAATGTGCTTTGTCCTACTGTAAAAAACTGAATTTTTCGCCAATTTAATACAACTCTAAGTGTCGCATTGAAGAACCGTAGGTGAATCTTGTACCATATGTAGTTCATGTAGAAACCTTCGTAACCGTACTGCTTCATTTGCCGCACTTGTAGTAGCTCGGTATTCTACCTCTGTAGATGATAATGTGATAGTATGCTGTTTCTTTGAACTCTAGGAGATAGCACCTAAATCAAGACTAAAAACATAACCTGTAGTAGATCTTTGGTCTTCCGCATCTCCAACCCAATCAGCATTTACATAGCCTTGTAACTTTAAATCATCTTGTCTCCCATAGAGAATACCAAACCTCAATGTACCCTGGATATATCTGAGTATCCGCATAGCAGCTCTCCAATGCATCAACTTAGGCTTAGCCATAAATTGACTAACCATACTCACAACATAAGCAATATCTGGTCTTGTAGTAGTTAGACAGATTAAGCTTCCAACAAGCTTTTTATATAACGTCTCATCTACATCATGATCCTCTTTAGCTTTAGTAAGCTTACATCCACTATCATATGGTGTAGAAATAGGCTTACACTCTGACATATTGAACTTTTCAAGAAATTCGTGAGCATCCTTAGATTGAGAAATAAATAGCCCCTGTGCTACTCTCCATACCTCAATCCCAAGAAAATATATTTGTGAACCAAGATCTTTAATGTCGAACTCCGACGAGAGATCTTTCTTGATACCCTGAATCACACCATGATGATATGATCTGATCCTGTAATAAGAAGGTCATCCACATACATCACTACAATCACAATATGACCATCCCTGATCAAAACATATAGTGTATGCTCCGAACTACTCCTCTAAAAGCCAAGCTCCTCAAAGTATGTGTCAATCCTCGTGTACCACGCCCTGGGTTTTTGCTTAAGTCCATATAGTGCCTTGTCCAACTTGCAAACCTTGTTTTCATGTCCTGCTACTATGTATCCCTCTGGCTGCTCCATGTAGACTTCCTCCTTCAGAAATCCATTCCCGAATGCACTCTTCACATCCATTTGTTGAATATCCCATACAAACAGAGCTGCCAATGATAAAACCGTCCTCATAGTAGTAGACTTAGCAACTAGTGCAAAAGTTTCTTCATAGTCAGTCCCTTCCTGTTGAGCATAACCTTTTGCCACCAATCTTGCCTTATGTCTATCTATAAAACCATCTAATTTGTACTTAGTCTATAGACCCACTTGCATCCAATGGCCTTTTACCTGTAGGTAACCGAACAAGTCTCCAAGTCTTGTGGTAATTCCAAGTTCCAACTATTGATATGGACACTTTGCTTTTGAGTGCTAGACAAAAAAGCATGATCAAAAGAAAGGGTCTAAGAATCATTTTGGTAATTGTCCAAAGGAGTTGCAATGGAGAGTGAAGTTGACACAAGGCAAGTTGAGTTATTCTTTGCTGCATTGGCTACACAATCCACCTATGTTGGATGATACATAGATGCTAGAGCTTCAAATCATATAACTCCTACCAGAGCTTACAGGCACTTAAAAGGGAAAACGTCCTGCGGAGCACAATGGAAACTTGTTAAACCCGTTTCTTTGCATGAGCAACATGATAGCAGAATGTCTGGTAGTTAGGTAGCAGCCAATATCATATGATTGATTCAAAATGATCAATAGTAAGTATCTCTATGTGCTGTATGAAAGCTGTAAATGCCTTGACCTGCTTGTTCCCTGACTTTGTCATGAACTATTTTACTTGTTGCCTGACCTTGTTTTGAACTATTTTACAAACTTGGAAATTTTGTCTTGATGCAATTTCTCCATACTTCAACCCTCACTTTCATTCAAAGTGAGGAGGAAGTGTCAGTCATTCAGTCATTATTTCAAATCTCCAAAAGTGAAAGTTCTAAGTGTTTTCATAATCCAGCTTCTGAATCCATAATGTTTCAGTAATTCCAAATTATGATGACCACACCATCAGCATGGCTTCTTTGTGCATTGACATGATTTAAGTGCACAGCCTTTCAGCATATGTCACACTACAGGGGACCAATGTTATTAGCCAATGGCCATCTCTTGATTGCTTGATTAGCAATCAGATATACGTGAGATTCTCATGTACAACTCAAAAGTAACATGTAAGACATGGAGCTCACTGAAGCATAGATGCATACATTCTCCTTTGAATTTGAGAAGTGAGAGATACTTGTATCCCTGTGGGAGAACCCAAAAGAAGAACAAATTCTGCTCTTAACTGACTACAACACAAGCACATGGTATCTCAACAATATCCTCACAAACTTGAGCCTCTTAGAAAGAAAACAGTTACCTAGAATAAATCTATTTTCTTTTGTATATAGGAGGTGATAAAAATCTATATGGTCTGTAGAAACCCCCTACTTGAATCTTGTTCTTCAAAAAAAACATTGCTGGTAGCTTCTCAAGGAAAATAAATCCAGTTACAACTATTTTCTCAACATTTTTTCAAGTTCCATCAACTCCCATGAAACCTACCAAGAAAAAAAGTTCCCTTCTTATAACTCTTCTACTGTAAAGTTCAATGGCTTCAAACTTTCCAAGCAACATCCTACGGAATTTCAACAATTTTTTGCTGAGAAAATCTGGAGTTGGTGGAAGTCTGGAAGATTCAGCAGTATGATGATGTTCAGCAACTATGTACTTAATCGAAACACAGCAAGTATAAAAGCTCTGTTGGGAGACTCAAGTACGCAGCTGAGCCAAAACTATGAAGCCTCTAAATCCAAAAACGGTAGAAAAAATTAAGTGATTCAGATATCACATGCGACTAGTTGAAGTAATTTAAATAGTTTGCAGGAGTGGGTTCAGTTCAGAAGCATGAAATTTAGTTTCAGACTCGGTATGTAATTTTCAGAGAATCACAATGAGATCAAAACTGCTAGATGCTTTAGAGTAGAGGTTTATTTTGATGTTATCTTCAACTTTAGATTGAGTTGTATAATGGAGTATACTTTTCTAGTTCATGACTGACGAATGTGCTCATCTCGTTTTCTTGAAGCTTTTTGGGCTCGGGTCTTTTGAAAATTAGATGAAACAAGTAGCTGCTGCTTTGTGACTAGAAGCAAAATTCCTAGCTATGACCTCTGTTTCAGAATCCTTTTTCATGAAAACCTGGAGATTGTTACTACAATTTTGTTTTTTATTACTTGTCTGTCTGAAGTGGATACTTTGTTACAATGAAATGCCTTTTGTAGGCTCATTTCTCATTTTGTGCATCCTTTTGCACATACCACGGACGGTTAAGAAATCACCAATAGCAAATGCTTACAGTACATGGATCGAAGATTCAGGAAATTAATTGAGAAAACGTGTCCTTACTACAACAGTATTGAGAGTGAATGGCGGTCTTTTCACAAATTTTTACTTTTATACAAGATTCGAGTCTATGGATTTCTTCTTGTTGGTTGTTCATGTGCCTAAAAGTTTATATGGTTTTCTTGTATAACCCCTATAATCTCACCTGCAGGTTGCTTATTATGTTGGAGTACAATTAGATGTAACATTAGCTGATACAACTGAATGTGAAGAAGGTATGAGTGCGCACATGAAACAATTGGGTGCAGTCGGAGCTATAAGAGTTGCAGTTCGTGGCCTGCAAGGGGATGGATTGCGCAGAACTAAGAAAGAGTCATGATAAGTGCAAATGTAGTGATGATCTTTTAGGTTGATGTTTATCTTAGGAATGTCAGCTGCTTTATCATTGTAATTGTGATTTGCTTAGCCTTTTGATGGTGTTTATTGAGGATTTTGTCCATATGTTGTAATTTAACATCGATCTGATGATGGAAAGAAGAAAACGCAAGGCCACCAAAATAAGCATTCCAGGCAATAGACAAATTTTGTAAGTGTTCAGCTGCTTAATTTTACATTGAAGCTGAGTAAGACGTGTGCCTGTTATGAGTGTTATCATACATAGTTATTTAGGCTAAATCAGTGTTCCATTTCTCACACAGCAGAAGCTATTGCATATATTTAAAGTGAAAGCATCAATACAGAAGAACAGTACCATTTGCATTGACTGGTTATTGAATTTTTGAATTCACTTGATGCTGAAAACCACATATGCCAAAAGCATAGCAGAAGTTTGTTCAGAGGCTTTTTTTTGACAAAAAGATAACTAGTGTAGAACTGTTTGCTAGAAGACCTTTGCAGCTTGGGGTATTCAAACAGAACTTCCACATAAGCTACAGGCCCCAACATAAAATAGCAACAAAGAAGTTCAAGATTATCATTTTACGTCAGAATTTATAAAATTTATTCAACATAAGTACATTTTATAGTAGGCCAGAGTGTAAGACTGACATGGTTATAGATAGAGCTGGTCTGGAGTTACATGAAGTTACAAAGGGCACTCTTTGTTGTTTTTGTAATTTCCAGCTTTTGGTATTGCTCATCACTGTTGTCAAAATGACAAATCTTGTAAATGACAGTTTACTAAATTAACCTGGAACATCCAGTTTGTGTGGATAAATTTTTTAGCTTGATAACTGATATCACACCTTTTTGTTGCATCGCAGTAGGATAAGTGAGCACACCTGGAAAGGATAGATAACACATCATTCTGTGTTGCCTATATCCATAGATCTTGCAAATGAGGTTCGGGGAACTCAACCGCTGACGTTGGCACACAAAATCGACTAGGAAAACAATTTTCTGTGGCTGGTGAAGCTGTTGGAACAGCTAATAAGGTCTTTACTTCAAAGTCCCGGTTGATCAGGGCTTCAAAGTTCTGATGACCTAAAGACTTGATGAGTAAAACAAATCTTTGGTGGAAATAGGCTGGACAGGTGAGGGGGCAGATAGCATCAACTTCCAGCTGTACAGATTAGTTCTTTTACACTGCATATCAATCCCTTGAGCCTCTTTTAGTTGAGGTCTTTGTACCATCCCATTCATTAGCATGGCTCCCATCAAGTCTCTGCACTTATCCTGCCATTTGCCAAATAGAACCCTCATCAAGGGAACTCTTTGTCTTTTTTTGGAGATTTGAGTAACTAGTGCAGGAGTAAAAGATGTGGTCTCTTCCATCCATTAAGAAAATCATGTTCTTGGATTGGAAAGTCGTACCTTTATTACATATGTATCCGAGGATCCACGTAACATCTATGGCAATCAATCTTCCAAGGTGTAGCCAATTGCTTCTTGTTTTGGTTGTTAAATGTCTTTTTTTGTGTATTGCAGAGACCGTTTCAAACTTGGATGATTTCTTGAATAGGCATTTAGGTCACAACTATAGCATTATTGAAAATAATTTCCCTTCTTTTTAGTCTTCATTTAGTCATTCCAATTTCCTCCTTATCACTGAAGCTTCTTGATTCCTATATGAGTTTTGAAATAATAGGTCATTTTCATGATAGAAACTTACAAGTTGCAATAAGTCCTTTGCCATGTTTCTGGCGCAGTCTTTTTATTTTTGAATCATGCTCATAACCTGGTGAGCTTCCTTGAAGGTGAGAGATCTTGGATCTTCCTCACAGTCTTGCAGTTTATTTACAATAAATAACTAGGGCCTAGCTGCTACCCAACACGACCTTGTTGACATTAATTCTATCATGCATCTTGGTTTCCAATGAGGGCTTGAACCTGGGACCATAGAAACCATGGATGCCAAGCTAACCAACTAAGCCAATTCCGTTGGGTGTGACATTAATCCTATCATGGCTGAGGTAGGACTGCCACATTCAGATTATGAGCCATCAAAGTAAGCGGGTTACTCCATCTTGTTTTGCTTTCAAATTCTCACATCCTTAATGAGAGAATCCTTTGAGCCGAACGTTAAGGTTGGTCAGAAGGAGATTCAAACTTGAACCATAAATGTGGTGAACCGACATCAATGGTGCAAAATGTAAAGGGGGAAGCCAAGAGGAATACAAAACAGGCTGGATTGACTCTATGCATGATCCTCTTGTGAATTTGTAGAAAGAAATCCTCCAAAAAGCATGAAAAGGCAGTTTTCAGCCCTTTTTGGGCCTCTTGCACCCTCTAATCTCTGAAATCTTTGCTCTAACCTCATGGAAAACTTCAAAAGATGTTGGTCTACCCTATGCAAGGTATACAAGGTGATTTACAGCTATTTGTAATCAAATCTATGAATATTCCGTAATTAATTTGTTGCCCATTACTTTCTCTAGTGATTATTCAAAAAGAGGATTCTATTTAGTCAACGATCTATGACTACTTTGTTACGACTTTATTCCAACAGTCAACGATAGTGAGTGGGCCATGCTCAACTATGGCGTGGAATATGATAAAGTAATGTCTTATTTTTTGGACTAAGCTTTGTGAAAAACTAATTTTCACGATGTGGTAGGTGGTGTATACAACAAACACACAAGCACCCTAGCTTGAATTCAATTCAATATAGACACATGTCATCCCATCTTCCATTAAGACTACCAAATCAGTCTCATGCACTAGCAATTTGTTGTGGAAGTTGGTAACTCTTTGCTCTAGAAGTAGATATTGCAACTTATGTCACTTTGCATCTTATCAAACCTTTTTGTAACAACATAATAGATGATATACATCTCTCATGTGAACTAACTTATTATTCAAGCTATTGGAAAAGAAAGTTTTGTTTACCTCTATTTCTTGTGTTTACTCTAGGATATTTTGGGATCTTTGGTTCCAATTTGCATGGCAAACTATACTGCTTCAAAGTTTTGTTTTAAAGTTGTATTTTCCTTTAGAAAATTATCTGTTCCTTTGTTAAATATAGTTCATTCGTGATTGGTGGTTATTTAATTTAGCTATCTCATGTTTGTTTTTTTGTGAATGATCAAAATCTCACCCATGATTCAAGAAACAATCTCCATCATGGGTTCTTCGTATCAGGAAACAACTTATCTAGCTGTGAGTCAAACAATTGCTTTGACCAATGTATGTTTTACACAAATGGAGGGCTCAAAACACTATCTAAGCTTGAAATGGGTTTGAAGACTTGTACTATATCTAACTTTTGGGCCAACCTTAATTATATACCATTACCTAATGATATCTTGCTAACTTTGAGTTTGCTACTCCCAACTATTATCAAACTAATACCTACGTTGTGAAGTACCCAAGTGCTTTCCAAATTTTAAGGTAAATTTTGTAGAAAAGCAAAAGCAACTTTTACTTTGTGATGCTTAAAAGTATAAATAAATGTCGTATATCTATCGTGAGACAATAATTAAAAATGTCACAATTTTCATCCCTATGCATTTCATTGCAGTAGTGCAAGACTCATTTATAATCAAAGTCAATGGTAATAAGACGATCTTAACTAGTTACAAGGGTCCATGATCCTCCAACACATTAAACCAATAGGAGAGAAGATCTTGTGCATCCCGTGACATTTAAACATGTGCTAAATGATGGAAAATAATTTTGTGACCAATTGGAACTTGACCTACCATATTAGGCCTCAAAAATTCAAGCTGATATTTATTCTTTATTTCACATTCGCTCTTTAATGTAATTTGCTATTTGATCCTATGAAAGACAAAAGAAAAGACTTTATAATTAATGTATAGTGTCCAATCACTTAAATCAATTTTATATAATGAGATGAAAATAGAACATAGAAAAATAATGAATGAGTTCCTCCATGCTTCTATCTATAATATCTCTATTAAAATGCAACACACTTGTGTGAAATCAATTGTATGAGTGAGTGCTAGCTTGGTTTCTCCATATTGCATCTCACTTGAGGTGACTGCAACATGAAACATCATGTATGAGCCCCCATTGCCATTTTGCCATTGCAAATTTTTTACTCTTGGAAAATTTAGTTGTGCTGATTTTTCATTTTTATTTTAATGACTTTTTGAAGAGATGGTGAGATGTTGGGTCCTTTTGGGATTTTCCTAACAATTTGAAAATTACCTAAGCAAACAAGTCAACCTCACAGTGAGAGGCAAGCACATTTGAAGACTAGATCATGGGCAATGGTGAAAATTTAATTACACAAGGGGATATACTAGTCCCCATTTCTCAATAGAGCACTTATCAAATGGCTCGTGGACTTAAAGGTTAGTGTCGACAAAAATGCATAATAGTTGATAGCACAAACCATGCTCCTTGAGACCTTACTATACAACTTTTAAGTTGACTAACACTAAATTACATTGCTCCTTGCGCTCTTTGGGCTACTTGTAGTGACTTCAAGTGAAAGTTCAGAAAATAACAAACTACATTTGACACTTTCAACAAGTACTTGCTAAGAAATCAATGAATAAGCTCCAGAATTCTGGCCACAAGAAACCAAAGCCAGTGAATTTTTTTGTTTGTCTTATGTGTTTATCAATAGAATATGCTATGAGTGTATGAGCTAATGATAAGACATTACAATGTTACACATCATACTCATCAACATGATGTAATCAATTTCTCTATACAAGAGAAGAATATGTGATGGGTATGGTGTTTTCTTGTTTAATAATAATAAGAATCCTTCAATATCATAGAATTCAAGTATTTATTAGTTTCATTTAGGACCACCTTCATGTAGAAGACATTTCCAAAATTGGAGCCTCTTGGTCAAAACAAAGTAATTCTCACATGAATTATTGTTGACAGGTGAAATCTAAATGGCTAACCTCACTGTAAGTAGTGTGTGAAAATGGTAAAAATCTAGCACATACGCCTATGCCATGTGGCATCATAATGGATAGCCAAGTGTATTTCACATGTGTACATAATTAGGAGTAGATTAAGTGAAATCAATTCACCATTCATGGCCACAAAGTCATGTTCATGTCAAGGCCAAAATTTAAGCTCCTAGATTATAGGGATTTTGATGAGGTCGGCAACCTCCAAATTTGAGCCACCTTAACTCGAGGCATCTTGAGGTAAACTTGCTTGATCTAAGGCATTGAATGCTAGGGTTAAGGTCTACTTTAAGGGAGATTAGACCTAATTTCAAATCTGAGCCCACTTGATATGGGATTTGGAGCTCATTTGTACATTACACTTTTGAGATATCAAGAAGGATGGTGATTTTGGCAATTTTGCTCTTGCAAGTAGAATACATGCTTGATGAATGTAGGATTTTTTGTGTCTATTGAATGGATATGAACCTGATAATAGTATTGTAGTGTCCATATGTGAGAGGCCATGGGAATCAATAATTTCTGATTTGATTGTGGTGTTCAAAGGCAATTGCCAAATTAGATGCAAAATAGCTAGATCTGATGTCTAGAAGCTTGGAAGCTCCTCTTGAATTGCATAAGTTTGAACAATATTGCTGAATTCATCTCTTAATTTAATTCATTTTATTGAGATGGTCTCCAATGCAAGCAAACTCTCTATGAAGATCTTTCACTCTCATGAAAAATTTGAGACACTCTCATCAGACTTTTGGTAGCTTTGAAAGATTCGATTTCTTAGTGTGAGCAACCTAGATGTGTTCTTTGACTCATAAATGGATTTAAGGGTGTCCCAAGCCTCCTTGGCTAAGGTGCATGAGCTAATCTCCCTCAACACTTCATTTGACACATTCATTTTGATACAATGTAGGGCCATCCTTGGCCTCTTCTTGTATTTTTGGACTTCTTGAAGCACTTGTGGCTCCTCCTCAAGTCCTCACACTATGTCTATCACATCTTGGAAAACCAAAATTGAGTCTGTCCTCACCTTCCAAATGACATAATTGGAGGTGGTCAATCTCTCTCCTTGCTCCAACAAGAGTAACTCATGGAAGCCATATTTACTTGAGAAATTGATTTGTAATGGATCAAAAACAAGTAATGGTGTTGCTTCTCTCTCAAACAAGGATCTAAAAATGATCTAATCCAATTCCAAATTGAGATATTGCAAAACTTTGTGAGATCAATTTCACAAGTAATGTCGATCTCCTTCAATCTAGATCTTGCTTCTCTCTAAAGATGAAGTACTCCAAGATTTTGAGCCAAATCCCTCCACGAGCTTCAAAGCACTTGAAAAACACTCAAGGACTCCACAAACTACTCAAACACAATGGATTTGAGTGAAACTATGTGGCTATGGCAACAAAATCTCATCTAGATCTACCCTAGAGTAGATTGACAACAAAAATCAAGAGTTTTTTTCAATGATATAAGCTAGATGTGAGCCTTCCTTGGCATGTCCAACCAGGTTGGGTGCCCTGCCCACCTTCATTTGAATTTCAATAACTCTCTCAAGACAACTCCATTTGAATTCTTCTCCTGCAAAAATCAACAGCTTGATGATTTTCTGCTACCAAAAGGGGAAGAAGATGGCTTCCTATTGGGCACCCTCCTGCAAACAATATGATCACCTAAAGGCTTTGATACCATGTAGGAAATAGAACTCGTGGACAGCCAAGGAGAATAGTCAGAATTGCTTACAAAAGTGTCTCATACAAATGGGATGCACACACATATATATATAGTCCAAGATGACCATCTAACTTCATGACTATTGGTGATTATTGGCTATCCAACTACTTGACTATTGACTATCCAACTTTCTATAAGTTACATAGAAAGAATAAGGTACCTCCAATATGTCAAGTTGGGGTACTTAATGTCACAATTAGGCCTTATGGACCCATGAGTCCCTACCAAGTTAATTTCATACTAACTTAGCTAACTCTAAGTTTAATAGGCCTAATATAATAAATGACCATGGTTACACAACTCTCGACCTTTTGGATCAAAGTAACCTATGATAATGTAATCAATTCCATTTACATTCCAACACCCTCCTTAAATGGAAATGCATAACATAACATGAAGTAACTTCTCGAAAGAGAAAAATGCAACTTGTTGTCCGAACTTCATGTCGCCAAATAAAACTTCAATTTGTATCTATTACTCTCAACTCTCTTCCTAATTCTTACCTTCCATTCCTGTCATCATTGAGCATTTCTCTTAGGGGACAACAAATCTCCTTCGACGAACTTGTTGGCTTACTTCTTCAAGAAGAGCAAACAAGGATCTACTTTGGTGAACAAGAAGATCAAACTTTCTTTGCAAAAGGCAAAGGAAAAGGCAAGTGGAAAGGGAAGCCTTCTTTCAAAACTTCCAAAGATGATCGAAAATCTAAGAAAGCTCAAGATCAAGGCTCCAAGAAGAAGGGTAAGTGCCACTATTGCAAGAAGTTTGGCCATCACATCAAAGAATGTAGGAAGAAGCTTGCAAAGGAAAAAGAGAAAGGTAACAATACAAGTACCGCAATCATTACTTTGGAACAACAATTTGGAAAGGAAGATAATCTTTTCAATAATGATTATGCTTTTGTCACTAATAATCTCATCTCTCCTAAAGACGAGATTTCTGCCACTTCAAATCTTGCTGGTTTTTCAGCAGAAAACAGCTCATCTTCAGCTTTAGAAGTTGCTGTTTTTTCATCTATTGATTGGGTGATTGATAACGGTGCCACACGCCATATGACTTATCACAAAGAAGTCTTCACAAAGCTTGTAAAAGTGGATGATGGAAGCAAAGTTCAAGGTGTTGATAACGCACCTTATCCTATCAAAGGTATTGGAGTGATCCCCATTATCTTACCCAATGGTGAGGAGAAGTACATTCGTAATGTACTTTATGTTCCAAAAATAAAAAAGAATCTCATTTCTGTGTCTACAATTATGAACCAAGGATTGGTTGTGGAATTCAAAGACGTCAAATGTCTTATCAAAGACCCAAAGGGATCTCTTATGATCATTGATTCGGGAACATTACGTGGTGGATTGTTCCTTATGGAGCGAAGAGCTTCATCATCTTTTTGTCTTGTTGCATCAAGTTCACATTCTTTGGAGTTGGCTGAATTATGGCATGCTAGGTTTTGACATCTCAACTTTGCTAGCTTGAAGATGTTGACGAGATGCAATATGGTTGAAGACATTCCTAATATTGAGCATCCCGAAGGACATGTATGCGAAGGATGCATACTTGAAAATTTTCAAAGGCAAGCTTTTCCAATTGATGGAACTATTCGAGTTGATGGCAAATTTGATTTGGTTCATAGTGATGTATGTGGTCCAATGAGGACCGAATCCATTGGAAGGTGTAAGTACTTTGTTACTTTTATTGATGACCTTTCAAGATTTACATGGATTTATCCTATGAAGGCAAAATATGAAGTTTTTCAACGCTTTAAGGATTTTCTAGCAATGATAGAAAACCAGTTTCGGCACTCTTTGAAGATCTTACGTACCGACCGAGGAGGGGAATATATAAAGAATGCGTTCGGTACTTATCTTCAAAGCAAAGGTATCCATCATCAAATGACAATCCCTTACACACCTCAACAAAATGGTGTTATCGAAAGAAAGAATCGCACTATCATGGAGATGGCTCGATGCATGCTCAAGGCAAAGGGCCTACCTCACAAGTTTTGGGCTGAAGCGGTTAAACGGTGGCTTACATTAGTAATCGGTGTCCTACTAAAGCCTTGAAGGTATTAACTCCTTATGAAGTTTGGCATGGTAAGAAGCCTATTGTTTCTCACTTACGCATCTTTGGTTGCACGGCTTATGCTTTCATTCCCGATAAGCTAAGAACCAAGCTTGATGATAAAGGAGTTAAATGCATATTTGTTGGCTATAGTAGTGAAAGCAAGGGCTATAGGTTGTTCAATATGGATACTAATAAAATCATAGTGAGTCGTGATATTCTTTTTAATGAAAAGACATCCTATGATGTTGCGCCCACTCATGTCATGAAAGGGGACTTCCCCCATGATGCATATGTTGAAATATTTTTAGATTTGGTTTTTCCATCTAATCATGAAGAGAAGGGACTGCCATCTACTTCTAGTGGACAGTCCACTACTTCTTCAATTTTGCAACCCATAGTTCATCAAGAAGAACCTATTTATGGTGAAGAGCAGCCTATTGAAAACATTGGACAGCAAGGTCCAAGTTTGGAACACTTTGGACAGCAAAGTGTTGACAAAGGTAAGGCTGTTGGACAGCCCAAACCAGTCCCTAAATGGTTGTTGTAGACTTTGCAGGACAACCAAGTGGATCATTTCTATGAAGGGAAGACTCGTGCCTCTACTAAATCAGTAGAATTTGCTGATTTTTTTTATTTTGCTCTAACTTCTATTGAGGATGGTGCAGTAGAACCTATTTTTTATGAGCTGGCCAGAGGAGTAAAATGTTGGGAGGATGCGATGCAACAGGAATACAACTCACTCATGAAGAACCACACTTGGGTTCTTGTTGATCTTCCACATGGGGCTGGGATCCCCATCTCTCAACAACGATACATTGAGCAGATGTTGAAACAATCTTCTTTTTTCAAGTCTCCGCAAGTTGATGCACATGATGGATGCATTAGTGAAAAGTTTCATACGAAACCTTTTCAATTTGATGTTTTAGCAAAGGCTGGAAAATTTGAGCACTCTTTGGAACCTTTTTGTACTAATTGAGGAGGGAGTCCACATGTGTCAACGTGTACTTTTGTTCAAAGTGTTAAGAATGAGCATTTGTTTGGAGAGAATTTTTCATTACTTGAAGATTCTTCTATGTCATCCCATGCCAAGGGATAGCTTTGATGACACCACCGTTGATGCATCTCTTGATAGTTTGCCAAATTTTTATGATGAAGACGTTGGACAGCAAGTTTAGTCATCTTCTTTTGGTCATTTACAGCCCATTTTACATCATGAGCAGTCCATTATGCTTCAGGAACAACATGCGGAAGATTATGGACAACATGGTCCATGTTGGGAACACTTTGGGCAGCAAAGTGTTGAATAGCCCATAAGTGTTCCTTGTCGGCTATTGGAGACTTTGCAGGACAACACATATATGTCTTACTACGAAGGGAAGGCACAGGCCTCTTTAAAATCAGTACCTCTTGCTGATTTTTTTGGTTCTACACTTACTCTTCATCATGATGTTGGTACATTACCTATTCTATGTGAGCAAGTCATTGATGGTAAGGTTTGGGAGGATGTGATGCCACAAGAGTTTGGTACTCCTTTTTATTGTCCTTATGGTAAGAAGTATTTTCGAATGATGTGGGAGCCTAGGATGGATTACAAGTCCATGTTTCGACTTATTACCGAGTTTATGTTGGTTCCCTACTTCGGATGGAGCATGCAAATCCTCACCCTTTGACATGATGCTTCATTATTACGCATTCTTTTCCTTTATATGTTGGACATGATTGGGGATGAGATTTCGACTACTTCGGTGCGAAGTTTATATGGTGACATGAAGTTCGGACAGCAACTTGCATTTTTCTCTTTCGAGAAGTTACTTCATGTTATGTTATGCATTTCCATTTAAGGAGGGTGTTGGAATGTAAATGGAATTGCTTACATTACCATAGGTTACTTTGACCCAAAAGGTCGAGAGTTGTGTAACCATGGTCATTTATTATATTAGGCCTACTAAACTTAGAGTTAGCTAAGTTAGTATGAAACTAACTTGGTAGGGACTCATGGGTCCACTAGGCCTAATTGTGACATTAAGTACCCCAACTTGACATATTGGAGGTACCTTATTCTTTCTATGTAACTTATAGAAAGTTGGATAGTCAATAGTCAAGTAGTTAGATAGCCAATAGGCATGAAGTTAGATAGTCATCTTGGACTATATATATATATGTGCACCCCATTTGTATGAGACACTTTTGTAAGCAATACTAACTTTTCTCCTTAGCTGTCCACAAGTTTCTACAAGAGGGTTTCTAGCCATCTCTCTCTTTCTTTTGAAAATGCTTTGTGTGATTGAATAGTTAAGATCCTGGATCCTTAGGCTTCTATTTCCTAGATGTTGGAATGTAAATGGAATTGCTTAAATTACCATAGGTTACTTTGACCCAAAAGGTCGAGAGTTGTGTAACCATGGTCATTTATTATATTAGGCCTACTAAACTTAGAGTTAGCTAAGTTAGTATGAAATTAACTTGGTAGGGACTCATGGGTCCACTAGGCCTAATTGTGACATTAAGTACCCCAACTTGACATATTGGAGGTACCTTATTCTTTCTATGTAACTTATAGAAAGTTGGATAGTCAATAGGCAAGTAGTTGGATAGCCAATAGTCAAGTAGTTGGATAGCCAATAGTCATGTAGTTAGATAGTCATCTTGGACTATATATATGTGTGCATGCCATTTGTATGACACACGTTTGTAAGCAATACTGACTATTCTCGTTGGCTGTCCACGAGTTTCTACAAGAGGGTTTCTAGCCATCTCTCTCTTTCTGTTGAGAATGCTTTGTGTAATTGAATAGTTAAGATCCTAGATCCTTTGGCTTCTATTTCCTACATGGTATCAAAGACTTTAGGTGATCATATTGCTTGCAGGAGGGCACCCAATAGGAAACTTAATTCTTCTCATCAAGCTGTTAATTTTTGTAGGAGAATAATCTGTTCATCTTCTTATAACTTTTTTGTAGGAAATTGCAGGGCACCTTCACCTATTTGAGAGCTAGCAGTAGGGCGCCCATGCTCAAACCAATTGCATGTGATTTTGACTCAATTACATGCTGAAAATTTCATATTTACTTCTTTGTAGGAGGGCACCCATCTACAAATTAAGATACATGTGTTTTGGACACATTTCTTGCTGAAATTTCTCTCTGTTGGTGAGCTTGGAGTAGGGCGCTACCATCATCTCTATATGCACATAGTGTGCACTCTTTTTAGCCACAAATTTTTGGTTTTGGTTTTGACTTCATTTGAAGTCTACCTATTTGTGAGCGTTCTGTTTTTTGTGTAGAAATCAGCCACCTATTTCATTAATTGTTGAGCAAATCGCATGTGGAGTATTGCACTCTATTGTGCTCATGATTTCAGCTTTGAGGTTGCTGCCCTTTGAGTAAATTTTGACTTGGAAAGTCTATTTCCTATCTATTACAAGCTAATTTTTCTGTTATGGCTAAAGAATCAGAGTCTATTGGTTCTTTATTTAATGAAGATAGGCTGGATGGCACAAACTATTCCTTGTGGTGCTACATGATAAAAAACCTTCTAATTGCTAAAGGTTTGTGGGAAGTAGTTAATGGTGACGAAGAGAGGCCGCCTACCTTGGCACCTATTACACCATCTAGAATAACTACTTCATCATCTACGGAGGTGTCTTCCGATGAGCAAAAGAAGTGGGATCGACGAGATGCACAAGCACATTCCGTCATTGCATTATCAATGAAGAGATCTATCCTTCCTCATATTAGATCATGCAAGACTTCCAAAAGTGCTTCGGAGACTCTTGCCAAGATGTTTCAAGTAAAGAATGCGGCAAAAGTGGTATATCTTCGAAATCAACTTTCTATCTTGAAGATGCAAGAAGGTGATTTGCTTACAAACCACTTGACGAAGATCAAGGATCTTCGAGAGGGGCTTCTTAGTATTGATGAGGTGATTGAGAAGTCACAATTTGTATCTATTACTCTCAACTCTCTTCCTAATTCTTACCTTCCATTTGTGTCATCATTGATCATTTCTCTTAGGGGACAACAAATCTCCTTCGACGAACTTGTTGGCTTACTTCTTCAAGAAGAACAAACAAGGATCAACTTTGGTGAACAAGAAGATCAAGCTTTCTTTGCAAAAGGCAAAGGCAAAGGCAAGTGGAAAGGGAAGCCTTCTTTCAAAACTTCCAAAGATGATCAAAAGTCTAAGGAAGCTCAAGATCAAGGCTCCAAGAAGAAGGGTAAGTACCACTATTGCAAGAAGTTTGGGCATCACATCAAAGAATGTAGGAAGAGGCTTGCGAAGGAAAAAGAGAAAGGTAACGATACAAATACCGCAATCATTACTTTGAAACAACAATTTGAAAAGGAAGATAATCTTTTCAATAATGATTATGCTTTTGTCACTAATAATCTCATCTCTCCTCAAGACGAGATTTTTGCCACTTCAAATCTTGCCGATTTTTTAGCAGAAAACAACTCATCTTCAACTTTACAAGTTGCTGTTTTTTCATCTATTGATTGGGTGATTGATAGCGGTGCCACACGTCATATGACTCATCACAAAGAGGTCTTCACAAAGCCTGTGAAAGTGCATGATGGAAGCAAAGTTCAAAGTGTTGATAACACCTCTTATCCTATTAAAGGTATTGGAGTGATCCCCATTATCTTACCCAATGGCGAGGAGAAGTACATTCATAATGTACTTCATGTTCCAAAAATAAAAAAGAATCTCATTTCGGTCTCTACAATTATGAACCAAAGATTGGTTGTGAAATTCAAAGAAGACGTGTGAAACCTTGTATACAAGGATACTAAGAATGGGTTCATGTCTACACAAAATTAGCTCTATTTGTGTCATCTTAAGAAAAGTAAAAGCACTAGGTATTTTATACTAATACATAAGTACTCTGAAAACGTATCATCCATGCTTGTAAAACCTTTATTCTCATCAAAGTATATAAATGTTAGCTTAATATTAACAACCCTTTGGCATAGCAATGTTTACAAGATTCAACCTACTGGTCTTAAAACTAATATACCATGGTTTTAGATTCTAGTATTTCTAGGTTGTTTGTCAAAGTTCCTTTCCTCTATTTGAGGCCAAGATTTTGCTGCACAAATGACACAATAGAAGGAAAAACAAGTCCAAGAAGAAAATCTATAAAACCTTTCCACTTGCTATCATTTCTACACTTGATTTTGCGAGTCCATTATTGCCCAAGTAAAAAATAAGTCAGTTTATTTCCATAAACGCTTAGTGAAATCATTGGCCACCAGCCAAAATCTTAAGCCTCAACCTACCCCTAGCCTCCAAAAATACATAGACAATGCACTAATTCAATTGCTAGAATTATTGTTAGTTGACTCAGAGGATTTGATTCGTGCAATCTTAATGTTGTAAGGCCAATTCTAGTATTGAGGCACTCAAAAACTGTCAATTCATTTGTGAAACGCCATATTTTTCACTAAAGTTTGATCTCATAATAGATTTCTAATCAGTGAGAAAGCTTGGTCAAGAATATCCATTGATTTCAAATGTTGTCTTCCAACCTTCTGCACATCTTCGAAATGGTCAGCAGGCTATATTGGAGGCTTTATGATCGCTTCTCCTCGAAAGTAATGAGGTAAATGTGTGCATGTTACCAAAAGATTGAAAAGGTACTTTATTTTTTTTATGTATTGGCAGAAGATTGAAAAAAAAAATCATATATGTGATTCTTAATGTCCCCATGCTGCAAAGATTCACCAAGATGGAATTTGCTCAAATGAAAATAAATATTTACATAGTAGCTCATATTGCATTGAAGAACCTTGACACTCAACAATGTATCGATTAAGCAAAAGGCAAAATCTAGAAGCTTTTCTTGCATGATTGCAACCACTCAAGGTTGAACCAAACATAAATTCCAACCAAAGAGTTTTTGATATGTTAATCATCTTGTGCCAAGGCAAGAATGTAACTTTGATGTCAACTATAAAATGCATAGCTTGATTGGAATTATTAACAGATACGTGTATTCATTTGACACCCAACAAAAAGAAAACCACAAATATTGAATCTCTGCTTCATTGAGGCCATGCATAATCACATATATCCACATCTTGCGAACTTGTGTTATGCAGGTGTGCAGCATTTCATACATGTTATGAGATCCCCAAGACAAAGTCAACTAAAACAATTGCAGGCCTATGCATCATAAGTATCACTGTCCATGTAACTTTTCCAAACCTTCATGGGGTAACAACGGATGAGGGCTCTATCACATACAAACACTTATCACAATATAAATTTAGCTTACCATGGCCAATAACGCAGAAATACAATCGTTCCAGATTTGTTGTATAACAAAATATTAGCTGCCTAATGTGAAGGTACAGTACAGGAGAGTATGTACTAGAAAACAATGGGAAGCAAAAGTTTAGGAATAATGATACAGGGGAATTCATGTCCTTGGTCAGCAAGAACATATGTAGAAAACAATGCCTTATTAATATTGTAGACCTTAGGAGAAGAATACATGACAGGGTTTACCACCCTGTAATGAATCAAAAGAATCAAGTGTGCATGACAGACCCAGGAACTAACAAAATAGGTTTCAAGGTAACACTATTCAGGATTTTGGGTATCCGTCATTGTTCAACTGTATAATATAAGAGCAAGATGGGATCATGGAGCGGATTCAAGTAAAGAGGATAGAATTTCACCCATGGTTTTAGTACTAATGTCCTTCTCAACATTATCAACCTCTGCCTCACTTTTTTCAAGAACAACATTCAGATGCAACTTTTTTTGGGCTATGTTGAAGATGCTTTCATCCACTGTTCCCTGCGTAACAAGCCTGCAAATGATCCAAAAAAGTTAGCCATCAAAATGCTTGTTAACTCTCAAAATCAACACAATCTCAAAAGGTCATAAGAGCTCCAAACCAAGTACGTCTGCAAATCCATAAGATGAAAGTGAAGATATAAAAGTAGCTAGGTTCTACAAATTCAGATTTTGAAGTACTATACCTGTATATTGTGACAGGCTTTGATTGACCAATACGATGACAACGATCTTCAGCTTGCCTATCCATTTGTGGGTTAAAATCTACATCATGAATTATCACAGTGTCTGCACCAGTAAGATTTAAGCCTTGACCTCCTGCACGTGTGGACAGCAGGAATGCTAATATCTCTGTATCATTGTTAAAGTTATCAACAATGTTCTGCCGCTCGGACACTTGAGTACTGATGGGCATAAACAGAAACAAGGATAATCAAAAGATCTTCTGATCAATAATAGTAAACAGCCTATTTTCTTCGACCATTTATCATTTTCATATTGCAAAATGTACCTACTACCTAAATAATGATATGGTATATCAATTAGTAAAACATTTGAAGTATCAATGAACACCTGCATGTACAAGATTCATTTAGAACTGTAACTACTGGATATCTAACATGGATTGAAGCCCAGCAGAATTCTACCTTCCATCCAGGCGACAGTAATTGATGTTCATCACATCCAGCACCCACTCAAGAATATCCAGCATTGATGTCCACTGACTAAAAATTAAAGGCCTGTGTCCTTTCTGGAAAAGCTCAGGAAGAAGGCTGAAGAGAGCCTGCAGGCATAGTATAACCTTTAATATGATCTCTATTTCTCATGAGTAAATAACATATCTGGGAAATCTCTGAAGTGAATAATTCCACATCAGAAGTTTTTTAACCATCATACTTTTACCAATATAATTTCTTCAACCAATCAACCTACTTCAGATCTTAGTGCACAAACCAAGATTAGGCCGACTTATACAAACATCTTTGGACATAAGGTTAAGATCAAAGCTTTATCCCATCTGATCCAATCAGCGGAATCTTAAATTAATCTTTACCACCACTATCCATAATCATGAATATCTAACAGCTCAAAACCCCCAAAACTCCTCTAGTTCCAGATTATTCAAAACAATCACTAGAGAAAACCTCTATTCCCACTGGATAGTTCCACCATTGCACACATACTGGATTCCACAAAAGAAATCATAGGAAATATCTTCCCCAGATAAAATACCACACTCTCATGAACTATCAATTGCATATCATCATGCACAAATCAAAACTTCCAATTACCTGGCACTTGGCAGATTGTAAAGAATGCTTTTCAGTCAACATTTTGAATCCAGAAAGTCCATGATGTGAAGTGCACAGCTGGCAAACAGGAAAATACATCTCAATTAAACAAATTAGAGTTTCTTCCTGCTTTGAAGAGCAAATGTTTGACAATAACATAGAGCTATCACCGTCTATAAATATTAAGACACGTGACTTGGCAGAAGGCAGCTCAAAATCAACTTCATGTGCCTATTCAGACATCATGTCAATTTTGCGACTCCCAGCCAACATATGTACCTTGTGCAAAGAAAAGTCACTGTACGTGGCAAGTTCATCTTTTATCCGTTCAAGGGTACATTCGTAACCAAAAATACCATATGCATGACACTTTGCTGCAATATTTTCAAGGTCTTGGTCTCTGTAAAGGCGCCTTACAAGTAACGGATGATTTCCAACCTGCAAAACTTTAAGTGGCTAGCTTTGAGAATGTAACATCCACCAATCCTGACACCTTTCTAGACCTTGCAAAAGCACAATAAAAGGGTCACCTTTCGAAGATGAGTGAATATGCTGTTAATTTGGCGTCGAGCAAGATCAGTTTTTTGACCAGACACTAGCACCTGATACTGCTTCACAGATTCTTGGTATGCAATGGCCTGATCTGGTAACATTTGGAGAATCTCCACCTGCAACATAAAGATAGCATTTACTCTATTAATGTTGTCTTCCTCCAGTCCAGAAAATGTGATGGTCCTTTTAAACACTTCAAAGTCTGGAGTTCAACTCCATCCAGGTGCATATCAAGATACAAGGAAAAACTTAACGCTTACAACCAAAATACCAAACTAGATATAGAGTCCAAGCCATCGAGTCTTTTCAGTCTTGACCCTTGCAAGGGTGGGTCGCTGAAGAGCATCTTTGGAAGTTGGAACTGCATACGAGCATCAAATATGAATGGAACCATTGCAGATGCTGGGTGGGAAAGCTTGAACTACCCGTCATATGAAGGTTTGTTTGCATGGAGGATTGTCAGTGCTCCAAGAAACAATAGAAAATATGCACCTCTGAACGACAATTCACAGAACCTCGGATATGAAAACTTATGGATGCTAACTATGAATGTGCTGTGTATGAAAACGAGTCCACAGCACCTCAAAGTCAGCATCCCGACTGGTGTTAGGCTACATTTTGAAAGGCAGGCTCTCCTTTTGATGTAAATTTCTCGATTGTGCATATTATTCTTGGGGAAGGTTGATCTTGGAATTGGATATCGGATGAAAGTTAAATGAATGTTTAAAAATTGGCTCTTGAAGAACATTGCAATCAACACGGTATAAGTTCGGGGATCATTGCAACCACAAAATTAAGGCTTGAGATAATATTATGCATATAAATCACATGATAACTCTGCTCATAAAAAATGCAAGAGCCATAATGTAGGCATCAAAATCAATAGCCATTGAAATATCTTGCATATAAGATTGTTCAGGTGGTTCTTTCAGAAACTAAAGATAGTCTAAATCTAGTAACTGAAATCAACCTTTACCTTCTGAACCTTTGGTACAAGTTGATGCATTACATCAGCCTTCAAACGCCGCAACACAAATGGTCCCAATATAGCTTTGATACGAGAGATCAAGTTGCCATCTTCCAGTGAACCTGCAACATTATCATTACGACTACCCAGGTGCAAGTCCATATTGGAGTTTTGAAATATATCTGGGATCATAAACTCTAGTAAAGACCATAGCTCCTGACAATCAACAATCAAACGACACTAGTATCACCTTCAGCAAACTCACATTGTGTAGCTCATGCTAAACAACAATTTCATCTCCAAATTGGAGATACTTCTCTAATATGGTCAAAGAAAAGGATATATGTCTTTCAAATATTAGCTTCAATTGATTTAGGATCATATAGGTTGGTAACTCAGAAGAAGGATTCCAGCAGATTTCTGAAACATTATCTTACTTGAAGGTCGTTTTGTAGGGGTGTCCCAGTCATCATCAAACGATGGTTCGCATTTTGAGCTATACTCCTCAAATTTTTGGTGCGACAACTATTTCTGTCCTTCAGAAGATGAGCCTCATCCATGACTACACAACTCCAGTCCCATTTTTTCAGCAAATGCCGATCATCCCTCTGGTTTGCACTGTTATAAAATACATAAATCTCTCGCAAATAAAGTTGAGGAAAACCATAAAGAGGTGATAAGCTACACTGGTTTCTTCCACATGTAACCAAATGGCAATACTTGTACCTCATGAGACGATGAGCTTGTGTCTATAAAACTTACAAGCTTCAGAATCATTTGCTTCAGTCTTAGGCCCCATCTAATCAATTTATTTCATTCATTAGAATGAGTGGATGACTGAGCATGAAAAGGTAACGAATCATTGAGTGGATGATTGAGCATGAAAAGGTAACAAAATAATTTGACCTACTGTAATTAACAAAAGATAACAACAAACCTTCTAATCATCTCACAAGGGGCCAATCTTCACGAACAGTGCCACATTGGACAACACCAACACACATTATTGGATAAGACAAGCTCAAAACGGGAAACATGCCCCAAAATACCAAATAAAAGAATAAATGGCATGCCCTTAGATTTTATGTTATTAGACACAGCTTGTCAAACGAGTTTCAATGCTACTATGCTGATACATTACACAAGGGGGCCTAGCTTGCGCTACTCTAGGTTAGTAGAGGGCCGAGACTTACCTTTATCCCATAAGCTAACCTTCTACCCTTGAGCTACAAGATGAGTATAGCTATCCATCTAGCCTACCTGTGGTGCTTAAGGCCAAACTGCCCCTCTAACTACCTGCAAGGTGTGTTTAGGTAGAAGTTCTTATAAAGTTCTCCATTCTTCATAGTTTCCAGTCGATTCAAATCGAGCTGTTACTTGTTGATTCAAAAAGAAATTGAAAAAACATACAAAATTTAAAAAACCTAACAAAAGAGACTGAAAAATTTAACTAAATAAGTAAAAGGTAATTAAAAAACTTGATTCAAATGGACAAATCAAATAGAATTGCTTGCTGATTCGGACTGATTTCAAAATTAATCGAATCATGTTGTAACTAATCTCTTCTTGAATTGTCGATTTGTGTGGGTGTGTGGGTGTGTGTGCACAACATGCGTGCAACTATCCAAATCCAACCTAAGAATACGCCCTAAAAAGACATTCCCTGGTGTGAAAACTTCATGCTCTTGCAACAACCTAACATGATATCGAACCCTGGCATCCCCTAGTGGAAATTCCTACATTTTCTCCACATAAAACCAATGCTTAGAAAATTCAACACTTTGTATCAAGGACATAGGCCTTTAACCTGTGAATCCTTCCCCAGTGCAACAGTTTTGCAAGGGGAATGAATCCATCTTTTGCTTACATCAGTGGCAATCTTGCATATTTAAGTTGAGGAGCCCTTGAATTTTGTTCATTTGTACGATATGAAAACCGTAGAGAGTTTTGCTAATTGAAATAGTTTTGCATTTGGATGATATTCATTCTATTTTCAGGTTAATATTCTGAACATCAACAGGCTGCATAGAAACCTTTGTCCGCTCCATAGTTCCTGAGGACCGTGGACGGTTCACCACGGTTCTGAGAACCATACGGTTCTCAAATTTTTTTGCTGTGAACCGTGTAGTTAATGATTAATTAATTAATCTTTTTTCTAAGTTCATTTTTAATGAAATGAGGGCCAAAAAATTAATTGTTGATTAATTATGATGAACCGTACCACGGTTCATGAACCATGGTACGGTTCACCCCACGGTTCTCAGAGCCCACGATTCTGAGAACCGTGGGTACTATGGTCCGCTCTTATTGTCGTTAGCTCATTTTTTTGACATTTCCCCTAAAAGATTTTAAGGAGAAATTAAGGAAAATTAAAAACAAGAAAAAAAGTTCCGAACCCTAACTCTAAATTTCGGAACGCATAGTGCAATTATGATTCAGAGATACAAGTGCACGTGCAATCAACAGTGAAACTACTCAGCTGTACTTGGCTTAGACCCAATTCCATAAGGGACAGCAACTAGTCACATGTAACCTTTAGATTCAAAATCCTTAAGCTTAACAAAAGATTCTATGGCATGCCAGACGTTCAGCTTCTCTTGGTTCCAGTGAAGGCTTTTGTTTTATTCCGGAAATAATCCTCCTACTTACTTTTGAGGGAGTTGCAAGCTCATACTTGTAACAACCAAGCTTGCAGTGAATCCCACCTCTTTTAAAGGCAAAAGAGACCTGAAAGTAATTGTTAGAAGAACAAAGTCAGAGACTCACCCACTACTTTACGTTCTCTCATCGCCTATGAGGACCCCCATGTGTGGCCCTTTATGATCCGAATGCAAAGAGATTTGTGCCCCGAGATACATAGCCTCAAATTACAAATTTCTTCTCTAGGAGGAGAGATCGAACGGACTCAGAGTTGGATGATAAGGATATTCTCATTCTTATGAGACATGGTGATCAGAGACAATGTACAATACACCATCTCTCTACTACTAGAGCCTCCGGATCCATGAGGACTCCCATTCAGAAACCCCACACCAGTTGGCACCATAGTGGGAGATGTAGTCGTCATCAGTGCGTTTCTATCACATCGGCTCCTTTGTATCATTCAAGTACCCATATCACAGCCTTTTTTAGCTGTCTAAGCTAAGAGTGCAAGTGTATCATTGGTTGCACATAGCCTTGCACCATTTTATATTTGCTACTTCCCAAATTAAGTTCCTTGCTTTCCTTGTTTCTAAAGAAACTATTAACTTGGATCCATCTGAAGTTCATTCTATCAGCATTTTCCCTTAGCTCATTGATGGTCATGATTCATGAACTTCACAAATTTTTAGGGCTCACTATTCATTTGCACAAGCATGTTCCCAATTTTGCTACTATAGCCCAGCCTTGATGCTACTTCTGGCTAAACTGCTTTCTATCAAGAGGCCTTTGTCAAACGTTTTCTTGTTACTACTCCTATCCTAAGGGCGCCCCTTGTATTTGTATGAGACACACTACTCTACCCATGAGAAAGAGTTGCTTGCTATGATTCATGCTTTGAAAGTTGGGACAGCCTGTTACTTCTTGAGTAGAACATTAATCATCAAGTCCTTAGCTATCTTTCAACCATAGTTGCAGCGCGATTCGCGAATCGCGATTCAAAATCGCGATCAGAATCGCGATTCGGGATTTTCCCAAAATCGTGTAGAATCGAATTTTTTTTTTTTTTGAAATTTTTTTGTGCAATATGGGTATCAGATGAAAGCTCTGATCGAGGGGAGTATGATTGTGTAGTTTGCCGACTGTTTCAGGTGCAGGATGGTCCCTTTACGCTAAAGCTGCATCCCATATAAAAAAAAGAGAACACATTGGGGCATTCCCAGTGAACATAGCAGGAATCTCCCTTTCTCTGATTCTCCCTCTCTCTATCTCTCTCTGATCATGATTCACAACAAACGGAACTAAAACCATGCTGAACAAAAACCTAGCTGAATCATTTTGAACTTTAGCCTTAAATGAAACAATTTTTGACAAAACAACCATACTCTCTCTCTCTCTCTCTCTCTCTCTCTCTCTCTCTCTCTCTCTCTCTCTCTCTCTCTCTCTCTCTCTCTCTCTACAACCATAAATCATAAACCATAAAACCGAAGTTACTGAACTAAAACCACAAAGAACAATACTGAATCACGACAATGCTGTGAATAGGATCATCATGATATAGAATATCGGGCCACATGGCACCAAAAAGGGGTACAATGATGTTCCATGAACGTAATGAAAACTATATAACTAAGGCTCGTCAGAGTCATGGTAGGATAAATCATCCGAATCTGTGGACTACAGATCCCATGGGTCCGCAGATGAATCGGAACTGGAGGGAGCCATATGTCGTGGTGTGGCCCTGGTTCTGCTGCGTGCTCTAGATCCCTGCTGCGTGCCCTGGCTTTGGACCACCCCCCTCTCTCTGCCTCTGCCTCTCTCCCCTCCTCTGGCCCCCATCTGGCTGCCCCCAGCCCTGTGTCTACTTCGTCGTGCCTGTGTGTCAGGTGGTCGTAACCCTACGCCCTGGGATGACCCTACCCACTGTGATGATGTCTGGCCGACGACTGCCTGTGATGCTCCACTCCTGTCTACAAAAAGAGTACTCAAACCCCCCCTCCTAGAACCTCTAGGTCTCCCCCTAGGCCTACGTGTAGGAATGGCTGGCTCCTCCTCTGTCTCTGCATCAGGGTCCACCAGCAAGTCAGCCAGGTCATCCCCCTGTGCCTCCGCCCACATCTCCTCGTCCTCCTCTGTATCTCCCTCAACCCAATCCTCCTCCTCCACATAGTCTGCCGCGAGCATCTCTCCACCCTCCGAGACCTCGTCATCTCCCTCCTCAGCCCTCTCCCTCTGCCTCTCTGTCCTCCTCTGCCGCCGTAAAGCCCGTGCGTCAGCCTGTGCCTGTCTATAGAGCTCTCTATGGAACTCATCATCCATCTCCTCCTGTGTGGGTGGCGCTTGAGGAGCAGCAGCTATCGAATCCACCAAGCAAGTGTCGGGGTCCACCTGCAACCAAAAACAATACATTGTTGTTAGGCACGTATTGTGCAACTCACTGCATATTTTGAAAACAAATCAATTCATCAAAGCATACCAAGAAAAAAGGGGTGATGATGTGACTCACCTCGAGCATTTGACCCTCTCCTCGTGTGCGCCTCAGCATACGGCCGTTGGTGTTCACAAACACCAACCGCCTACACTGCTCGATGGACAACCTGTTCCTCTTCTGCGTGTGATACAAGGCCCAGGTGCTCCAATTCCACTCACAAGCTCCTGCAGAACAGTCCTGTGCAAGGACTCTCTCAGCCATTCGCCTCAGGTCACCTGTGCTGCGCCCGTGGATGCACCACCATGTAACGGGCCACTGCTGATCCTCCCTCCGCCGACTCTGCTCTCCACCGAAAGGAAACTGGAAGCGCTCAAATGCGAGCAGCTGGCTTGCAATGTTGGCCAGCATCGGACCTATTGGCAAAAGGAAAAACATGGCACATGTAGGACCCCTCAAATTCAGACACTACCAATGAGTACAATACTGCAGTAAGATTGCTACCAAACGATTTCTCACACGTACCTGGTCCGGGCCATACGCGCTCCGTGTACTCCACCCATCCCCGGTGCAGCTCCAGATCGTCCCTCTCTCGCATAGAGCGCCACAAGGGGTGCAACATGTGGGCTACGGCGTGGATGGGTCGGTGGAAGTAGTCCCATCTGGCCTCCCAGATGCGTGAGATCTCGCGCCTCCTGCAGCAGACAAATTACAACAATCACTAAACCATAGCATAAAAGAAACGCATCAGACTCGAGTGAGAAACAACAAACTAGACACTGAAGAGTCATACCTATGCTCGTCCAAGGCTGACAACAGAATTCCCTCGCCGATGCGCTCCATGAACTCGTAAATGAGACCGAGGGTGCACCCCTCACGGTCTACCAGACGCAGCACTCTGTAAATGGGTAGTAGGATCCCACTGATCTCCTCAGCAGCTCTCCAGAACTCGTCGTCGTACACAGTGGACTGGAAAAATGCCGAATGGGGGAGGTCTGTAAAGTCCCGGAAGGCCACGCTGGAAACCATCCGCCGCAATGCATCCTTCACCACCACCAATCGCTCTAGCACCAAGAAGTAAAACGCAAAGCGTGTGGGTGCGGGCTTCTTCAGGTTTAGGGTGGAGAAGGTGCGGAACAGGGCCAACACACGCCTCTTCCTGGTGACAAAAGTGACCAGGCGCATGGCCGTAGAAGTGATCTGCAACACAAACACCCAGTAAAAAAGTTTAGACAGTAGTTGAGATGTGGTTAGCAACATCGAAGGAAGAAAGCATAGCAAACAAACTATACCTCTCTGATCCATGGAAGCGCACACAGGTCATGGATGAGCAAGTCTATGCAATGTGCAGCACAGGGTGTCCACACAATGCTGGGGTGCTCCCTCATCATAATCTCGCCCATTTGCTTGCAGTTCGAGGCGTTGTCGGTGACAACCTGAACCACGTGCTCATCTCCGATGTCAGCAATAACATCTCTAACGACCTCCCATATGAAATCGGCTGTGATGGCGTCACCACCTCGAGTGGCATCCACGCCACGTAGGAATACTGTGCCAAGCGGGCAAGAAACCAAGACATTGATGACAGATCACCGACGAATGTCGGTCCATCCATCGCTCAATATCGTGCATCCATACCTGCCGCAAAACACCCATTAGCTACATGCAAAATTTACGGCACTAGTAAATCCTAAACACATGCAAAGAGATTACAAAGACAAGTTACTTACTGCTGCCAAGCTGAGCGAATGGAACTCAACTCCCGCGTGATGGTCTCCTCCTCCTGACGAAGCAACCTCCCTCGTAGTGCCTCTCGCCTGGGAGGTGTCCATGTAGCATCCACGGCCGCCATCTGTGCACAGAACTCCCTGAACACCCAAGTGTCAGCAACAGCAAAGGCAATGCCGCACTCGTAAAAGAACTGACCACACAGTCGAGTGCAACGAGCCTGCTGCTCTCTCTGCCAGCCGCATCGATCAAGGGTCTGCTGCCTGGGCCTAAACCCTCTCTGCTGTGTATATGGTGCTCGTGGTCTAGCATGCCCAACGAATGGCTGATCTGTGGGTGTGTCACTCTCTCTGGCAACATCTGCCGAAGCATGTGGTGCATCTGCTGCCGAGGAGGAGGGTCGAGAAGCACCCTCTGCTGCTGAACCAACATGCTCATCTGATGGTCCTGCTGCTGCCGCGGATGGAACTGAAGGTGCTGTACTGGGCCTTGCACCTGAACCATGCTCTGCCCGTGCTGTACTGGGCCCTGCAGCTGTACCATGCTCTGCCCGTGATGTACTGGGCCCTGCACCTGTACCATGCCCAACCCATGATGTACTACGCCCTGCAGCTATACCATGCCCTGCCCGTGATGTACTGGGCCCAATATCCATGGTAGGCCCTGCCTGTCTGCCTGTGAGCCCTCCTGCATGTCTACCTGTAGCTGCTCCTGCTGCCTGTCCCTGTCTAGAACCCTGTGATGCAGTACCGGGCCCGTGGCCTCCGAGGAGAGAGGCATTGCGCACGACCATGCTACAACAGGAGGAGCAGACCATCACACGGGAGCTAAGCTCCATCCGCACAGCGTGGCAGACGTAAGAATTTTTTGCTACTCTTTACAACTTCATTTGTTTCAATCTACAAATTACCACAATGTTTGCAAGTGCACATGTCTAACAAATGTTGTATTTTTGCAGCTATGGATGCTCGATATTGAGCAATGGATGGACTGACACTCGTCGGCGATCTATTGTCAATATCCTAGTGTCTTGCCCACTTGGCACAGTCTTCCTACGAGGCGTGGATGCTACTCGAGCTGGTGGAGCCATCACGGCCGAGTTCATCTATGAGGCAGTGATCTCTGTAGTGCAGGAGATTGGGGCAGAGCATGTGGTTCAAGTCGTTACAGACAACGGCTCAAACTGCAGATCGATGGGAGAGATGGTGATGAGGGAGCACCCGAGTATTGTGTGGACCCCGTGTACTACACATTGCATCGACCTTCTCATTCAAGACATGGTTGCACTTCCATGGATTCGTGAGGTACAATTTTCGTCACTTTGAAAAGCATTTTGCACTTGTCAATTATTCCAGGCCCCTAGCCTCTTTTAGCTTCTAACAGTTTTTTGTTTAATGTTTGTCTTGCAGCTCACCTCTCAGGCCATGCGCATAGTGAAGTTCATCACCAGAAAGAGGCGCGTGCTGGCATTGTTCCGTACATTCTCTCGGCTGGACCTGAAGAAGCCAGCACCCACTCGCTTTGCCTTCTTTCTCCTGGTTCTCGAGCGATTGTGCGTCTTGTGAGATCATTTGCGAAGCATGGTATCCAGTGAGGTATTTGATGAGTTCAGGAATTGCACGACAGAGGCAGTGTTCTTCCAAGCCATAGTCTTTGCAGACGACTTCTAGACACGTGCAAGTGAGATTGTAGAGGTTCTTCGACCTGTATTCTATGTGCTGCGCCTAGTAGACCGAGAGGGGTGCACTCTCGGTCTCATATACGGGTGAGCATGAGGGGGGGGAGAAATGCAGCACTTATTCGTAGACCCCGATGCCGAGACACAGGAGGAGCCAGCCGTTCCTGCACCTAGACGTAGAGGGCGACCTAGACGTTCCGGGGGGTGGGGGTGGGCGGGGGGCCTTGTTTGTAGAGAGGACTGGAGTTTCATAGGCAGTTGAGGGCTAGGTCGGCTCTGAGTTTATAGGGCCTTCCCAGGCTACGAGATCATAGTTGAGAGGGCGACCTAGAGGGAGTAGCAGAGGAGGAGCAGTTGGAGCCAGCCAGGAGGGGGCAGGAGGGAGAGAGAGAGGGAGAGGGAGAGGTAGGGGACAGGGAAGAGGCAGAGGCAGAGGCTCACCACGACACATGACACCCTCAGCATCATCTACAGATTCCTTGTTTGGCAGTTCCATGGAGACTGATGACTCAGACTTTGAGTTAGAGAACGATTGTTAGTTGTTAGTTGTTATGAGACATTATTTATCAGACGTCACTCTATTTTTTTTTTGGCCTTGAGCCCGACAACATATATTTTCCCGTTTTTACATTGTGTCCTATCGTGTGTTTCGATATGATTTTCTTCCAACATGGTCTATTTCAGTAGGTAATTCGGTATGATTTTTTTCCAGCATGGTGTACTTCAGAGAGAGAGAGAAAGAGAGAGATTCAATATGCTTTCAATGCTTTGCTTTGCACATGATTTCATTTCACACAATGTCTTTGCTTTGCACATGATTTCATTTCACACAATGTCTTTGCTTTGCACATGATTTCATTTCACACAATACTGGTAACTGTAGAAAATGATATAATAGTGAAAAATAAGTTAATGGACGACAAATTACAATGGTCCTGCAATTGATGGCAAACTTGATAAATGAACTGCCCTTGAAAAAACCTTCCATTTGATACCCATATTGGCATTAAAAAAAAAAAAATTAAAAAGAGTTCCGGGAAACCCTAATGGGAATTCCCGGAACGCGGAACGCGATCCGGAACACGTTCCGGATCGTGGCCTGCAACCTTGATTAGAGCATTGGCTTCAGATTGAAAATGACTGTTATTACCAGATCATAAAAAAAAAATTCAACACAGCGTTCCGGAGTTCCGGAACGTGGGGGTCCGGAACGGCGTTCCGATGCAACTGAGCTCCTACTTTATCACTTAGATCCATTGAAAGAATGTCAAGTTTTCTAAAAGCCACTCACCCTCTCGCCAAATAATGTGATTCACATCCTAGAGCTTCTCTCTATGTCAGCGAGCATGTTCAACCAGCGATTTACCAATCACTTGCAGCATGTATAGACTTTCTAGACTCACTTGCAACATGTATAGACTTTCTAGACTCAGTCCATCCTGACTATAGACAATGTAAACTATCATCAGCCATGATTTCTGCTGGTGACACTCGCGCACATGCAAATTGTAACTTGTTGCTCCACTCAGCATCCGTAAAGTCCAATGCCACCTCATCCAAACTATAGGAAGGTCTTGCCAAATTATTCCAACCTTTTCTATAAACTTTTTGCTTACCTGGCAACTCCCACAGACTGCCATCACTCACTCACACAAACAGTCACCGAGGAAGTTGTCACCACTTTTTGGTAGATTCAATTTGAGTAGTAGAGACATTGAATCTAGTCACAATAATAGTAGGGTTTTTCATTATGGAGGGAGGAGACGCCAGAAACAGAGGACACCAATGATGAGGAGTATCAAATATTTGGAGAACTTGACATAACTGCCCACTTTTCACATGAAGTGTTCATGGAAGTGAATCCCAAGCTTGCATCATGCAAGCCTTGCCAAGAATTTATGATAGAAGCCATTAGAAGGCATAGGGTGCCTAATAAATGGATGTTTGCAAACTAGCACAGTACGACCCCCCATAAGAACAAATCTAGACCAGAGTGGAACAAACATGCAGAAATTGGAATACAAACAACAGTTATTTCAAGATACATTTTGAAGGGAAAACATATAAATTCTAGTTGCAACGATAGAAAAAAGAGAGAAATCAGGAAAAAAGAACAAGAATAATGACCTACGACAGGCAAAGAAAGTAATAATTTTATAGCAAATCAGTTGTACCTTTTCCTCTCAAATAAAGAATATCCAGTTAGAATCACATTGAATGGAGCTCCCTTGCCGGACTTTGCAGCTGAAAGCAACTCATTTTTGAGTGAAAAACGCTCTGATCCATGGTACAAAATAACAGAAAATGAAGGGCACCATTTCTTCAATTCTCTTTGCCAATTTTCAAGTACTGATGCAGGAGCAACAATCAAATGAGGACCTGGGTCTCTGTCCAAATGCTTGAGAAGAGCCAGAAAGACAACAGCCTGTGAAATGGGCAAATGCATTGGTAGTGATATCAGAGTATTGTCAAAGTAGGAAGACTACGAGAAGAGAAACTTCTGAAGATACAACAAAAATTAAAATTAATACAGGTAACTCTGTTTACCAAAATTATTCCCAGGTTATAGTATAATTAATCATAAAATTTCCTCAACATGGCAGGCATCATGTGAACAAAGTGCACAATACAAGTATCCACACCTGAACTGTCTTGCCCAGACCCATCTCGTCTGCCAGAATAGCTGTAAAACGAACAATCCAACATCAGAAAGCAAAATTTTGTGTGGCTAAGGTTAAACTAGTACATAAGTCAATGAAACAATGAGCAAGATAAGCCAGTGCTAAAAATGTTTAAATGAACCAAGCAAATGATGCAAGTGAATAATTGAGAAGACACTGGGGTGGTTATGCATAATCAAAAAGTAATAAAAGAGTCGCTTTATCCCAGGCAATTGGTTCAACCCTAACATAATTAGACGGTAGCAGAATCAGAGAAAAATAGAACACAAAGATACGGTTAATGACCGATTTTAATACAGCTGGACTTTGAGGCAAGACAAATTTAACATTTGGGGAAAAAAAAAGTCCTAAGCTTCCATTAAAATTCCTAATCTTTCAAAAAAATTACAGCAAATTTATAGATGATGAACGTCATCCAACAATGTGGGCAACATTGCCTACAACCAAGGTTTTCCTGATCCTCCCCTTTTTTTGAAAATCTGCCCTCTACAAGATGCAACAAACAAAAACTGGTGGGGGGGGGAGGGGGGGGTGGAGCTGCAATGTATCATCCTAATGCAAAAAGGCTTTCATTCTGACCAAATCCGCTTTTGCCATATGGTAAACAAATTTTGGATCAGAATATTCGCTAACAAGAAACTTGGGTTTAGCAAGTTCACACAGGCAAACGGCAGCACCACATTTGCAAGTGCGAACAATTCATGAAGTGAGATCAAGAAGGGGCTTCTTCACATTTGTTTTAAATGGATTGTTTTCAAGAAAGCATTTTGCTTATGAGGTTACAAGAAACCATTCTCCACGAGACTTGCTCACAGGAATTGTGAGCTTGTAAGCTGTTGGGCAGATGAATCAAGCTAAAATTGCAGGTCACAAATGATGTAGGGGGTGGGTGGGTCATTGAATAGCAAGATACTAACAAATGAATAACCTGTGTTCATCTAAAAATAAAGATAGAAAAACGTGGAGAACACATGCAAATAGCCTTTGTGCTCTCTCACGGGTCAAATTCATCGTAAGGACAATTTTCTCAAATGACATCACCTTCAGGATATTAGCATCTACTTGTTGACTGTCAAAAAAATTTGAAAAACTTACACCTTTTTTTCTTTGACAACAAACAACACCGTCAAAAAAATGTGCACAACTGTTGTTCAGCAAGTACTCTTGAAACAATGCAACAGCTAAAGATTGGGCACTAAACTTCTCAACTATTGACCCTTACCTCAACACAGTGAATCGCTTGTCCATGCCAGCCATAGTTTAACACAACTACTAAACTACATCAAAGAAACAAAACTTGAATTGCAATTACCTCCACCTACGTTTTTCCGATGAAGCAGAAACAAAAAGTTTACTCCAACGAGCTGGTACGGTTTCAAAATTTGTTCCTTAGTTGCATCTAATATGTCACACGCAGCTGAAACGTCTTCCTGTGTCCAAAATAAACTTCCTTAGCTACTTCTAAACTAACAAATCCCACATCGAGTAAGATACGAGTCCCACTCTCAAATAATGGCTGTTACTAAGACCTATAACCGAAACGACAGAACAAAATAAGCAATGATAAAAAAAATTCCTAAAGCTCTGCTCGTATTAGAATACAATTGGCGGACTTTGCAGAAAGAAAATTCGATCACAAAAACCTACTTTTCGCATTATTAAGATTTAGTAGAATAAAGGAATCTTGCAATGTGGACTACATACTCGGGTAACTATTTTTGCTGCTGACGCATTAACTTCAGAATATCCATCGGAGCTCAAATTTTTGACGCTTGTTGTACTAGCCTGCAACTCTTCCCTGAGTGAGGCTGCAATCTGATCGCACTTTTCAAGCGTCTTAACAATGGGATCTTCCAACTCTTGCTCATTCTCCATATTTTGCAAATCGATTGTGCAAGGTGCTTCCTCGGAGACTCCTGTTAAAAAATCATCATCGCCAGATAGAATGACGTTTCTTCTGCGTATAGGTTCAACCAATCGGGTATCGGTAGTAGCTGCTTCACGACTAGAACACCTGTTCTTCTCCAATATAGGGTCAAAATCTTCATCGCTGCTGTCATCTAGAACTTTATACCTACGTCTGATTTTGTTGGACTGCTTTGACGAAGCTACAAAACCTTCATCATCCTCTTCTTCTTCATGCATTGTGACATTTCTAGGTTTAAAAGATACATTTAGATCTTGAAAAACTCCACTGCTTTCAGCTATGCCCGGCGGATTGCGATGCTCTATCCTGACGAGTTGGTTGGATGATGATTTCTCATGTCTTTTAACTGCGCAGTCAAGGTCAGAATCGATTGCGCATAACTTAAGCTTTTTGTGACGTCGTTTAGCATCCAGCGGTGTGGTGTCGCCATTGCTATCGGCGTCATTCATTGAGACCTTAGTCTTTATTTGATTCCCCCTGAAGTCCTTCGCTGGGGGTTTATAAATAAAAGAATCAAGATCGGGAAGGCCTCCTTTAGAAAACTCTCTCCTATTCCGAGGTGCTTCGTTAGCACTAAACAAATTAATGCCATTAACTGTTTCTGAAGCACCAAAATTTTTGACTGTTTTGTTCAGCAAAGTTCGAACAGGCCCAAGAACCCGAGACGCTTTCACGTTTAGGTTTTCATCGTCAGATAGTTCAGAAATGAATCCCTTCATCGTCTTAAATCACAAAATCAGAGGCATGTATCAGTGAAAAAAACGGAAGAACCATCAACAAGACAGGATTTAACGGCTACGCCACCTCGAATCTGAAAAGATTCTCAATATAGAAAGTAAAAGCTCCTTAAAAAAGCTGAGTGCGTGAAACCAGAAACACAATCCCTTCGGATTGGCAATCTCTTGGGGATAGAACGATTTTCTTCGAAATCGAAATTCCGTACCCAAAAAAAATGATAGCAATTTAGCTCCTTAATAAACAGGGGAATAATTTCTTCCCCGATTTAAAAGACAACACGCTCTAACTCTTCAATATAGGATAGAGGTGACACATCTTTTCGGAATACAGACACAACAGCCAAACCGAGCCTGCGAAGATTCAACCGATGCCTTAGGGAAATGATTTCTTTCCCGATTTAAAAGCAGCAGGAGAGCCAAACGCTCAAAATCGAATGCGCAGCAATGTTGGAGGCGAGAAGCTGAACCCCGACCTGGCTCGATCAAATGCGAAACAAGAAACGAGCAAAAGCGAGCAGCAGCGAGACGAAGACAAGGACAAAGGAAGAACGATCCCCAGTGAAAAGCGTTTTCCATCCATCGATCTTTCGACCACCGAGGAAGCCCGCCAACCCATGGCCACCGGCTACCATCGGTCACATGTCGTTGTAGGCCTTGACAGTTGCCAACCACATAAAAAGTTTCATAACAATGAATAAAAGTTCCCACCCCCATGCCATGACATGTAGAGGAACTCCCCCACCCCAAGTACCTCCTTGCATCTTTTATACCATGGAGAATGGGTCGGAATCTTAGTGCATTCATTGCCTTTTAGGGTTTTAGATCTTTTTGTTTTAGCTTCCATTTGCACCAATTTGCAATCAATATGAAATGGAGCATTAATGTTGGTCCAAATTTGTAGTGCATTCATTAACTTTTTAGGGTTTTAGATCCTTTTAATATAGCTTCCATTTGCGCCAATTTGCAATCAATATGGCATGGAGAATGCGATTCCAAATCTGTGGTGCATTCATTGCCTTTTAGGCTTTTAGATGTTTGTTTTAGCTTCCATTTGCACCTATTTGCAAGCAATATGAGTAAGAGATGCAAAAGTTAAATGGCGAGAATTCTTACTATCACACAGTTTGACTCTGATAGAGTATAGCGGTCATCGTGTGTCTAGGAAATTTCATATGTGTTTTATGTTGCACGTCGAGTAGCTTATTGGCATGGGGACAAATAGACAGGTTTGGTCCCATGCTAATGATATGTTAACACGTGAAGGGGCATGCAAGGGGGTTCTCGTGCGGGATTCGGGCAAGGTTGGGAAGTGAATTTCAGGCTAAAGGTTTGGTCGAGGTGGGAATGGCAACAACAGTTGGAATTTCCAATTGTCTGAAACACATTACTTCGGTCATTGGTTGGTGGGGAAGAGAGGCTATTCACTTTTCATTCATAGCAACAAGATTGCACACCATCATTGAGGGCTTTGGAGGTTACACATTTGTTGTTGCTCGGAGTCTTGCATGTTGTTCAAATCTCTCTCTCTCTCTCTCTCTCTCTCTCTCTCTCTCTCTCTCTCTCTCTCTCTCTCTCTCTCTCATGCATGGTACGATGTTATAACCAACCCTATCACACTCACTTTATAGCTTGACGGAACATGCATTATTCAAGTAGGCCAACCTATCTAAATATTAGCCTTATAAAAACCCATACTTATAATTTAGCCATTGATCTATGTAAGGGAATCATTCAACCTGAATTCAATGGACAGGATTCAACACTGGATGAAGCTTCTTCCACAAACCAAATCGGATGGGTTTTGGTAAGCATATCATTTGGCCTTAAGAAAAACTATATATAGACCATATGCTACACCCATTCCCCAACGACTAATGAGGAGTTCACAGTCTTCCTCTTCCTATTCTTTCCAAGCAAAGTGATGGATCACTAAATTGGTATGTCTCTTTTTGCCTCATGCTCTTTAGTGTAATGTATTGTTGTTGTATGATGGATTATTTATGCATAGATAGGTAACTGGACAACGAGCTACTTGCCGCGAGTTACTACCAATTTTTGTGGCCTAATTGAGTGCAGAGTCAACACTGGTTTTCCAGTCATGAGTGACACTATTAATGGCATCAGATAGCATGTAGAATACAATAGATATGGCACATCTTTCTTGTAGGGCCAACACTAGATTTCCGGCATTTTGTGACCGTTTTTAGCCTCTCTCTCTCTCTCTCTCTCTCTCTCTCTCTCTCTCTCTCTCTCTCTCTCTCTCTCTCTCTCTCTCTCTCTCTCTCTCTCTCTCTCTCTCTCTCTCTCTCTCTCTCTCTCTCTCTCTCTCTCTCTCTCTCTCTCTCTCTCTCTCATGGATAGTATCTATTGTTATCCCTTTTTACTAGTACCAAACCTTTTTTTACGACACGAATGGTCGATATTTCAAGTATTTTTTAAGCATTTTTAAGAAAAACGCTTCATTAAATTCCATATGGTTCACATTCAATGGTCAAGGTATGAAAGACAAGATCCAACAAACAGAAATGTTGTTTTCGTTTACAAGCTACCGGGTTGCTTCTCCTACAAGCTTTCTTTGTTGACCTAATAAGAGGAGATGATGGCTATTTATACATGAGGTAATGCATAACCATTCCTCCACCATCTCTTCTTCTCTTATCTTCTCCTCTCTCTTCCTCTTTTCTCTCTAAACCATGCTTCCTAGCAGTTGGTCTTGCCATCTTGGAAGAACAATCCAATTATAACTTGGTAACTTTGCTCCACACCACTTTGCTCAATTTTTACTACAATAAGTTTTTTGCAAGCAATTGTGCTTTTTTCTTGTTGATGTATGAAGCGATCTAGCACCATGTTTTGGCTAACAAATGTTGTGAACACCTTCTTTGCTCTTCATCGTTGAAGTTTAAGCAATATGTAAAAAAAAATTGATGATTCTGGCTAGCTAGCGGCGCGCCAGCTAGTAACCCAATCTATATGTTTTTTTACCACATATGACAACGCTAGTTTTTAGCTATAGGCAGCCGCTAATGGAGCAACTATTTATGACTTTATTTCTAGTGAGGAATAATCGTTGATAGTGGGGGCATATTAGTCGTGGCCAGCTTACCAAATGTTTTTGCAATGTATATATGTGAATGATAATTCATCACCAATCTGCTTTGTTCATTCTTGAAAGCATACTTTGTCTTTCTATGATGAAGAATATTAAGTCAACAATTTGCTTGACGAATTTCTCCTTTAATGTGAACCACTTTCATTTGTTTTAACAAATAGTTTCGAATGAATCTCGTTTACGCTCTCCAGCTTACTTATTGTTTACACTAGGTTACTCACTTTGCATTTCTTTATACCTTTCATACACTACTTTGGAGTTAGGTATGATATCTAAATGCAAGCTATCAATGTTATCTATTCCTTTTGATCATCACTATGTGGACTAACCATATATATATATATATATATATATATATATATATATATATATATATATATATATATATATATATATATATATATATATATATATATATATATATATATATATATATATATATATATATTTATTTATTTATTTATTTATTTATTTATTTAAATATCTCTACGAATGAATGCTCACCAAGATACTATACTAGAAAGCAAGCACCTTAACTATCGACTCCAAAAGACGCTTAGGTTCGTTATTTTCTTAAAGGGATAACTAAAAATAAGACTTTTTTTTTGTTTTGGCCTTTAAAAAAGAACGTACTATGTGGAAGAATCATGGCATCATCACAAGGGAGCTTATCTACGACTATTGAGATAAGAGCTTTCATACCTAACTACATTATGATACTGAGGTAAGGTTGCAATTTGTTCTTATCAGCACACTCTTGCTCATCGTACCTATCTCTATTATCCCTTGCTCATTATTATTCACATAATCGTAGCTAATCCAAGGACAACTCTGAGTTAATCTTCATTTTCTTATAGTTGAACTAAATACACACCAAGCTCTAAGATTAGGTTTTTGGATCAGCTACTCTTGAAACCCATGGATTTGCGCAAGAGTCATAACAGTCATATGGATTAACATGGCATGGATTTGCCCTAATATTGTTTTTGACTAGACTAACCAAGACTAATGTTCCTAAAATTGGCTCCAGTAGTATATGAATTATCATCTAGGTTAATGTGTTGTAAACATCAGGACTTGGGTCTATACGATCTTGGAAAGCATGGAATGGCATGGATTTGGCCTAATACCGTGTGCGTGTCCTAGCCCCTAATATGAAACTTTGTACGGTTAACCTTTAAGTATCTATCTATGAAACTTACTAATTGATAAGGACCAATACCACACATATTTATCAGCATGGCATCTGCCTTGATATGGTCAGAAAAAAAGTTTGGCCTATCATCATATATCTTATTTGAATGTAAAGACTAGACTATGATTTTTAAATTCTAATCATGCTATGAAGTAGAAAAGCTTGTTTTGTACATGGATAACAACCGACATTTAGCGTTGACACCTATCTTCCTCACATACTAACTCGCTCGGTTTTGTGTTGTGGGATGGTGGCATGAGTTATAAATCAGTTTGGATCTGATTCATTAGTATAAGCTTCAAATTTGATATTGTATTTTTTGTACAGTTTATTTGGTTTATTGTATTTGGTTGTTACCGGGGGACTTGACCCGCCATCGACATATCAATCGGGTACTCTTGACTACTTGGGTTAGCCGAGTAGCCACACGTAGGGAAAATTAGCCTATACATTATATTTTTGACGGTTTATGCTATACTTATGGGCATGTCCTAGGTTTGTTAGTACTTTAGCCCATGTTGGGCCTATTAGTTAGACAGGTGCCTTTTTTAGTGTGATGACACGTGCCGAGCCCATGCATGTTGGGGCTTTTGGTATATGTATAGTTTTCTTTACTATACAATTAGCTTTTGTTGTGCCATCTTTGAGAGCTTGTGAGAAGTGACTATGGTGATTGATTGATGTGATCTGCATATTGCACTAGATCCAAACGAAATTTTAACTTGGTATCAGAGCGGCAGGGTGTGGCAAGTATGCACGATCCGGTGGAGCCATCGTCGACATCTTTCACCAGGAAAAACATAACTCAGAGTGTCTCAGGAGAGAGGACTCCATACGGGTATCGCCAAACCGGATGGCAGGAGACAGCAAAGTTCCTTTGATCGGAGCTTCGGGGAAGTGATCAAAACGATTGTTGTAAGAGGAATTCAAAGAAAAATTTCGGAGAAACTTGCAGTTCAGTGGTTTCGGGAAAATCATCGATGTTGGCTTCATGATTCATTGTATGGACAGTCGTCCCCAACGGGGATTTGCAGAGGAGCTGCAAAGAGCAGTGACAGGGTTAGATTGTACGAGAAATTGAGACATTATGCAACTTTCCAATTTTATGAGGTATAGATGGATTTCTCAGAATAACAGACCATTAGCAGCCAATTGGGCACAATTGGAATACCGTAAATTGCATCAGAACACCTGAGGGAGGACGACCTCAGTGGGAAAGAGAACTACAAGTGGAAGCTCAAGAAAAGCCTGAGAAATGTCCAGAACCTTCTTCTTTCTATTGACTAGGGTTTAAGGGAGCAAAAACATGGATCCCAGACTGTAGCAAACATATTTTTGAACTATAAAAATCTGCAGATGGGCGCGCTGGTAGGTGCGCAGCAGCTCGTTGATGGCCGTGGCCGGCCGTGCGCTGGAGGAGCTGAGATATTTTGATTAGACTCAACCATCATAGCTATGGAAAATTTTAGAAGAAGAAGCGAAGAGGAGAACTCGTTGGAGGAGGTCGGAGCATCACGCACTACAAACGAAGAAGACGACCTAGTGTCTATAAGGAATCCATGGATGGAGGAGTTGCCTTCGGCACGCGAGAAGCATAGTAACTGTAGGATCGGGCACTATGGAGATCGACGGTTGAGGTCGGTTGCTCGGGGAGCGATCTAGGTCGTGGGATCAAAGTCAGCCATTGGATGGGCCTTGAAGAGGAATTGAAGGGACCTGAAGGGAGAACCCCCCTTCAGCTTCAATACAGCATGAAATGGGTTGAAGGGACCCAAAGTCTAGATTTGGAAATTCTTTATTAAATTTTTATTTTGAAGATATAATTCATTTTTGCAAGGAAAATGGTTTGTGGCCTAACTAAGGAGGCATCTATTTTGGCCATCCTTGGGCCAAATTTGTTGGAAAGTGTCAAGGCTATAGCCCTTGCACAACACTCTAGGAACACAGATGGACGGGTAGCTCAGTGGTAGAGCACCCCACCAAAATGGGGGAGGTCCTAGGTTCAATCTCTAGCCTCGACCACACACACCAAGTGTAAAAACTTTTCACATGTATCAAAGCCATGGTTGTGGGTGTGATCTAGGCGGGCGGTAGCTGAAAAGGGCTATGCCTTGAGGGGGAGTGTTAGAAAGTGTCAAGGCTATAGCCCTTGCACAACACTCTAGGAACACACATGGACGGGTAGCTCGGTGGTAGAGCACCCCACCGGAATGGGGGAGGTCCTAATCTCTAGCCCGACCACACACACCAAGTGTAAAAATGTTGCACATGGTATCAGAGCCATGGCTGTGGGTGTGATCTAGGTGGGCGGTAGCTAAAAAGGGCCATGCCTTGAGGGGGAGTGTTAGAAAGTGTCAAGGCTAAGCTATAGCCCTTGCACAACACTCTAGGAACACAAATGAACGTGTAGCTCAGTGGTAAAGCACCCCACTGGAATGGGAGAGGCCCTGGGTTCAATCCCTATCTCGACCACACACACCAAGTGTAAAAACTTTTCACATGGTATCAGAGCCATGGTTGTGCGTGTGGTCTAGGCTGACGGTAGCTAAAAAGGGCTATGCCTTGAGGGGGAGTGTTAGAAAATGTCAAGGCTATAGCCCTTGCACAACACTCTTGGAACACAAATGGACGGGTAGCTCAGTGGTAGAGCACCCCACTGGACGTGAGGGCATCTTGATGATAAGTGTGGGCCATTAGCGAGATGATCTGATTTGATGACTAGTGGTGTAGCGGCTGATTGCAATTATTTGGACAAAGGCAAACCATCATTGGAGTCTTACAAGTGATGAGTGATCAATTTTGCAGGGCCTTGGCATTTTGCAAGTAAATTTTTTGCGAGTTTTGCGAAATTTCTTTCTTGCCATGATTCAACAAAAAGCACATACCTTTTTTTATGCTACTACTTCAATGTTTATTATTAAGAATGTGGTTTGGGACATAGTTAAAAATGTCACAAAGGGAAAAAATAATGAAAATTAAATTTTTTTTTGCAGCCTTCAAAGGTAACACGCCGGCATGCACGGCAAGACCACTCGGAAATTTTTTTTTTTTTTTCGGGTGGTCTCACCATGCATGCCGGCGTGCTAGGTTTTGAGGCTACAAATTTTTTTCCTCATTTCGTAAAGCACGTCGGCGTGCTATCTTTAAAGGTTGCAAAACAAAAGTTAGTTGTTTTCTTTAGCACATCGGTTTACTATGTTCGGAGGTCGAAAAATATATTCTAAAATAATGTTTTTACTCAAAATTTGATTCTCATATGTGTCAAAATAGCTTTTCTATTTTATAAATCATCGGCATGCTAGTCAAATCATCTCCAAAAAAAAAAAATTCAAAAAGTTTTTCAAAAACACGTCATTTTTTTGAAATAAAAAATTTGCGAGCTAGCACGCCGCGCGCATGCTAGCTTTTACAGCTTCAACAACACTTTTTTTAAAATAAAAGTAAACCTATATTTATAGAGTAACAAAGTATTTTGTGATGAACCTATTTAAAATTTGATGGATAGTCAAAGTTTTAAGTATGCACCAAACCAGAATTCTTATTCTTCAAAAATCATGTAGTGGCATACAAAGAGTAACACACCATGTGCTACCATTTTGAGGTTAGGTCAAGTCAAGAGATTTGGTCATGTCTATTTGGTAGTCATCCCTACTTTATAGGACCTACACCTGAGTTGAAGGTGAAAATTTGACCAACTAGCTACCTACCAAGCATAACTCTAGGATCTAGGCTAGGGTTTTATTTTAGGGCAAGAAGAGTGAGTCAACTTCCTTATTACATGCTAGAAATCCACCTAACTTCAAGAAGGAAGTCGAATTTGAGATGTATTCCAAGCTCTCATAGTGAGAAGATAGAATATTTTTGGAGCTCATTGGCAATCTCAAGCTAGTTCACTATGTACATTGAGTTTTTGTGATCCAAATGCAAACAAATCAATTTCTACTTGTTTCTCAGCTTGAAGGCCGTACTAAAACCTGTAGTACACACGTGTGGCTTGGATTTCAATGTCGATCAATGCTTTTGATTGTTAATGCTTGTTGTTTGTCAAATTGCCAATCTAGATCAACTTTTTGATGACTAGTTTTTTGACAGATTGTTAAGAAAGCATCCAATCACTCTTGTGGATCTTTTGTAGATCCATTTATGGTCCTAAAGTACAGTACTTTCACAAACTCCATTTATCATCGACAAGCCTCGACCTAAAATGTTCCTACACCAATCGAAGATATCTCAATCGAGCAACAATGAGAGTCATCCACTCAGTAGCCGACAATTGTTCGAAGATCTACTCGAATTTGAAAAGAACCTGATCGATTCGTCCCTCAAGTGTTCATCAGTCACGATGAACTTGCAGTAGCAGCAGCCTTGTTGAGTTCAAATGCAGATAGCTAGCATACAATCATGAATGTTGAGTACAAATCTTTGATGAAGAACAAGACCTGGAGTCTTGTCGACCCTTCTTCGAATGCGAAGACCATTGACACCAAGTGGATCTTCAAGTTGAAGATTAATCCAAATGGATCTAAATCTGGATGGAAAGCTCGACTAGTGGTGAAAGACTACAAACAAGTCTATGGAATAGATTACACTGAGACCTTCAGTCCAAGTGGTAAAGCCGCATCAATCAATTTGAACATTATTGGCTATCGTAACCGTAGAAGATCTAGACATTCATCAAATGGACGTTCAAAAAACATTCCTAAATGGATACATCCAAGAAAACATATGTCCTTCAAGGTCAAGAGCACAAGGTCTATAAGCTGTAGAAATCCCTCTACGGGTTAAAGCAAGTTCGTTGAGCCTGGTTTGATAGAATGAATCGATTATTGTTGTAGCATTAATTTATTTCTAGTTTTGCATATTTGAACGTATATCTCTAGTACATAGGCTCTAGTTATATTATCATAGCATTATATGTGATGATTCATTAATCATCAACAATCTAAATTAGCTACTGCATGAGATGAAAGCTCTGCTTTTGAAGGAATTCAAAATGACTGATTCGGGCCCAGTATACTACCTAACCTGACATGGAGATCACAAGAGACAAAACAAGCATAAGTATCACTATAAGCTAACAAATGTATCTAACCAATGTACTTCACAGGTATGGCATGGAAGATTGCAAGTCGATAGACTCGCCTATGGATCTCGGATTCAAACTATCGAAGGACATATGCCCAAAGACTGTTCAAGAAAGGGAGGAAATGTGCAAATATCCCTACTAGTTGATCATTGGGTCAATCCTGTATGCCATGATCTACACATGACCTGATCTTGCATACACAGTCAGCACATTGTCATAATATATGTCGACATGAAATAGAAAAATATGATGATGACATAGAGCGACAGTCAAAGTGGCATCTAGTTGGCAAAGAATCATGTTTATCATATCAACATGAAGCATATTAACATACACTATTACTTCATTCGTGAAAGGGTTGTAGGAAATAGAAGCCTAAGGATCCAGAATCTTGATTATTCAATCACATAAAGCATTCTCAAAAGAAAGAGAGAGATGGCTAGAAACCCTCTTGTAGAAACTCGTGGACAGCCAAGGAGAACAGTCAGTATTGCTTACAAAAGTGTCCCATACAAATGGGATGCACACACATATATAGTCCAAGATGACTATCTCACTTCATGACTATTGGCTATCCAACTAATTGACTATTGACTATCCAACTTTCTATAAGTTACATAGAAAGAATAAGGTACCTCCACTATGTCAAGTTGGGGTACTTAATGTCTCAATTAGGCCTAGTGGACACATGAGTCCCTACCAAGTTAATTTCATACTAATTTAGCTAACTCTAAGTTTAGTAGGCCTAATATAATAAATGACCATGGTTACACAACTCTCGACCTTTTGGGTCAAAGTAACCTATGGTAATGTAAGCAAATCCATTTACATTCCAACAATGTCCTTAAATGGAAATGCATAACATAACATGAAGTAACTTCTCGAAAGAGAAAAATGCAACTTGTTGTCCGGACTTCATGTCGCCAAATAAACTTCGTATGAAGTAGTCGAAATCTCATCTCCAATCATGTCCAACATATAAAAGGAAAATAATGCATAATAATGAAGCATCAAGTCGAAGGGTGAGGATTTGCATGCTCCATCCAAAGTAGGGAACCAACATAAACTCGACAATAAGTCGAAACATGGACTTGTAATCCATTATAGGATCCCACATCATTTGAAAAAACTTCTTACCATAAGGACAATAAAAAAGAGTACCAAACTCTTTTGACATCACATCCTCCCAAACCTTACCATCAATGATTGCTCACATAGAATAGACAATGTACCAACATCATGATGAAGAGTAAGTGTAGGACCAAAAAAATCAGCAAGAGATACTGATTTTAAAGCGGCATGTGCCTTCCCTTCATAGTAAGACATTTCTTTGTTGTCCTGCAAAGTTTCCAATAGCCGACAAGAAATTGTTATGGGTTGTTCAACACTTTGTAGCCCAAAGTGTTCCCAACATGGACCATGTTGTCCATAATCTTCCGCAGGCTATTCCTGAAGCATAATGGACTGCTTATGATGTAAAATGGGCTATAAATGACCAAAAGAAGATGACTGAACTTGTTGTCCAACGTCTTCATCATAAAAATTTGACAAACTATCAAGAGATGCATCAACGATGGCGTCATCAAAGCTGTCCCTCGAAGAGGCATGGGATGACATAGAAGATTCTTCAAATAATAAAAAAGCATCTCCAAACAAATGCTCACTCTTAACACTTTGAACAAAAGTACTGATTGACACATGTTGACTCCCACCTCGATTAGTACAAAAAGGTTCCAAAGAGTGCTCAAATTTTTCAGCCTTTGCTAAAACATCAAATTGAAAAAGTTTTGCATGAAACTTTTCACTAATGCATCCATCATATGCATCAACTTGCGGTGACTTGAAAAAAAAAGATTGTTTCAACATCTGCTCAATGTATCATTGTTGAGAGATGAAGATTCCAGCCCCATGTGGAAGATCAACAAGAACTCAAGGGTGGTTCATGAGTGAGTTATACTCCTCTTGCATCGCATCCTCCCAACATTTCACTCCTTTGACCTGCTCATAAAAAACAGGTTCTACTACACCATCCTCAATAGAAATAACAGCAAAATAAAAAAAAATCAACAAATTCTATTGATTTAGTAGAGGCACGAGTCTTCCCTTCATAGAAATGATCCACTCTGTTGTCCTGCAAAGTCTGCAACAACCATTTAGGGACTGGTTTGGGCTGTCCAACAACCTTACCTTTGTCAACACTTTGTTGTCCAAAGTGTTCTGAACTTGGACCTTGCTATCCAATGTTTTCCGAACTTGGACCTTGCTATCTGATGTCTTCAACAGGCTGCTCTTCACCATAAATAGGTTATTCTTGATGAACTATGGGCTTCAAAAAATGTTGGGAGAGAGGGGGAGAATAAATCACGAACACGAACAAGAAACGAACGAGAAACGAACTCGAACAGAAAATGTTTGTGCGCAGCGGAATGAGTTAAATGTCTTTCTCTGTAAGCATGACTACGCCTATCAGAATGAACAGAACTTTAGTGATAGGAATCATAGTCATTCTAGATTACGCAGCCAAACATTTAATGGATGAAGCGCTAGATGAATAATTTGTCGCGAATTGCAAGACAAATTATATGTCGCGAATGATTCGCGAAGAGCTAGACTATGCTCGACTAATAATTAGTCGCGAATGATTCGCGAAAGACAAGACTAAAAGTTAATTGTCTATTACCAGAAAGAACAACAAGAAAGATCAGACAAAATGAAGAACAAGCATAGCAATATTAACACAAATCGGAATGCAGAACAAAGAGCTATATCAGATTAAGTATATCATGTATACATGTTAATAATGCAGTAGAGCACAACACAATAGCGGATGAAACCGCGTGCCCTATGAAACTTATTTTGTCTGCAATGAGGAATGAAACCTCTTCTCTTAGTCTCTTCTTCTCTCACTATGGAATACGCAGATGGTCTCCAATATATACATAATATTACAGGTGTGCAGATGTGAAAGTACAGAGTGGATGTGCTGTGTGTAAGAGATCGTGAGTGACTGCAGTAGTTGTCCAATTTGTTAGCGCAGCTGCATGGAGTGAGCATGAGAAGGGTGCGACGTCAGTCAGTACTGAGGTTGGTGATGATGCAAAAAGTGCATCACTTCTTACGAGTAGCCTTAGGATTAGATTTACAGGGTGCCTTAGCTTTTAGGGCACCTTCGGCATTCTGTAGAATAGTGTCCCCTTTTCGCCTATCACCATAACCTGTGTAAAAACACAGTGTTGCGATTCTTTCATCTTTTATTCGTCTGTGCAAATTTGCGTGTAAATATGCAAGTTGCGTGACAATGTTAGTAAATATGCAACAAGAATGGAGGCAGATTAAAAAATGGAATTTAGGAGAGTAGAAGGAGTAAATCCAACACCCCCCCTTAATCTGGATCTGTGAATGCCTTGATCTTCAGACTGAGCAATGCGCAAAATTTGTTGTGTGCATTAACATTGAGTGCTTTCGTGAAAATGTCTGCAACCATGTCCTGCGTTCTGTAGTACGTTAAGCTTACCTCCCTATCGAGAACCTTGCCCCTGATGTAGTGATAACTGATCTCAATGTGCTTACTCCTAGAATGAAATCTAGGGTTGACCGATAAGGCAATAGCACTTTGGATATCACAAAACAAAATTGTAGGGTTGTACTGATACAGATTGATGTTTGACAACAAATTTCTCGACCAAAACGCTTCCTTAATAGATTGAGAAGCAGCAATGTATTCTACTTTAGTAGAAGAAAGTGCGATATAGGTTTGCTTACAACTGTTCCACAAAATAGGACCGCCGTTGAAGAAGAATGTAAATCCAGATGTGGATTTACGATTGTCTGCATCTCCTCCCTAGCTTGCATCAGAATAGCCACTAAGCTGATGAAGATTGTCGTTGCTGACATCTCCATAGCAGATGCACTGGTCCATGGTAGCTCGAATATATCTCATGACTCGAATAAGAGCCTTCCAATGGGTAATGTCAGGATTAGCCATATATTGGCTAAGTGAGCTTACATCAAAAGAGATATCTAGTCTTGTATAGACCATTGCGTACATGAGAGATCCAAGTATTGATCAATATGCATATTCTCTCATCTGCTCCTCTTCCTGCTTGCTCTGGGGACATTGGTCCTTTGACAAATGCAGACCTGGATCCATTGGTGAGTGAGCTAATTTACAATTCATCAAATTGTATCTGCTAAGAACATTGTGAAGATACCTTTGTTGAGTGATGTAAATCAGTCGATTTGCTCTATCTCTGTGGATTTGAATTCCAAGACAGAAGTGAGCTTCGCTCATGTCGAATTCTGAGAACAACATCTATTTTGCATCCTTGACCATTTTGGTATTGTTGCTGAAGAGCAACGTATCATCAACGCCGCAAGGTGATGATAATGAAGGATTGCTGCACTGACCTTCAATAAATGTTGCAATCAGCAGTGCTTGGTTTGAATCCTTGTTCAATGAAGAATGTGTTGATTCTCTGAAACCAAGCTTTGGCAGACTGTTTCAAGCCGTACAGTGCTTTGTGGAGTTTACGGACATGATTCTTCATGCCTTCCAGAATGTATTCTTCTGGATCATTTAGATATCTTCTTGTATAACTCCATTCAGATAGGCTGTTTGTATATCAAGTTGATGTACATCGAGGTCGGTAGTTGCAGCATAAGACAGGAGCATTCGGATCGACGAATGTTTGATGACTGGACTAAAAGCCTCACTGTAGTCAACATTCGAGATCTGGGTGAATCCTCGTGCTACCAGTCTGGCCTTTCTTCGATCAATTGCTCCGTTGGCATTATATTTGATCTTAAAGATCCATTTGCAATCAATGATATTGCAGCCAATAGGAGCTTCGAATAATGACCATGTCTGATTCTTGATCAGAGAGAAATACTCTCTGTCCATGGCTTCTCTCCAGAGATCAAAGTCTGGTTGGCTAAGTGCCTCTTCGATTGTCATCTGTTCCTGCATTAAGAGATAGGCAGACTTAGGAGTATACCTTGTGGGTTGTGTGCACACTCGGCTTGATCTTCTGGGAGGATTCGACTGACGAACCGTTTTTTTTTTTGTTGCTGGGTAGCAACAACATCTTCATATGATTTGTTGTCTCAAAGTGGGTCGACAATAGACACGCCTGAGGCAGAATCTCGGACTGTTGTATCAATGGCAAGTGATGGAGGTCCTTCTTGAGCAATATCCTTGTCTTTGAGGTCGACGAACTGATCCCTGATAAAGACTGTATCTCGGCTATACAAGATTTGTTGGCTATCAGGATCGTACAGCTTGTAGGTGTTATCAGACAAAGTGTATCCAATCAGGATGGTCTTCAGACCTTGTAAGTCTAATTTCTTCCTTGTGTCCTTTGGGATCTGCGCGTAGGCAATGCACCCAAACACTCTTAGGCTTTTCAAAGAAGGCCTGTCCACACCTCGTGGGGTGTCTTGTCTGAGAGGGCCTTGGTCGAACATCTGTTCTAGACGTAAGCTGCCATGGAGACAGCTTCAGCCCAGAATCTCTTGGGCAACGATGCATGCGATAGCATACACTAAACAGATTCGACCAAAGTACGGTTCTTCCTCTTAGCTAAAAAGGAGTGATGAATTGTTGCTCAATGCCTTGTCTTTGACAATACTCCTTAAACTCGACAGAGATGTATTCTCCACCTTGTATGACCTTAGGGCCTTGATCGTCCTTCCAGTCTCCTTTTCTGCACGCTCCTTGAAGATTCTGAAGTAGTTGAAGGCTTCTGATTTCTTCTTTATGAAATACACCATCGTCCTTCTAGAGAATTCGTCAATAAAGGTTATAAAATACAAGGATTTTTCATCGGGCTACAAATATCTGAATGTTCAACATCTAGCAATCCTCTAGCAATATGCTGATGGCTTGACTCAAATGGTTTCCTAGTCTGTTTACCAACTAGACAGTCTTGACAGACAGGTAACTCGACTTTTTCGCGAGGATAGTCGAGATCAAGAACAATAGATTGTCTAGACATTCGTTGTACAATAGCATGATTTAAATGACCAAGTCTATAATGCCAAAGTAAACTTTTATTTGTATGAATTGAAGTATTGAGAGCTGACTAGAGGCAGAAAAACGATGACTTAATTTATACAAGTAGCCATGCCTCTTTCCAAGTGCTAGGATCTTGCCAGTCCTATCAACTACTTTATACTGATCACATTCGAACTCTACCCTATGTCCTAAATCTGTGATTCTGCTTACAGAGAGCAGATTCGTAGATAAATTTGGTACATACAAGACTTTAGAGAGTAGCTTAGATTGATCATTTGCAAAGTTTAATCTTACAGTGCCTTCACCTTTGATAGCTTCTGTGCTATTGTCACCAAGGTGAACTAACTTCTGGGTACTATAAGGTGTATAGGACTCGAAACAGCCAATGAGGCTAGTCATGTGCTGAGTGGCTCCGGAATCCAGGAACCAAGAACTGTCGCAGATGCTCCTTGATGGTTGGTCATGAAGGAATCATGATCTGTTTCTTGAATAGGCTATGGAGTTTTTGCAGCTGCATTTGCCACTTAATTCGACTATCCCTTGCTATTGTTCTTCGCTTGAAGTATTCGACAATCTTGAATTTCGTGGTTATTTCGTTTGCAGTATCTGCAGAACAGCTCCTTCTTTGTCTGCAAATTCGATTGTTCCTTGTGCTGAGCTGGTTCCGGTCTGGCTTTGATTGCTTTGGGCCTTTTTCCTTCTTCTGCTTTGTCATGCTCTTGTTGGTGTACAAGGCGTGAGAATCAGCTGAGGAACTCGAGGCTTCGTTCATTTGCATGTCTTCCTACAACAACATAGTAATGGCTCTCAAAAGAGTCAATTATGGATGAGTCATGGTGATCATCACCCAGCTGTCATAAGAACTTGGCAAGCTTGTAAGCAGTTGCATCACTGCGTCTTGATCGTCTATGACAGATCCGACAGCGACCATTTGTCTTAGCAAGTTCTTGAATTGATTAATGTGATTTTGTAGAGAATCTCCATTTGTCATCTTGAGGGAGTAGAATTTCTTCCTGAGATGTAGCTTATAAGCTATATTTCGCACCTCGTATAGTGTGCTCAAGATGTCCCAGACTTCTTTCGATGTCTGAGCCTCAGATACATGGCCGATTTGGGTATCCATGATGTTGAGGATGATCAGCACGAAAGCTTTTCCATCCTTCAGCTTCCATCTGACGATTGCTACGTCGTCTGCTTCAGGTTTCCCTTCTGCACCTGTAACAACGTCGTACAATTCGTTTGCCATTAGTACAGTTTTCATCTTAAATTTTCATAGATGGTAATTGGCTCCATCAAGCTTGTCCATGATAGGACTGGCTTTCCCTTGGGAATCCATGTGGAAGAATTAGTCTAAGTGATAGGAGAAACTATCAGTGACTTAAGTATGAAAATCTGATATTTACAGAACAAGAAAACAATTACTCTATCGGCTAGTAGAGTCTTGTGCTGTGGAAGCTTATCAAGCTATGAAAATAGCTTTGATACCATGTTGGGAGAGAGGGGGAGAATAAATGATGAACACAAACGAGAAACGGACTCGAACAGAAAATGTTCGTGCGCAGCAGAATGAGTTAAACGTCTCTCTCCGTAAGCATGACTACGCCTATCAGAATGAACAAAACTTTAGTGATAGAAATCATAGTCATTCTAGATTACGCAGCCAAACATTTAATGGATGAAGCGCTAGATGAATAATTTGTCGCAAATGATTCACGAATGATTCGCGAAGAGCTAGACTGTGCTCGACTGATAATTAGTCGCAAATGATTTGCGAAAGACAAGACTAAAGTTAATCGTCTATTACCAGAAAGAACAACTAGAAAGATCAGACAAAATGAAGAACAAGCATAGCAATATTAACACAAATCAGAATGCAGAACAAAGAGCTGTATCAGATTAAGTATATCATGTATACATGTTAATAATGCAGTAGAGCACAACACAATAGCGGACGAAACCGCATGCCCTACGAAGATTATTTTGTCTATAATGAGGAATGAAACCTCTTCTCTTAGTCTCTTCTTCTCTCACTATGGAATACGCAGATGGTCTCCAATATATACATAATATTACATGTGTGCAGATGTGAAAGTACAGAGTGGATGTGCTATGTGTAAGAGATCGTGGGTGACTGCAGTAGTTGTCCAATCTATTAGCGCAGCCGCATGGGGTGAGCGTGAGAAGGGTGCGACGTCGGTCAGTACTGAGGTGAACGTTGGTGATGATGCAAAAAGTGCATCACTTCTTACGAGTAGCGTTAGGATTAGATTTACAGGGTGCCTTAGCTTTTAGGACACCTTCGGCATTCTGTAGGATAGTGTCCCCTTTTTGCCTGTCACCATAACCTGTGTAAAAACACAGTGTCGCAATTCTTTCGCCTTTTATTCGTCTATGCAAATTTGCGTGTAAAAATGCAAGCTGCGTGACAACGTTAGTAAATATGCAGCAAGAACGGAGGCAGAGTAAAAAATGGGATTTAGGAGAGTAGGAGTAAATCAATGCATTTTGCACCTCCATTGTGTTAATAATGGAGAGGCAAAGGCAATCAAATAGTGGGCAAAATAGAATCATGGAGAGAGAGGTGTGATAAGAGATAATCAATGGTGAGATCTGTGCGAGGAGTCATAGGATGGATAGAATCTATGTGTGTGACATAGTGAGATGGATATAATCAACAGTAGGATCCAGGTGAGGCGTTATGAGATCCATGGTAGGATCCATGTGAGGTGTGGTGGAGTGACTAATCAAATCCATGTGAGGCGTGGAAAGATGCATAACCTCCACATCATGATGTGTGTAGTGACTAGTGATATCAAAAATATGATCCTCAACTAGATCTGTGTCTAATGCCAAAGATGAAATAAATATATCTTATCTTGTTGATAAGACTATCATTTGTGTAAGAAATCAACACCAATTTATTATTCTACAAGAGTGAAAAATCCTACACAATTTAGTCCTTTTTTTTAATTGTAAATATGTGTACAATAGAATCAATACTAAATACATTTAGTTTATTTACAAAATCACATTGGGCTCTTCAATGTGCTTTCCAAACTTCCACATATGTTGCACCACTATTCATCTCTACTAGGACCAGTTGTACAACATAGGTAGACTACCACTAGTTAGTCGACGAGGCACATATTCTGCCAACAACAACCCGGGTCATGCAGGAGTTGCCACCAAAAATGTGTATATGTATAGTTTTCCTTTGAAAAAGTAGTTAGTGTGAGAGTCTTGAGCTTTATAGCAATTGTGGTTTTGGTGCTTAATGTGTTGCATATCTGTGATCTTGTTTTGCTAGAATCTTAACTTGGTATCAGAGCCATTATGATTATGCACAAGTTAGAGTCTATGGAAACAGTTTTGAGTGATTGATAGATTCAACCATTCAAGAGAGCTTTAGAAAGACGATTTACTAAGAGTTTAAAGAGTGATAAATTAGTATCGGTCGAGGTACATAGCATTGATTCAGACACATGAAGACTTGCTGAATTTAAGATTGATATTAAGGAATGGTTCATAGCATCAGACTTACTCTCAAATTGGTCGAAATTTAAGGAATTGGTAGTCAGATTTTTGAAAAAAAAATTGAGCAAGCATTGACACATTTTGGAAAATCGTCATAACTAACAAAATTTTACAGCAAAATGAATCCCAATCAATCCTAAAAGATGGAGAATGCACAAATCAAAGATCTAGATCCAAACTATGAGCTAGAATCAAGACTAGTTACCAAAACTAGCTAATTTGGCATTTAACTCCACAATGGCCACATAGATCAATACATAAAAGTAAAGTGCAGCAAGCTTCTTAGACCTGTAATCAACTTCAATACCTTCCAAAGCATGTAATTAATGCATAAAAACACTCACATCCAATAGCTATAACTCGCCACCCAAAGACAATGTTGATAGAAGTGGAACAACTCGATTTTTCTTCATGTTTGGATGGAGATCCCATCATACATTTATACATTCCAAGCTCGGATATGATCATATTAGGGCACCTCTGAACTTATCATACCATAGCCCTAACATCTAACCTAATAGGTCATTGGATCCACCCTAACTTGGGATCAAGATCTCAAGATCTAAAAACAATGTAAAACATGCTATTTTTAGATCCTAGAATTTCTCTAGCCTATCTAAACACATTTTGGCCTAATTTCAAAGATGCTATCACAATGTAATATGAGGAATGAAGTCTTTGGAAATCATCCTATGTGATTTAGCACATGTGGCATGTTGTAAAACGTGGGGATGACCAACAGCGGAAGCTCGAAGCTTTGAGCGTAGGCATGTAGGAACGGAAACGCAACAGTTAGCAGCAGAAATATCCAAGAAGAATGATTCATACAAATTGCACAAATGAACAATACATTAGTGAGACAAAAATTGCACTCTGATTAATATCAACAGTGAGTAGATACAAATTTGAGTAGTTCAAATTAATATTTTAATTCAGGCCCGATATTTTTCATAAAACTAAGGAAAATCACCACCATAAAGCTTTTGGTGATGGAAGTCCCAAATCTCACATTAGATTTCTATATTCAATTGTTGTGGCCTTACTAATGAGTCTAACCAAGAAAATAGAATCAATCATTATTAACATGGGGAGAACAAAAAAGACATTTACACTATTTATGATATTACAAAAGTCTACTAGTGCATCATAATAAACATATCAACCCCACAATACATTACCAATTATGGCTTATAAAGGAAAAGTGACAAAAACTAGAGGAACAATAGTATATTTGCACTACATTACAAAAAAGCAATAACATTATCATCATAAAAAAAGGCTGGACACATTTGCAAAATTTTACTCACGACTACTAAATTTGATGAGATTTCACTTTAAAATGGCTTTTGAAATTTGTAGACCAAAGACTGCAATTAAAGATATACATTTTTTATTATTGGGGTGATTATATCTATCAAGCTAGTATTTCTAGATGAATGTGGAGCGAAAAAAACACATAATCCCATTTTGGACAAATTGGACAACTATCCCATTTTGTTATGAGTTAACAAAAACCAAATTACAAAATGATTATAACTTCACATACATATTAGAAAAAAATTACCTATGCGCTTGCGATAATGCTAATATCAAGAACTTGGAACAACCTAGATACCTCGGCCAGTCTTTCTCTAATGAAAGATCACAACATATGTTTCACACAAATTTTACAAAGACAAAATACTTCGAATATGCAATCCACCTATTAAATAGAATGGAATAGATATTAATAGCAATCAATGCCTTTCACAATTAATGTCAAAAATATCTCAAATTTCCTAACATTTAGATATAGCTTAAATACCAACAAATTTTAGAGTATGTTTATTGACTTATGCCCTTCAAGTTGAAATATCAACAATGAACTAGTCGATGGCGCCAAAAAAATACTAGTAATCTACACATCATACAACCATTACAAGCAATTTTCTATTTTGTTAGTGACCAAAAAGTAAAACAAGAAACACACAAAGTGCAAAACACAACCACTTGGAAGTTTGCTATTGAAAAAATGGTCAAATATACAAAACACACATCTCATCATACACTCTCAAATACTGTATTGAAAAAGAAATGCTACCTTTTCCTAAAATTAAGCAACTAGCATTAAAAATGGAATGCACTATTTTTACAAGAAAATGTCAAAAAGACACATAAACATTATTTCACTTGTTGGCGTGATTATTTTTTCAAATTATCATAATATACTCTACAAAGTTGCAAAAATCATTAACAAAGACATCAAACTAAAGCATGCAATAATAGGGGAGACTATTACCATATGCACATACTAGTTGTTTACAAGCATCCACAAGCAAAAACAAAAATGTTGCATAATCACTACAAATAATGTTTAACTTGTTTAATATGAAAAAGATAAATCTAGTCTAAATTCACACACTATTGGGTCTCAACTTGTATTCTAGCCACTTTTCAAAGAAAACATAACACTATACATTTTCCAACTTGACCATCTAAGGACAAAGTGCAATGATCCTGAATGAGACTCTAGGTAGTCACTTTACATGTACCTATTACTAAATTAAAGGCCACCAAACAACATTCATTGTAAGTACCATATTGTCAAACAATAATTATACTAAGTACCCAAAAGCTCAATTTTATAGATGTTATATTGACTTGTCAGATAACTTAACCCATATTTTTCCTATTCTTACAAAACCATCAATTGCTTTCTTCCAAAATTGGATGCTACTTTTTTCTTTTTAAATAATTTTCAAATAACCAAATGGAGCCACCACTATAGAAGACCAATGTAGTAACCCACAACATAATATTCAAAGGTTCAAATGCCGATTCTTAAACCGACTATACAAAATGAGTAAGTGTTGTAAAGTAGGAGGACATCTACTTCTTAGCCAAAGAGGAGATGTAGTGGCATAGGCTTGGAGAGGTGTAGGAGCTCTAGATGACTTTCTAAACGTACATAAAATCAGACTTCTGTAACTTCATTAGTTACTACTTTTAAAAGAAGAAATTTTAGAATTATCATGCATGGATAAGAATTATAGAATTATCATACAAGTAAAGCTACCCACCGTATTGGTGTAGTTTCGTATAGCATCGTACCTAAATGATAGACGAAGTCATCTCTTGTGAATTATCCATCTTCAGCTGTTTTAACAAATCACCTACATGCTAGAAGATTCCAACCGAAAGTATTGTGTTAAGCGTATAGTACTTCTATCACCCTCATAGTCTTTAGCAATAGTTAATCCATCATTTAGCCGCAGATTACTAGCTTATCATTCAACTTTATTCGAGAGCAATTCCTTCCCCACAATACCCACCTCATATAGATATTCATGTTCTATGCATACGTCTTCTTAGGAAGAAACAATCATGCCAAGTTTCCTTTATGTTTACACTTCTTAGAAGTCATTCTACTCTTTATCAGAGGCAACAATCTATCATACAACCATAGCAATCATCCAAAGCAACCAATCATAGCAAGCTACAGCCAATGGAGTAGCAGGAATGCTCTTATCAATAACATATATGTATCCATCATTGTTATCTCTGGAAACCATAAGCAAGGCCAGCGGTCCATCGCACTTTCTCAATCCTTGCATACTGTAAAATGCGTGGAAATATGCATGCATGCAAGGCCATGCTTCATCGCTATAGTAACATGGATTTCACACTAAAAAAGGAGCGCTGGCCAGCAGCCCATTCCGCTATACAGATAGCGCTGGCCAACGACTACTTATCAAGAAAAATCAGTGCTATTTATGGTATACACCTGGATCGTTGTCCAGCGCCAACCAAAACTCAATTTTTGGTAGAAAAAATACTTGTAAAGGTGCCCACTATTGCTCCTTGAGGTAGCGTTTTCTTGTAAGAATGCCGAATCACAGTTTTTCAAGTCACAACTTGCTACTACACAATGGTAATCACAGCAAGTTGGATCTTTTGTAGATCGAAACTCTATTTAGGTTTATATTCTTGATCAATTCCGATTTCAAGCATCCATTCATAATAATAAAGCATAGTACACAACCTTTAGTATTAGCGAGCTAGCATTCCTCATACCGTTCTCAACTTAGGTTGCAGTATCGTTCACACGATTGCACATCCCGTAGCATTCATGAGTATTTCTCTTCGATTGCAATCACCATACAGAAAAGCACCAGTAGAGCAGGGCTGAAGGGAGAGAGAGAGAGAGAAAAAAAAAAAAAAAAACAAGAAAGTATGAGGGAAAGTGAATACGGTTTTGTGACTTCCCTCTTTATAGCACCAGAGGACACTTAGGTGTACTAAGTGCAAATTGATGCTCACCATTAGATTGATCGTTCAAAATGTGCACAGATCTTGGCCTTTGGAAAGACTACCAACTTTCCCACCACTTTTTTTTAAATTTTTTTTTTTCATAAGTGAGGTCTTCTATCATAGCAAGGCATTTTTCTTATGCCCCGACAAGTAAATAGGGTTAGTACGCGACATTTACATTCTACAGAGGTTTGCAAATAGAGTGATATATGTACGTGACAGAGCCCATGAGAGAGAGAGAGAGAGAGAGAGAGAGAGAGAGAGAGAGAGAGAGAGAGAGAGAGAGAGAGAGAGAGAGAGAGAGAGAGAGAGAGAGAGAGAGAGAGAGAGAGAGAGAGAGAGAGAGAGAGAGAGAGAGAGAGATATTCGAACAACTTAGTTATTATTAAAATTTCACAATTCTAGCTTGACCATTTTTGGTCACATGCATTGTAATTGGCAAGAAGGCCATGTAAATAGATGCCACACGTGCCAAATCACATAGGATGCTTTTCAAAGACCTCATTCCTCATATTACATTGTGATAGCATCTTTGAAATTAGGCCAAAATGTGTTTAGATAGGCTAGAGAAATTCTAGGATCTAAAAATAGCATATTTTACATTGTTTTTGGATCTTGAGATCTTGACCCCAAGTTAGGGTGGATCCAATGACCTATTAGGTTAGATGTTAGGGTTAATGTATGACAAGTTCAAAGGTGCCCTAATATTCTTAGATCCAAGCCTGGAATGTATAAATGTATGATGGAATCTCCATCCAAACATGAAGAAAAATTGAGTTCTTCTATCAACATTGTCTTTGGGTGGCAAGTTATAACTATTGGATGTGAGTGTTTATATGCATTAACTAGTGAAAATTGTGTTTCTTTTTTACTCAATTTTGAATAGGTTTGTGATTGAATATGTCAATGTGATTCAACCTGAATTAAGAGGGCTTTATTTGTGAGACATTTGTGTGCTCTAAAGTGCTTTTGGTTCAATATAGGTGGATTCATCCTTCTTGTAAAGTTGAGATCAAGGAGGAGAGTAGTTTTGATCAGATCTATAGTAAATTGAGCTAGGTTTGGATCTAGTTTGGATCTTGAAGATTGATCAAGCTCAAGATCATCTTAGATCTTGTTGAGAAATCAGAGAGTGATTCATCTCAAGTACCAAAGAGAGTGGGATAGAGTTGTGATCATATCTTATACAATATATCTTATTTCATTGAATCTATCTCCCTATCATTGAAGATGGCATCCATAAGTGCCTATCTGACCACATTTGATTTGTGGCACAAGAGGCTTGGTCACATCAACACCAAGTCCATGGAAGCCATGTGCAAGGAGGAGCTTGTTCTCGGCCTGCCAAGATCTTTGACAAAGGAGGAAAGGGTATGTGAAGCTTGTGCCTTGTCTAAGGCACACAAGTTACCTTTTCCAAGCTCAATCACAAAGACAATCATCCTCTCAAGTTGATCCACTCGGATGTGCGTTTTGCTAGGGAAAAGAGCAATGGTGGAGCTACAATGTTTGCCACCTTTATAGATGACTACGCAAGATATGGATGGGTATATCTACTTTCCTCTAAAGCACATGTTTTTGAGAGTTTTGTCAAGTTCAAGACTTTTGTTGAAAAGCATCATGATCACAAGATCAAGTTTTCTAGAAGTAATAATGTAGGAGAATATATCTCAAATGAATTTAAGACTTTGTGATCAGGAAGGGAACAAGAAGGAGTTATGTTGCCCTTCTCAACAAAATGGGGTGGCCGGGAGGAGAAATAGGACACTATGTGAATGTATTAAAGCTCTAAGGTTAAATGCATGCCTACCTAAGTCTTTTTGGGGAGAAGCTCTCATTTGTGCTAACTTCTTATGTAATAGAGTACCATGTAGCTCTATAATTGGTAAAACATCTTATGAATTGTTGTATGGAGAAAAGCCTAATCTCAAAAACTTGAAGGTGTTTGGATGCATTTGCTATATACACGTCCCTTTGGACACAAGAACCAAGGAGGATCCATCATCCATGAAGGGGATCATGGTATGCTATGGCAATGCAAGCAAAGGTCACAAAATCTTCATTCCCTCTTCTCAAAAGATTGTCATTTCTAGAGATATCATTTTTGATGAGTCTAGAATGCATTAGCTTGTAGATGATTCACCTAACCACTCTATTGGAAGAGAGGTGGCCGAGATCAAGGAGGAGCTTGATCATGAGGAGGAGCTAGAGCCAAGAACTCCAAGCACACCAAGAAGATCCACAAGGTCAAGTATGGAGCCATTAAGGCTCACATACAAGGACAAGGGTAATCAAGCCAAGGGAAGTACTTCTTCTTATGCTTTCATCACATCTTTTGAAGATCCTTCAAATGTTAGTGAAGCCTTAGAATCAAAGGAGTGGTTTCAAGTTATGTGTGATGAGTACAATGCATTGATGGAGAATGATACTTGGATGCTTGTTGATCTACATATGGATAAGAATGTAACTAGATGTAAGTGGGGTTTTAAGCTCAAGTTGAATCAAGATGGGAGTGTTTCTAAGCACAAGGCAAGGCTTGTAGCCAAGGGGTATGCTCAATCAAAGGGCATAAATTATGATGAGACCTTTGCACCTGCGGCAAAGATGGTCACCATAAGACTAATCATTGCTCTTGCTTCTCACTTTGATTGGTTGTTGTTTCAAATGGATGTGTCAAATGCATTTTTAAATGGCCATTTGGAAGAGGACATATCATGGAGTAGCCCGAGGGCTTCATCAAGCAAGGTATGGAAGACAAGGTGTGCCATCTCAAGAGGAGCCTTTATGGTCTGAAACAAGCTCTAGAATTTGGAACACAAGGCACAATACTTTTCTTATCTCTATTGGATTTACTCCTAGTGAGTATGATCCCACTTTGTACATAAGATTTAGTTCAAAAGGCATTGTACTTTTATTACTTTATGTTGATGATATCATACTTAGTGGAGATGATTTAGAAGGTGTTGAAAAAACTAAGCTAGATCTATCCAAAGAGTTTAAGATGGTAGATCTCGAACATTTGCACTTCATTTGGGGTATGGAAGTACTTAGATCTTACATTATGTCTTCATTTGTCAATCTAAGTATGCTATTTCATTACTTAATAGATTTAACATGCATGGATGCAAGCATGTAGAGACTCCTGTGGAGCATGATGTAAAAGTAACCAATAAAGAGGATGAAAGATCCTTCAAGAACATCACTCTTTATAGGCAACTTATTGGCTCCTTAATGTGGATAACCATAACAAGACCTGATCTTTGCTATAGTGTTTACAAGCTTAGTCAAAATATGCAAGATCCATTAGTTATCCAATAGAAATGTGCCAAAAGAATATTGAGATACATCTCGGGCACACTAGATTTTGGGATCCTTTATAGAGGTGAATCCATTAACTTGCATGTTTCTAGTGATTCAAATTTTGCAGGGGACAAGAAGGATATAAAGTCAACAAGTGCCTTTGCAACTTTCATTGGAGAAGGTGTGGTTTCTTGGCTATCAAAGAAGCAAGAAACAATATCTCTTTCATCAACAGAGGCCGAGTAAAAAGCTCAAAGTGATCAGATTAAGTGTCATTCCACTCATCTACAATGACAACATCTCAGCCCAACACTAGCATCCAATCCAATCTCCCATGCAAGGAGCAAGCATATAGAGATTGCTCACCACTTTTTAAGAGAAAAGGTCCAAGCTAAGGAGGTCTCACTAGAACATGTTTCAAGTGAAGAATGCATTGCTGATATATTGACAAATCCTCTTCAAAAGAATGCCTTTTTGAAGCTTAGATTAGCGCTTGGCTTAATTAGTAAAGCTATGTTATCATCTAGCTAGATTGTGAGGAAGAGTATTAAAATTTCACAATTCTAGCTTGACCATTTTTACCGAAGGCCGACTACATGTTTCAGACCTTCACATTTTTTCCCTTTGAGATTTTTTGTGTCTTAAACGTTTTTAAGACACCTTCGTCTTTTTCACCTTTTTTGCACCTTCGTGAAAAATGTGACACAATGGCTAGAATGCCTTGGAATCCATTTCAGGACCACCTTCGCCTTTTTCACATTTTTTCTTGCCTTCGCTCTAGAGGCACCTTTGGGATTTACATACCTTTAGTCTAAGGGCACCTTCGGGTTTTTCCCGATGTTTCTACATTGGCAGACCGACGTCGCCAACTTATCATCAACCCTAACAAAATATTCTAAAGGTGGTTACCAACTTTGTACATATACAAAATTGGAGTAAATGGCATTTAAGGCTTATAAGATATTTGTCTCTCGACACTTGTAAATATATATACTAGCTGAATCAAGCTATGTAAGTGTGTATTCTCTTTCAATCAAAGTTATTTGTAGCAAGCGTTATCACGCTCAGCAAGCTGAAGGTATTACTTCAAGCCATTGTACTCACTGTTGATATTAATCATAGTGCAATTTTTGTCTCACTACTGTAATGTTCATTTGCATAATTTGTGTGAATCATTCTTCTTGAATATTTCTGCTGCTAACTGTTGCGTTTCCGTTCTTACATGCCTATGCTCAAAGCTTCGAGCTTCCACTGCCGATCATCCCCACGTTTTATGACATGGTATCAGAGCGGGCATTTCAGTAATCTGCATTTGTACTGCAGATTATTAGTCTTGTTTCTATCAAGACGGCTTTCTAGCAAACGCGCAGCCAACAGTATTCCGACAATCGTTGTTTCTACCAACGATCTCATTCAACCAGAATGGATCCATCATCTAGTTCATCTCTCATTAACAAACTCGATGGAGATAACTACCACTTCTGAAAATTCAAGATGAAGGTTATACTTCTAGCCAAAGAACTGTGGGACATCGTTGATGGCATAGAGCTCAAACCAGAAGGTGATACAACCATCATCACCAAGTGGAGACTGAGAGATGGCAAAGCATTTGCCATGATCACCCTCAACATCAAGGATACTCAGATCAACCACATACGTGTTGTTCAAACTGCTAAGGATGCATGGGACATCCTAGCAACTCTCTACGACATCAGAGACGTTACTGCCAAGCTTCATCTGAGGAAGAAATTCTTTACCCTCAGAATGTCTGATGCAGATAGTGTTTCAAGTCATCTCAACATCTTCAAAGATCTTATGGACTGGCTCAGTCATAGAAGATTCTGATGCACTCATGACTCTATTATTGAGTCTACGAAAATTTTATTATTTTGAAGCCTACGAAAATTGGGTAATGACAATTTCTACCCAGGAGAACTTCACTTTATTAAGAGTAATATCGCTACTTCTACAAGAGGAGATCAGAAGATCAGCATCCTCCTCAGGCTCAGGATCGGATCCTTAAGTTCCATATTCGAAATATTAGAAGTTTACATCCAAGAGATCTACAAAGTCAGGCTATACTGACAAGAAGAGCAACATGCAGTCTGGACCAAATTCCGGCTCAGAATTGAATTCAAGCTTTTCATCATTCCGACTAGTGCAGAAACTTTTCTACAGATACTGTAAGAGGACTGGCCATGAAATCAAGGACTGCTGAACTTTGAAATACAACAACGAAAAGAAGAAGCAGTTCCAACAACAAGCACATAGTGCTACAACCAGTCACTCAAATCAGCAACAAGAAGAAAATGAAGTAGCTCATGACCAAAGTCGAAGAACAACATGATATCGATTCCTGGTATCTAGATTCCAGAGCAACTCAACACATGACTCACCATCGCGACTGGTTCAAAGACTATAAGTCATTCACCCACTCTCGAGCTGTGCAACTTGGAGACAACTCATCACATTCAATCAAAGGTGAAGGATAAATCAGAGTTGAATTCAAAAGAAGTGAAGTCAAGTTGCTATCCAACGTTCTCCACATTCCAAATCTGACCAAAAATCTGCTCTCAGTTAGCAGAATCACCGATTTAGGTCGAAAGGTCAAATTCAATATAGAAGGCTACACAATTCTTGACAAATCCCGAAAAGTTTCAGCCTACAGAAGAAGAAGCGACTATCTTTACAAACTCAGCCATTGCTACTCTTCTAACAGTCAAGCTCTTCACACAGCCACTTCTGAATCAACTGATATGTTGTGGCATTTCAGACTTGGCCATCTTAATTTCAACAATATTTAACAAATGTCTGTTCAAAGTCTAGTACAAGATTTGTCGTCTGTCAGTGAGCCAACTTTTCCATGCGAAAGTTGTATTGTTAGCAAGCATGCTGGAAGTCCCTCCATTTCAGACTCAGTTCATACATCCAAGGGCTTGCTCGTCCTTGTACATAGCAACATTTGTGGCCCGATGCAGACTAGTTCCACATGGGTTTCTAACCTTCATCGAGGACTTCTCTCAAAGGACTGCCACTTACTTTATGAAGAACAAATCTGAAGCGTTCAAGTTCTTCAAGCAGTTCAAAGCGTCTGCAGAAAACCAGACCCAGAGGAAGATCAAGGCTCTACGCACAAATGGAGGGGGAGAGTATATCTCCACAGAATTCAAGGAGTTCTGCAAGGCCAGTGGAATACATTAACAATATACAACCAGCTACTCACCTTAGTCCAATGGTGTAGCTAAACGGAAGAATTAGATACTCATCGAAAATGCCAAGAGCATGCTGGCCCATGCCTCTCTTCCAAAGAAATTCTGGACAGAAGTTATTACTACAGCTACCTATTTGCAGAATCGATCCATCACCAAAGCCCTGAATGGCAAGACACCTTATGAGGTGTAGACAAATTATTAGTCGCGAATGATTCGCGAAGATAAGACAAATTATTAGTCGCAAATGATTCGCGAAGAGCTAGACTGAGCTCAATTGATATCAGTCGCAAATTAGTCACGAAAGGCAAGACTAAATATTAGTCGCCAACAGCTAGACTAATAATAATTTGCTAAGAACAGATTACCAGATTGAGCAATAAGAGAGTCAGACAGAATGTAGAAAAGCATAGCAATATTGACACAAATCTAAACGCAGAACGAGACAGAGCTGTTATCAGATTAAGTATAGCAAAATATACATGTCAATAATGTTGTGGAGCACAAGACAATAGCAGACAAAACCACGTGCTCTACAAAGCTAATTCAATCTGTAAAATAAATGAACCTGTTACTGACTATACAAAAGAATCAATGTGCAAGGCATTTACTTTGTTTATCTCTGATAAGCTTCTGATGCTATTATTTTCACGCACGCTGAATATACAAGTGGTATTCAATATATACACAATTTTACAAGTGTGCAGATGAAGAAAGTACAAAGTGGTGTGTTGTCTATAGGAGATTGTGGGTGGCTGCTGTTGTTGTCAAATCTGTTAGCACAGTTGCATGGGATGAGCGTGAAAAGGCCACGATATCAGTCTTTGCTTAAATGAACGTTGGTGAATATGCAAAAAATGCGACACTCTGACGAAATGCCTTAGGATTCGATTTAAAAGGTGCCTTCGCTTTTCCTAGGGCACCTTTGGCATTCTGTAAGGCAGTGTCGCCTTTCTCGCCTCTCACAAATCACGTGTAAAAACATAGTGTCACATTTTTTGCCTTTTTTGCCTGTGAAAATTTACTTGTATTTATGCATACAGTCGAGTATTTTTCGTCTGTCTTATTTTACATGTAAATATGCAGACTATGCAACAACATGAGTAAAAAAAAATACAGCACGAATGGAGGCAGACTAAAATAGGATTTAGGAGAGTAGAGGAGATAAATCCAACACCCCCCCCCCCCCTAATCTGGATCCGTGAATGCCTTATTCTTCAGACTGAACAATGCACAAAATTTGTTGTGTGCATTAACACTTAATGTCTTCGTGAATATATATGCAACCATGTCCTGCATTCTGCAGTACGTTAAACTCACCTCCTTGTTAAGAACTTTGCCCTTGATGTAGTGTTATCTGATTTCAATGTGCTTACTCCTAGAGTGAGAGTTGGCCGATAAGGCAATAGCACTCTAATTATCACAGAATAGAATTGTAGGGTTGTACTGATACAGATTAATATTTGACAGTAAATTTCTCAACCGAAACGCTTCCTTAATAGATTAAGAAACAGCAATGTATTCTACTTCTGTAAAAGAAAGTGCAATATAGGTTTGCTTACGACTGTTCCATGAGATAGGACTGCCGTTGAAGAAGAATGTAAATCCAGATGTGGACTTACGATTGTCTACATCTCCTCCTCAGCTTGCATCAGAATATCCACTGAGCTGATGAAGATTGTCGTTACTGACATCTCCATAGCATATGCACTGGTCCATGGTAGTTCGAATATATCTCATGACTCTTATAAGAGCCTTCCAATGGGTAATGTCAGGATTAGCTATATATTGGCTGAGTGAGCTTACTGCAAAAGAGATATCTGGTCTTGTACATACCATTGCATACATGAGAGATCCAAGTATCGATCGATAAGGATACTCTCTCATCTGCTCCTCTTCTTGCTTGGTCTGGGGACAATGGTTCTTTGACAAATGCAGGCCTGGATCCATCAATGAGTGAGCTAATTTACAATTCATTAGATTGAAGATACCTTTGTTGAGTGATATAAATCAGTCGTCTCGCTCTGTCTCTGTGGATTTGAATGCCCAGAAAGAAGTGAGCTTTGTCCATATCAGTCATGTCAAACTCTGAAAACAGCATCTGCTTAGAATCCTTGACCAACTTGGTATTGTTGCTGAAGAGCAACGTATCATCCACGTATAAGATGATGATAATGAAGGATTGCTGCACTGACTTGGAATAGACGTCGCAATCAACAGTGCTTGGTTTGAATCCTTGTTCGATGAGGAATGTGTTGATCCTCTGAAACCAAGCTCTGGCAGACTGTTTCAAGCCGTAAAGTGCTTTGTGGAGTTTACAAACATGATTCTTCATACCTTCCAAAACGTATCCTTCGGGCTGGATCATGTAGATGTCTTCTTGTATAACTCCATTCAGATAGGCTGTTTGTACATCAAGTTGATGTACTTCAAGGTCGGCATCTACAACATAAGATAGGAGTGCTCGTATCGACAAATGCTTGACTACTGAACTGAAAGTCTCGCTGTAGTCGACGTTGGGGATCTGAGTGAATCCTCGTGCTATCAGTCTTGCCTTCCTTCAATCGATTGCTCCGTTCTAAGTATTCTAGCTCACTTCTTAGAGTTGTTTTAGAGATTGCTATTGCGCTACTACTTATCAGCATTGCGCATTAATTTAGACTTTCATTTTTGCCGCTCAGAGATTGCATAGAATACACAGCTTCAATCCGCAACTTATTGTACTCGTTTACTTCTGTTTCGTTTTCATACTGAATCAATATTATCTTTTATTGCATTCACCTTCGTCTCAAAATGTATGTGTTTCTGTATTTCTTCACGACTAATGATTTGTTTAGCGTTTCACGACAAATTATTTGTCTGATAATTTTAGATGTTTTATTGTTTGGCTATGTAATCACTACAGTACTGATAATTCCAAAGTTAGTTACTATAAGATCAAACGTGATTTCTATCACTATTGTGTTGTTTGAAATTAATAGACGTAGTCATGCATTGTGAAATAAGAAGATAGTTTATTCCACCATGCACGAAAAGATTTCTTTCTAGACACTCAAATTATTTTTATTCATTTTTTTTCGAGTTTCGACCTATCTTCTGCACATCACTTTGCGACATTTCTAACATTAACACTACTTAAACCAATTCACCTAACTCTAAGAACCACACAAGTCCAAGATGTAAAGAGAGAGGGAAAGAAGAGAAGTGAAAAAAGTTAGCTCATGTGCTTAAAGCCTTATTCTAATGAAAAAACCATTGAAACATAGACCAAAAAACATTGCAAAGTGGTAAGAACTAGACAGCACTAGCAAAAAGAGCATTAGAAATGAAAGCAAAGCACAAGAAGATTTTCAATTGCCAAATGGATAGAATCTCTTCCTCTTTATTAAGCATGAAAATGCAGTACAAAAAGTGCCTTTTTATTCTTGGAGAGACCTTTGCCCTTGTGCTTCTATTGGTTACTTCATTGAGAGAAGGATTTGTTGGAGGGCTCTTGAATAGATTAGGTGCGGAATAGGAAATAGAACTCCAACATAGAGAACTTGAACAAAAACTTTACCAAATTACCAACATCAACATTGACTTAAATCAAATGGAGGAATGTTTAGTAGCTGTCAAAGACAACCATGAAGGGAGCAAAATTATTAGGCGTCTGAGACAGCCATGTTTCCTTCGAGATTAGACATTCCAAATTGAGTGAGCATCAATTGAAAAAGAAAATTATCAGAAAACATTCCTAGTGAAATACACATAAGAAAATAGAGAATCTGAATTAAGCTTATTGTGAATACAATGATCAGATCACGATTCTGTGTCCAAGAATGGTTCACAGTAGTGGCGCACTATGTGAAGTGATCTTACTTAGCTAGCTACAAATTCTTGTTGCCTGTGAAATCAGTAAATAGTTAAGGTGGTGATTCAGACAAATAACAATGAGTGCAGTAACAGCCAAAGTGAAATGTCTCGGAACATGCATAAGAGGCCAATTCTAAATTATGGATTCACATTTTCATAAAAACACATACCTCTCTTATAGATATTAAAGTCAAAAAGAAGCTATTCACAAAAGGCTGTAACTCTAGTGAAGACGTGCTCAAACACTACTTAGCTATACATTCACAAAGCACACCCCCTAATGCAATATTCATATTGCAATTGCATTGCCCACAATAGATTTCTGCTTTATAAGCAAGCAAGGTTCAAAATGTGTAATTGCCAACGTATTGTTGCCAACTGTGATGATAATTACTCTGGATTGTGTTTGGAGAGCCACATCATGAGAATACACAAACATCTTGCCCAATGCCATTTCCACCATACAGATGTTCATTTTGGTGTAGCTTTTTGAAGTGGTAAAATTGCTAGCATTGAACCTATTTTTTTGAGGACATCAGCATCAAAAGTGTTCAAGAATGGAACTCCTGAGGCTAACACAACACTTCTCATTGACTAGCTATGAGGCTCTTTGTTCGCCGTATGAGCCTGCCAGCTCTAGCATCAACATTCTCCTGCTGGATACCGTTCTTAGCTTCGGCTTTTACTTTAGTATCTAGGCTTTTGTATTGTGCCTGCAATTTGGATTTATTTGTAGTCTTTTCAGATTTCACCCTCGCTCTGCCATTCAACCTAGCTGATTTTCCTCTTTCCATTGTAAATTCAGCTCTTTCCAGTTTGCGAGCATGCTCCTTTTTTATACTCTCTCTTGAAACTGTCGCTCCTGTGACTTTCCTTTGAAGCTCAGAACCTTCAGGTTGAAATGGAAGCTTATTGTTGACTTTGTTTTTCTTTGTCTGCTTTTTTGCTGGAGGTTGTTTCACCGGTTCAGCTTGCTCAAAATCAAATGCTCTAACAATATGCAACTGTACATAACAATCAGTAAGCACAGCATTCAGTACGAAAGTGTTATCAGAAAGCTAATGATAACAGAGATCTTATATCTGCCAGTAACAACCATGTGCCTGGTGCATCTCCTCCGTAGGACAAAAAAATTTTACCTTGAATTTGGTAGGCTTGACGCGCTCAAAAACAATAGCATCACCATCCTCAAGATTGTGAGCCAAAGCAAAACCACGCCAGCCTCCGCTGAGCCCAGTCTTATGCGCTAAGTACAAGCATTCCCATTCAACTCCCTCGTCATCCTCCAGCAGAAAACTTGTGTCTACATTCGGCATGTGTTGCTGGCAAAAGGACTTCGGCAAACCCTGAAGATATTTGCAATATTTCATCTGATATTATTAAGCTAACAAGAGTCACATAAAAACCATAAAAGCCACTTTGTCAATACCATCTGCTAAAGTCAGAGCAACTTGATGCATTACTGTTATGAATATCAGCTCAGGTAAGCAGCAAATTATTCTCAAGACATTTCATTGTACTGCAATATTCTGAAGATTTTAAAATGCCCTTTCATAAGATGTATCTAAATTGCTTACCAACCAAAAACATGATGATACATGTGATCGAACCATTGGCTTTACAAATGCAGGATAGCTAGTCTGGACGGTCTCTGCTGCAGCTGCAGCTGCTTCCATTGCAGCGGAAGAAATGTAGCGCTGCCTTTTTGGATTCCTACCAGCCTTACTGCCCACTCAAATAAGCTTAGTTTTTATATAGGTATCTTATTTGCCTACAAGGCTAGCCTACCTTTGCAATGGACTATCACCTTATAAAATTTGCTTACCTTCTGCGGAAAACTGGAAAGTCAGGGTCCACCTGCAATGATGCAACTCATACTGCTGTCAAAACATCATGATGACCATACAAAGGTTCATAGAACGTTAATCTGATTCCTCGCTCATAGGGATGCACAAACTTTGGATGATCTGATTGCATAGCACACTTTAACAACAAAAATCTAAGGTACCAAAAACAATTCTACAAAATTCCCTTCTACAGTCGTGGCATGTCATGAATTGGTTGAAGACAAAGCTATCAGCAGGCACCATAGAATGAAGGCTGTACATCATATATTGTTGCACTTACGAGAATCCAAAAACAAAAACTGTGAGCGATTATTGAACTATGTGTGCTATTATTAACATAGCCCATATAGAATAGTCCATGTTCATGCCTAGACCTGGCTACTTATTGTTGGAACACCATTACTTGAGTAGCAGCCATTCATAGATAGTATGATATTAGCAGTGCTAAATTTCAATGCATTGTATGGTAAGAAAACTGGTTACAATTTGAAACTACATCCATCCCATGATTTCAGCAGTGTAAAGCTAACGAGACTTTTGAACAGTTTGGTCAACTGACTACTTACATGAAAATAGCCTCGCCATATTTCACTCATTCACCCAGCAATACACCACTTGGAAGACATCAATAAACACTAGGGAGACATTGGACATTACTAAACACTTGGGAGACATTTAAGCCTATCATCAAAAGTTTCATCATATCCCTTGTGACATTTTCCACCCAGCTTAAACAGTAAATCTGTGAAATAACACTTGTCTGCATAATCTTGGCTAAATGCCTCCAACACTCCCACTTAGCAGGTGGCTGAATTTCTTTACTCACGTAGCAAGTTTATTCCTTGATCCAAGCTTGTTAGCACAATGTATTCACTTGTAGCTCCCAGACTTTCTCTAGTAAGACTCTTCCAAAAACTTTTGACATCAGTGTGGTAACTCAGCCACACATGTTGATAAGTTCCAAAAAATTTCGGTATAGGTGTGCTATCTCAACCATGAGCGTTGATAAGTATTTGTAACACTAGGCAAAATAAACAGTCTGCATTGTTATGTAGATTTACTGCATTGCAATTCAGTCAGAAACTTCGTCCACCCTAAGCACCAACCTCTGCTTGCCTAGCATCCTTTACTTTTTGTACGTCAAGCCTGTTGAGGTGTTGATGCTATGTATCAGCCTCCTCAATGATCTGTTGGACTCCATAAGCTTGTCTTGGGCCATTTCATCAACAGACGGTAGCCTCCTGCAGCAATTCCATCCTGGCATAACTTCTAGGATTACCCTTCCTCCTTTTGTCTTTTATTAAATCAGAAATTACTGCCGAGTTCCAAGACCAGCCCCAGATCCGTAGCATTACCTACTAAAAGCAAGCTCCTCACAATTCTGGGAGCATGTGAAACCTCAAAGTTTTGTTTTCAGTACCATTCAAGGCTTCTAACAGGGTCGAAACTACTATATGTACACCACGAAGTTGTATGTTGTATAGCGCTGGAATCAACAAATCTACTTCAGTTGCTCCCACTAGAACAAGATAATGTGACTGGAAATAAATGCTCATCATTGTTAATGGTAGAATGGTTCGCTCCCTTCTTTGTCTGCAACATCCTTACTACAATTTTGTGCATATGGCCAGGATCCTTGCAATAATGATAAAGCCCCTACATTTTTATTTGTATTACCAGGGTGGTGTCAAATTCTTTCCCTTGATCCAATTTTTCAAATACAGTAACAGCTTAATGCTAATCATTCTAGCTTCTACGGCGGATAGTTAATCATGCATTAGATGTGTCGTATAAACTCCACGTCTAAATCATTAGAGCGATTTTTTGGAGCTCCAAATGACAGGAGTACTTAGCAGCAACATAACTCAGATGCCCAGCCTATTATGAGATCCGAGGGAGATATTATCGCTTGTTTCGACACCCCCTAGTCACACTCTCTACCATGATATCGTAAGGGAACCCCCGATGTGTTGCACTGATGATCCGAGAAATTTCAGACCTGCGTATGGCGAGGCTAGACGCTGACACCCTCCCCTTGATACAGCTGAACATACAGGAGTGTTTATCCCGTCAGAGACAGAGACAGGAGAGTACTGATTCTGATGGAGAGGCTGAGATTCTAGATGCTCCCACACAGACGGCAGAGACAGTGTAGACGACCAGAGAGACAGCCAGCCCACAGGCCACAACCTACAGCTTCACGACAACAGAGACGACACCGACCATCCACTCATAGACAGAGATCCACAGTTCGATCAGTGACAAGGTCACAGCATACTATACATCATTATTTTACAGGCAGAGAGACATCTCCATGATGATAGACTTTGCTTATGCCAATCACTCTTTCCTGTTTTTCTCTATAGTCTTGTTTCTTTTAGGTGGTAGAGCTTTCATGCTCCCACCGTGCATACTTGACATGTACCTGTTTATTAGTCCTTTGGACCTTAGGGTATTTCATGGACATCAATAAAGATCTTTCTTTCTTTCTTTCTTCCTCTCCAGCGCCCTCCTCCAAGATCCAGCTATGGCTGGGATTTGATCTCTCTCATCTCCGTCTCCCCCCCTCTCCTCCCCTCCCCTCCACGGCAAAGAAGGTAAGGGGGAGCCCACGTTCCCCCAGCCCTCCTCTCTCCCTACCACCTCCCCCCCCCCCCTCCTTCCACCCCCCCGCTACTCTGTGTAGCAGTGCCCGTTTCTACTCTGCGTAGTAGGTTTCCGTTTCTACTCTTGGGCCTCCTCCCTTTCCATTTCCAGTTGTTCATGTTCCTACTGTCTACCCTTCCCCAAACATCTCTGATCCTCATACCCCATCTGCCCCTCTTACTCCCTTTCTTTCTACGGTGGACTACTCTACCACCAAAGCCTTTGAAAATTTTCTTGCTTGTGAACTAAAGTTACTCAAAGCCGAGGTCCAATCATTGAGATTGGAAGTTACTCACCTACAGGAGGAAAACAATCGATTACATACGACATTTACAGAATATAGTGCCATTCCTCCACTTAATGGTGGTGCTGCAACAAAGATCCAAAAATTACAACAAGAGCTGAGCCAACAAGGAATCTAGCAAATCTTGGGCATCACTCCTCAAAAACGGCAATGAAGGTAATCATATGTCAAGTTTCATTGCTACCACTTTATCAAAAGAAAACCTGAGAGAACAAAAATCGCATAATGTTAGAGTTCGTGGCATTCCCGACACACCCAAAATGCGTTACAGGAAGCAAGTAATTTCTTGAACACTACTCTGGCTCATCATAGCAATGGAACAAATAAAGTTTGGCGCCCAAAGAAAGATAATGCCACACTTGTCATTTGCTTCACATCGTTAGAAGAGCGCGGATCAGTACTCCATCCTAAATCCAAACTCAAGGGTACCAAAATTTACTTGGATGATGGCCTTACCTTTATCCAAGTGGAAAAACGTCGAAGAGCTTTCCAAGAGGTTCGTGAACAGGGCAAAATTGCTATCTATAGAGATGGACAGGTAAAATACATTGATGGAAAGTCATACTAGGTAGTTGGGGGGCCCGAGCATGGGAGCACCCTAGGCCCCTATCAATCACCTTCTCCATTGTGCATAGGTGTTTGGAATTGTAATGGGATACACTCATCTTCGACAACTGGTGATCTTTTGAACTTTATTATAGATGGAGATATTCTAATTTTCATTGAGACACATGAGAGCTCCTTGAGGGGACTACCGAAGTTTTCTGGGTTAAGATGGTACTCTGCATTTAGGGCAAAGACACGAGCCATGAGTAGCAGATGTTCAAGCGAGGTTGCATGTCTATATCGGAAATCTTTACAACCATTCCTTCAGTCAGTTAGCCATGATGAGCATGCGCTATCTTTGGATTCACCTCATTGGTCAGAGCCTTGGATTGGACAAGGATACTTTTATAGCTATTTGTTACTTTCCTCCTGAGCCTTCTATTTTTGCTGATTGTATTGATTCTCCATACACAAATCTTTCTTCCGATATCCTCCATATTTAGAGCGCAGTCATGTCATATTAACTGGTGATTTTAATTCCAAAACAGCCTCCCGTCAACCAATTTTCCATGACATTGCAGACTCACTTCACACACAGGCCCTTGATGACGTGGATGTGGGTATTACTAGGATTTCGGCTAATGTTAAATGTTGCAAGTCCAATCACGACTTATGGTGAGTACGTACTTCATTTGGGAATAGCTCATGAGTTAGCCATTTTTAATGGCCTCTCCTGTCGGCCTAACTCTAGTGCCTTCACATGCCGCCCTCATAGTGGTGGACATGGGATCCCCCTCTCTTATCTCTCTCATCTCTAACTTTCACATCTCCCCCACTAAACTATCCGACCATTTACGCCTATCTTTCTATCATGGACATAATGCACTAGCTAGCATACATCCTATTCTTGTTACTACTTCTAAGCATGCACCAATATACCGTTTTGATCCCATCCTCATTCCTCTATGCCAAGAATCTCTCACAACCTTACTTCATCATTTCTCTATTGACAGTTCATTGGAGGCTTAGGCCACCTTCCTCACCATTGCTCTTCATACAACGGCCACACTTGCTTTCCCTTCTTATCGCCCTCCAACCAACTCTCATTCACATTAAACCCGTGCTCCTAAACAACCTTGGTATGACTCTGACTGTCTTTTCCTTCATCAAGAAGTTATCCAGTGTCAATCAACCCATCTCCTCCACAATATCCTGCGCACATACCGAAGGGTCCTTCGCAATAAAAAGTGTACCTATAATACGAATGAAGGAAAAAGGCTTATTAAGCTTCTGTCCAATTCCTCTACAAGTGCTATTTGGCGTGTCTTTATCCCTCGCTCTCCACCGCCCTCATTGAGTGATCTCCAGATCTAGATTGATTATGCCACCACTTCATACACCCTACCTACTAACACCCCCGACATTTCTGACCCAATATGGAGCACCATTGGGGTGAAACAAGGGTGCTCCCTTTCACCTACTCTTTTTGGCTTATATATTGACGAGCTTGAGACAATTATCAGACAGGATGGTGGGATCGGTGGTAATCTGGGTGACATACTTATTGTTGTACTGTTATATGATGATGATGTGGCTTTAGTCTCACCAACTAGAGAGGGACTCCAGAGACATTTGGATAGCTTACATACTTTTTGTGCCCGATGGGGATTGAGGGTGAACATATCGAAGACCAAAGTTGGTCTTCAATACTTCTAGAGCCTTCATGTAGCGCCAGGAGATTTTCCTTGATGGTCAGCCTTTGGAGATTGTTTCATCTTATACTTACTTGGGTGTTCTATTCAATGGTCCTATTTTCAATATGAGGCAGGCAGCCTCAAATCGCCTTGGGACCCACCCTTCCCTCGTCCAGCTTCAGAGATTTTGTTTCCGGAGTTATATTCATGATGCTCCAAATAAGTGTCACTCTTCAACACTATGGTCACTCCTACAACATTATATGCAGCAGAGGCTTGGTGTTCAAGTCTTACCTCCTTGAATTGGTCTCGTATATCTCGGCTCCAAATCACCATGCTATCTTAGATGATTAGGGCTAAGCCCTCAGTCCCACACCAGATTATCATTGTTGAGTTTGCTATTCCTCCCATTTTAGTGGATGCCCTTTTTTGGCTCATTATATATATCCAGAGAATATTGACTCTCCCTTTCGACAGATATTCCTACCTTGCAGTCATCCTCGAGATTATTGTATGATCGTGGAGTTCATTTCTCATGGCATTCTCAGGTTGCATGCCTCTTGAGCACATTTGGTATTCCAATTTCTGATCTCCCAACAGGCACTCATGAGTACATTAAACAGTCTATTTATCGAGCCTATATCCAGCATACTTGGCAGGGACAGTTGAGCGTTAAGCCAAATTTCTATCGTTGCCAAACAATCTCTTTGCAAATTTCCTAAAACTTGTTATACTACCATGATCTTTGTTCATGGTCCTACTAGTCCTTTTGCATCTTCCTCTTCAATTACATTGATCATCTCCTTGTTATTGCAAAAGTATCAACATTTGTATGCAAATCCTCCTTCACCACCGTTAAGAGATGTCAACCACTGCATTGCTCTACTTCCTCACTCGAATCTTGCCTCCCACGATCCGTAATGTATATCTCACCAAAACACGCAAAAGTTTACACCTAGGTCATTGATCTCTTGATTGCAGCCTTATTCGTCCCAGTCAAAGTCCTCTTGAAGCCCTTATTTTACTTGTCAAGAAAAAAGATGATAACAAGCACTAATGTATTGATTATCATGCCCTAAACTGTCTTACTATTTCTAATCAATATTCCATTTCACACATGGACATCCCAACTAGACAAGACTTTCATTTTCTCTAAAATTGGTCTTTATTCAAGTTACTATCATATATGTCTTCATCCTAGTGACGAGCCTACGATTGCTTTTTATACGTCTTCTAAGTTGTATGAATTTTGTGTCATACCATTTGAGGCCACTAAAAGTCCAACTACTTTTCAACATATTATAGTTCATGTTTTTAAACCCCTTATTGGTTCTTGTGTCCTATTTTAATTTGATAATATACCTAATTTTAATCATCATTTTTCATCCCATCTTGT